>CM035102.1:65206696-65257233 GCA_020205505.1 Panax japonicus
CAAATTCACCTGTACATCATACTCTCTCATGTTCACACACAAAATCTTTCTCTATCCTCTCTTCTTCACACACACAAACAAATAATAATAATAATAAGAAGAAGAAGAATAGTACTAATAATAATAATAATTATTATTATTATTATTAGTATTATAGTACTAATAATAATAATTGTAAAAATAATAATTATTATAATTATAATTGTATTAATAATAATAATAATAATTATTATAATAATACTAATAATAATAATTATTATTATTATAATTATAATAAAAATAATTATAATATCTATATAATAAAATAGAAACCATTTTAAATATTTCATTTGACAAATCAAATAACAATAATAATCTAAAAGCTCACATTTCATCTCACACTAAAAATTCACATCCAAATTATAATTATAATTATATAATAGTACTATTATAATAAGTATAATTATAATAGTATTAATAATAATCTATATAATAAAACAGAACCCATTTTGAATATTCTATTTGACAAAGCACAAGAACGGTTCAGATTCATTCTAACTTAATTCTTCCAACTTAATCTAAAGGCTTATATTTCTTCCCTCCCAAATCAAATTCACTCATACACCATACTCTCTCTCATATTCACACACAAAATCTTTCTCTCTCCTCTCTTCTTCACACACAAACAAATAATAATAATAATAATAATAAATATTATTATAATAGTACTAATAATAATAATTATTATTTTAATAAAAATAATTATAATATCTATATAATAAAATAGAAACTATTTTGAATATTTCATTTGATAAACCACAAGAACGGTTCACATTTCATCTCACACTAAAAATTATCACCCAAATCAAATAACAATAATTATAATTATAATAATTATAATAATAATAATAATAGTAGTAGTAGTAGTAGTAATAATAATAATAATAATAATTATTATTATTATTATTATAATAGTATTAATAATAATAAATCTATATAATAAAACAGAACTCATTTGACAAAGCAGAAGGACAGTTTAGATTCATTCTAACTTAATACTTCCAACTTAATATAAAAGCTCATATTTCTTTCCGGCCTAATCAAATTCACCTGTACATCATACTCTCTCATGTTCACACACAAAATCTTTCTCTATCCTCTCTTCTTCACACACACACACAAATAATAATAATAAGAAGAAGAAGAAGAAGAAGAAGAATAATAATAATTGTTATTATTATTATAGTACTAATAATAATAATTGTAATAATAATAATAATTATAATTATAATTGTACTAATAATAATAATAATTATTATTATAATTATAATAAAAATAATTATAATATCTATATAATAAAATAGAAACCATTTTAAATATTTCATTTGACAAATCAAATAACAATAATAATCTAAAAGCTCACATTTCATCTCACACTAAAAATTCATATCCAAATTATAATTATAATTATATAATAGTATTATTATAATAACTATAATTATAACAGTACTAATAATAATCTATATAATAAAACAGAACTCATTTTGAATCTTTCATTTGACAAAGCACAAGAACGGTTCAGATTCATTCTAATTTAATTCTTCCAACTTAATCTAAAGGCTCATATTTCTTCCCGCCCAAATCAAATTCACTCATACATCATACTCTCTCTCATGTTCACACACAAAATATTTCTCTCTCCTCTCTTCTTCACACAAAAATAAATAATAATAATAATTATAATAATAATAATAATTATTATTATTATTATTATAATAGTACTAATAATAATAATAATAGTAATAATAATAATAATAAAAATTATTATAATAGTACTAATAATAAAATAATTATAATATCTATATAATAAAACAGAACCCATTTTGAATCTTTCATTCGACAAAGCACAAGAACGGTTCAGATTCATTCTAACTTAATTCTTACAACTTAATCTAAAGGCTCATATTTCTTCCCGCCCAAATCAAATTCACTCATACATCATACTCTCTCTCATGTTCACACACAAAATATTTCTCGCTCCTCTCTTATTCACACAAAAATAAATAATAATAATAATTATTATAATAATAATAATTATTATTATTATTATTATAGTACTACTAATAATAATAATAGTAGTAATAATAATAATAATAATAATAATTATAATAGTACTAATAATAAAAATAATTATAATATCTATATAATAAAATAGAAACCATTTTGAATATTTCATTTGATAAACTACTAGAACGGTTCAGATTTCATCTCAATTCTTCCAACTTAATCTAAAAGCTCACATTTCATCTCACACTAAAAATTTCCTCCCAAATCAAATAGCATTAATGATAATAATTATAATAATAGTAGTAGTAGTAGTAGTAATAATAATAATAATTATAATAGTACTAATAATAATCTATATAATAAAACAGAACCCATTTTGAATCTTTCATTTGACAAAGCACAAGAACGGTTCAGATTTATTCTAATTTAATTCTTCCAACTTAATCTAAAGGCTCATATTTCTTCCCGCCCAAATCAAATTAACTCATACATCATACTCTCTCTCATGTTCACACACAAAATATTTCTCTCTCCTCTCTTCTTCACACAAAAACAAATAATAATAATTATTATAATAATAATAATAATAATTATTATTATTATTATTATAATAGTACTAATAATAATAATAGTAGTAATAATAATAATAATAATAAAAATTATTATAATAGTACTAATAATAAAATAATTATCTATATAATAAAACAGAACCCATTTTGAATCTTCCATTTGACAAAGCATGTAAAACCCCAGATTTTATGAATAAAGAATTAATTTTCTCGAAATAATTTTTTTATATTATGGTGTGAATTTGAGATAATATTATAGTTGTGGGTAGTATTTATAAATTTTGCAAAGTATGCAAGTTGTTATATTATATTCGATTGGTCAGGGAATATTCTTTGTGTCGGAAAATATTCGTACGACGGTACAATTATTGGTGGACCCCACAACAAAATTATTGTCGGATTGAGAAAACGACAAAAATATTTTATTGAAAATAACGGCGGAAGTTTTACCGTTGATACTGTTGAAATACTGGGTAGTAAAAGTATAGTAATACGCGTTGTTGAATAGTAGCACACGGTATTGATTATTGATATTTATGTGAGAAGTCGCTCAGTTTGATTCAATTATTGTCGATTAATAATATGAATTATTATAGCGATGATGACGTTTTGTTTTATTCGTATTATTAACGTAATAAAACAGAAACATCTTTTTATATAAAACAGAATACTTTATTAAAGTTATTTTATAAATAGAATATATTATATTTTATTATGCATAGTGTTGCATAGTGTTTTGTATAGTGTTGCATAGTGTTTGCATAGTAAAAATCTTTTTATATAAATAGAATATATTATATTTTATTTAAAAGATTTTTCTTTAAATATGGACCGTCAGATTAAAGTAAATCAATCTGGACCGTTCATGGATTAGTTACTATGCATTCCATTTTCCTATAAATAGAAACTCATTCCTTCATTATTTTCTTACGAATTCATTGAAACTCTAGAGAGAGAAATTATAGAGAGAAGCTATAGAGAGAAAATTATAGAGAGAAAGTTATAGAGAGAAAGAAGAAGAGTATTCTGCTACTTCACTACTTCTATATCCAGTTTCTGTTACGGTAAGGGGTGTTATTCTTTCTTATTCATGAAGAGAACTGTTGTTATTCCATTTCTTATTATTCTGTTAGAATAACCTGTATACGCGGTCTACCCTATACTTGGTGACATTCTTCTATCATTCTGTTGGAACATCCTGTCTGTGTGTTTTACACCGGACCTGGTTCCGTCTTTATTATTATTCCGTTGGAACATCCTTTCTGTGTGTTTTACACCGGACCTGGTTTCGTCTTTATTATTCTGTCGGAATATCCTGTCTGTGCTATACGCCGGACCTGGTTCCATCATTTATTATTCCGCATTTATTATTCTGTTGGAACATCCTGTCGGTATGAATTTCACCTGACCTGGTTCCGTTATTTAGTATTCTGTTGGAATAACCTGCCTGTGTGAAGTTCCGCATGCATGGTGATTTCTGTTGTCATTCTATTCTTTATTATACTCAGTTGGTTAAAGTTTTGACTTCTATACTCCATGAAATTAGTAGAATATCCTTGATATTTGCGCTTCATCCAGTATCTTTTCAGGAAAATATTCTTCTGAGCGTTCTTGAATTTTACACCACAAAACAGTATCGTGTGGACAATTTGGACGTTATTGGTTCATGGACAAATTAATTCTTGAACTTGTTTTATTAAATTCTTATATCATTGTCATCATCCTCATGTTTATGTTATGTTGAAAGTCATATGTGGTCTGTAGTGCATAGATGGACTTAGTATGATTATGACCAGGGATTATGCGGTGTAATCATGACCGTAATATTACAAATGATGTGGAAAAAGTCCTCATTGGCCCGTAGTGCATTGATGAACAGTTTTTGGTATGATTATGGCTATGCATTCTCTTCGGCCGTAGTGCAAAGATAATTGTTTTATGGCATGATCAGGACCGTTGATGAAAACACGATTATCTTTGGCCCGTAGTGCATGGATAATTCGTGGTCGTGATACTAAAGAATATCCTTGGCCTGTAGTGCAGGGATGATTTAATGATGTGGATTATTTATTGAGCTGAGTCTCAGCGATAAAAGTGATGAAAAACTTTTTAAATCATAAAAGATAGTAGATTCAATTCTCTCTACTTGACTCTTTTAATGGATTGCTTATCCCGCTGCAGTTAAACTTGATGTCTATTATATTTTATCAGTTTAACATTGTTGGAGACTAATGATAATTTATTCTGCATTATCTTAGTCATAATATTTCTTACTGGCTAGTTGAGCTCACCCTTTCTTTCACTGTTCTCTTCAGAAAATAAGAACATAGCAGGGACTAGTCGGGGAATGGAGTGACGGTCCAGAGGATAGCATTAGTAGTCCTCACTATTCTGAGAAATATTGTATTAATAATTGTAATGAGGACTCCTTTTGAGTTTGTATGATCTTTAGTAGACAATTATTGTATTCAAACTCACAGTTGTATTTTGTCGTATTATACACGACAGTGGTATTAGTAAGTTGTATTTGAATTCTGTACCATGTATCTGACGACTCAAGATGGGTGATGTATACCTAATTTTGGGGGCGTCACAAAGCACAAGAACGGTTCAGATTCATTCTAACTTAATTCTTCCAACTTAATCTAAAGGCTTATATTTCTTTCCTCCCAAATCAAATTCACTCATACACCACTCTCTCTCATATTCACACACAAAATCTTTCTCTCTCCTCTCTTCTTCACACACAAACAAATAATAATAATAATAATAATAAATATTATTATAATAGTACTAATAATAATTATTATTATTATAATAAAAATAATTATAATATCTATATAATAAAATAGAAACCATTTTGAATATTTCATTTGATAAACCACAAGAACGGTTCACATTTCATCTCACACTAAAAATTCCCACCCAAATCAAATAACAATAATTATAATAATAATAATAATAATAATAATAATAATAATAGTAGTAGTAGTAGTAGTAATAATAATAATAATTATTATTATTATAATAGTACTAATACTAATAAATCTATATAATAAAACAGAACTCATTTGACAAAGCAGAAGGACAGTTTAGATTCATTCTAACTTAATACTTCCAACTTAATCTAAAAGCTCATATTTCTTCCCGGCCTAATCAAATTCACCTGTACATCATACTCTCTCATGTTCACACACAAAATCTTTCTCTATCCTCTCTTCTTCACACACACAAACAAATAATAATAATAATAATAATAATAAGAAGAATAGTACTAATAATAATAATAATTATTATTATTATTATTATAGTACTAATAATAATAATTGTAACAATAATAATAATTATAATTATAATTGTACTAATAATAATAAATATTATTATAATAGTACTAATAATAATAATTATTATTATTATAATTATAATAAAAATAATTATAATATCTATATAATAAAATAGAAACCATTTTAAATATTTCATTTGACAAATCAAATAACAATAATAATCTAAAAGCTCACATTTCATCTCACACTAAAAATTCACATCCAAATTATAATTATAATTATATAATAATACTATTATAATAACTATAATTATAATAGTACTAATAATAATAAATCTATATAATAAAACAGAATTCATTTGACAAAGCAGAAGGACGGTTCAGATTCATTCAAACTTAATTCTCTCAACTTAATCTAAAAGCTCATACTTCTTCACGACCTAATCAAATTCACTCATACACCATACTCTCTCTCATGTTCACACACAAAATCTTTCTCTATCCTCTCTTCTTCACACACACAAACAAATAATAATAATAATAATAATAATAATAATTATAATAATAGTAGTAGTAATAATAATAATTTTTATTATGGTGGTGTGGTGAATTATAAAAATTGTTATTGATGATTTTTAAGTTTTGAAAACAGGTTTATATTTTTTTGGATATCTATTTTTAAAAAAAAATTAATTATTGTGGAGGTTTGGTGAATTATGATAATTGTTATGTCTGATTGTAAGTTATTTTAGGTTGCAAAAAGTCTTTAGATAATATAGTATTTTTCGAATTTTAATCTAATTTTTCGTTACGTCGTGCCTTTAGGCACGGACAATTACTAGTATAACTATATAAGTCCTTGATGTCCATTTTGCTCCTCTTCTATTTTATCAAATTACGTCTCTACCCCCGTCAACCTAAAAGAAAATGATATCTGCTCTGCTCTCTTTCTGCGCTTGATCCGTCAATTTCTTGGTCTCTCCCTCCGTCCCTCCACGACTGTTACTCTTGCTACTCCTTCGATTGCTGTGACTCCTTCGATTGCTGTTAAGTACCAAACCATGGACCACATGTTTCATATACATATATATATATATATATGTGTGTGTGTGTGCGTGTGTGCGCGTTATGTTATGTTTGAATCTTTGGCATGTGGTTTTTCTTCTTTTACCTCTTTAATTTTGACTGTAGTTTCAGAGCCTGTGGGTTTCGATTCAATTCCATTTTTTGTTAATTTAGTGGTTCAAATGTTTGATTGATTGATTGAATGAATTGTTGTATACTGGGTTGTGCTTAATTAGCAATATGCGAGCAGCTTAATTCTAGTATTATTGTATTGTATTATTTTTCCTTTTTAATTTGTGCAAATTTGTTTTGTGGAATGATAGTCTCATATTTTGCAAGTGTGAACTTTTGTTATTTCTTTTGGTTCATCATGAAATGTAAATTTTGCATCTTTACTAGACTAGAGAAAATTCATCCATTTGGGGCTGAATATGTGTTTTTTGGGTGCAGATTACTGATTTTTCCATTCTACTAGGCAATTCATTGACAATACATAATTGGTTCACTAATTTTTGGTTAAATATTTATGCTTTTGCAATAATATAAATTTTTGTTGTTTGAACTTTTTTTGCTCATAATCAGCTTTGCAAGTGCTGGTCGTTGTTGAGTTTTGAGATTTGGTTTAACTGTTGCCTGTTGGACCATTGAATTGGCACAATTGTATTGCCTGAGATGTTTTGTAATAAGTTTTGCAGTTAGTAGCAATGTGGGAAATTAGTTGACCAGCACGGGCTGTTTTGATATAATTTTTTTGCTCTTTAACGTGGCCGAGTGAGAAATAAGTAGACAACTTAAAAATATTTTTAGGAATTCTTCACATTCACAGACTCGTTTCCAGCTCACTGCTGTAGCAACCACTGCCAAACTTAACTTCAATTAGTCTGTCTTGTAACTGTTTCTTAAAATAAAGTCTTATTCCAGAGTAACTTCAAGGGGTACCGTCCCAGTACTAGGAGTATAAAAGGGCAGGAGGACCCAAAAAGCACATCCTGCACTAAGCAACAATGACTAGGACCGACATTGTTAAAAGTCTTTAGGAGAGAGCAACTAGAAATCTAGTGACATTATATGTTTGTAAAGTTCAATTTTCTGTTCCCCCCCCCAAAAAAAAAGGTCTAAAATTTGTGTTTCAATCTTGTCCCCTCAGTTAATGATAAGTAGAAATACAATAAGTACGACTGTACGAGTGATATACAATATAAGCAATCATATGTTTGAATTTTATTTGGTTAGTTTGAAATGGATAAATTGGCTCCAATTTTATCAACTTTAATAGTCACTAAAGTACTGAATGTTTGATTTACACTCAAATTTTGAGTTGAATTGTGGTCTTAACAGATTTATACTAGAGAATGGAAGAAGACAACGAAGAACTCAGGTCTTTTAAGGATCTTGGAGTGTGTGAGCAATTGGTGGAGGCTTGTGATAGTTTGGGTTGGAAAAACCCATCCAAGATACAGGCTCTAGTTCTTCCTCATGCACTTGAAGGTTCAGTTCTTCTAATGATTTGTTTTTTCAGTTGTATTTATTTATATGCTGTTTATATATATATATATATATATATATATATTTGTAGACATATCGTTTATAAGCATCCTTTTCAACACGTTGATACAATTTTATGAATTTTTGTTTCAGGAAGAGACCTAATTGGACTTGCACAAACTGGGTCCGGTAAAACTGGAGCTTTTGCACTTCCTATACTTCAATCCCTTCTAGAAACTCCACAAGCTTTCTTTGCTTGTGTGCTTTCTCCAACACGGTTGTTATCTTACTCATTAATTAATAAATACTACCTGGACTTTGATTTTAAGCTATTCTAATTATTGTGCTTTTGTATGTTCTTGTTGTTGTTCTGTATATTACATTAACAGGGAGCTCGCAATACAGATTGCTGAACAGTTTGAAGCATTGGGATCTGGCATTGGTGTAAAGTGCGCAGTGGTGAGTCTTCTATTAAATGAATTTATATTGTACGACACATATCATGAAATTTACTGGTGCATATAGTCGCAAGCTTGCGGTCAGTTTTTTTGCTATTTCTAGATATTTATGACAATTAAGTTTGTCGTTTTATGACAATTAAGTTTGTCGTTTGTTGGTCAACTGGCTTATATTGTCAAGTCAATTTTATTCATTTTTTTGAACAATAACATCTGTCATGAAATTATCTTGAAGTCGTACAATATTTCCAATATCTGTGAAGTTCATCAATTGTTTAGTAATTAACTTCGAAATTTGGTGCAGCTTGTTGGAGGGGTGGACCAGGTGCAACAGAGCATTGCCCTTGGAAAGCGACCACACATTGTTGTAAGTGTTCAAGTTGGTAGCATGGTTGTATTTGTTTTCACTCGAACTTTCTTTTACAATATGGAAAATTGTATTGTTTTATTTATACACATGTTAGCGTAGATTTTGTGATATGTACCGAGCATTAGTAAGTTATAGTTGTCAAATGTTATCAAAACTGTTCTCCCAAGTATATCTTTATACCTCAGATATTATATAGGATTTCACCTAAAGTATCCGTTTAATTTATATAGTATCCGTTTAATTTATATGTTGGAGCACTATATGCAATTTGCACTATGGTTGGCTTGGCCATTACTATAACCGTCTTTTTTCTAAAATTCCCGGTTGGCTGAAGCAGGAGAATAGTCTGGGGAAAGAGAATTGCATAAAACTGGCTTGTTAATTTAACTAATTTGATTGGTTTAGTTTAATTTATTTGATTTTTTTAATTTTTTGGATTTAATTTATCTCATTTTTGGCCCTTTTGAGTCTAGTTTGGGTATTAATAAATTAGTGTAACTTGAATTACTTGGCATAAGAAATAATTATACTTTAATATGTAGTTAAATTACTTGGCAAAAGAAATAGGTATATTTTATTATTCAATTTTTATGCAATGCAACATTAGACATGTATGCGAGATGTTTGTTCTATTTTTTGAATTATACCATCGGTATTAGATAGTGTTTTTTGTGAACTTAATTGATCCATTTTATTATTCTTATTATTTAGAAGTTTTCATAATATTTTAAAATTTGTTTTAAACTCCTAACTAGTGCATCATCGCCTGAAATTGAGTCAAAAAATGACCTCGGACATATATCCATACCACGCCTTTGAATCATGCAAAGTGTAGATGCATTATGTGAACACATGTTTAATGTTTATTCAATCATCTTCCTCTGATCCATATTCCATACCTGACTTTTAAAGAGCCTCTCAAGGAAGGCAGTTGTTTTGTCAAAGTATTACCTATAATGTGGAGGGGATAGTGTAATGAATTAGGTCAAATATAGGTTGCCTCAAATGTGAGAAACTCATCGGAAAACATCAAAATATGTTGAAGCAAATGTTATATACATTGAGTTTGGCTCGGTTTAAATGTTCAAAAAAATGATTAGCTTAAAAGAAATAAAATTTAATTTGTCTAAATTTGTTGAGGTCCCCTCGAAGCCATGGCAAAACACCTAGTAGAGACCCAATCTTAGGTGAAATAAATACCGCAACTTCGATCTTTCAAACAAAATTATTACGCAGTAAATCAACAAAGCTCAAAGTGATTCTCTTTCCCCTTCAAGTTTACTTACTACGGTGGAATATACGGTGGAATATGATCTCCAGACATACGTATTGCTTTAGCTAGTACAAGAAAGAGTATACCATGATTCTTCTATCTATCAATAATTGCATGCATTGCGCAAGAAAACCTTAAGGCTTGTTATTCAGAAACTTGTTCTGAAATACCGTAATGAAAGAAACGCGTCTCGGGCTGGATTGACTAACCTAACCTTAAGGAGGTGTCATAGTTGGGTGCTGATTTTTTTTCTCGACCTTTGCATTGAAAGAATAGATTATAAAAAAATGATATAGTAAATGATACTAGTAATTGTGTAAAGGCCGAAAGAGCCTTTATATAGTATATATATATACGGACTCATAAGAATTACTGAGTGTTCACATTCAATATTAAATTGAATGGATAATTTACTTTTATAGATATGAAAAAGGGCAAAAAGAATAGTCCTTATTATTCCTACATGTCCCGTTAACATTCTAGTGGGTGTGGGGTAATAATTCCATATTAATATCTGAATCAATTCATACGTTCCCATTTTTAATGATTGCGGCTAGAAGCGTACGAGTACTATGATGTGTGTGATGTATGTAGGGGTATAATTGGCGATTTGGCAGCAAAAATAATAAAAGATCCAATATATAATATTATTTTCACTGGGACTGAGACATGATCTAGACTCCTACGGGAGGTAGCAGTGGGGAATTTTCCGCAATGGGCAAACGCCTACCAGAGCAATGCCAATGGCGCGTGTAGGTAGAAGGCCCACGGATTGTGAACTTCTTTTCCGGAAAAGAAGCAAATGATGGTATCTGGGAATGAGCATCGTGCCATGTGACGGCAGCCGCGGTAATACAGAGGCGTTGTCTCAATTAGAAGTTCTTAGATGGAGCTGTATGTTCTTAGACGGAGCTGATTCATGTTTTACATAGAACGTTCTATTAATATTTCTTGAATTCTTGCTCAATTGGAGATATGTTTAATTGTTGTAACAATTAAAATTTTACAAATGATTGCTGCATAATTTTGTAGCCAACACGTGACTTTATTACTACTACTATATGTATTTATAGTATAGTTGAATTGCCCACTTTAAAATTTCTTGCTTTATTGCAGGTTGCTACTCCTGGCCGCCTTGTAGATCATCTTTCCAATACTAAAGGATTTTCGCTTCGCACTGTGAAATACTTGGTAAAATCCATTTCTATGCTGGACTTAGTAATTACTTAACTAGTGGGAGATCAATTTCTTTTCAGTTATTTATTTTCCTATTGTTGGTATCCTTAACAAGATGATCTATACTGATGGTCTTCTAATCTAATGCTACAAACTTCTGGTCTTGCTGGACGCCTAATTAGGTCTATGAAATATATAATACTTGTTACCAAGTTGTAGAATCGTCTCATAGCTGTTATAGTTATTGCAAATTATGCATTTTCTTAAATATTTCCCTTATGTACAAAACACGTGGATAGAGCTTACAGATGTGAAAGACATATGCAATACATCTTATTCCTTTTCTTTTACTTGGTGCGTAATGAAATTAATAAAATGCCATCATTGATGTAATTATTGAATCTTTTCATAGCTGTTATAGTTATTGCAATTTATGCATTTTCTTAAATATTTGCCTTGTGTGCAAAACACGTGGATAGAGCTTACAGATGTGCAAGAGAAAACTCAGATGGTAATCTTGGAATGCTAGTCGCCTATTTGAATGTCCCAGTACTAAATCAAGGCTGAGTTATAGACCTTACATAATACATTTTATCCCTTCCCTTGTTCTTGGCGCATGATGAAATTTACAAAAAATCAAGCATTATTGGAATTTATTTGTTGTATTTTATTTGTATTAAAAGGCAGACAATTACAGTGGCAAGGGGCATTACCAAAATATCATTTTGACAGACCTAATTATGTGGCTGCTATTATCAAAAGAAATTCAATAAAGAACCAATCTAGAACATTATGGAATCGGGACGAAAAGTTCTCGTATTCCTTTCACTCCAAAATTGTATAATGTAGTAGCAAACAGATGTCTTGGGATAAGGGCTTTGTTGACAATAGAAGCTCAAAGGAGTATGAACATCCAAAGAAAAGATGATTAAGATTTTCAGGATGATTCTCACGCAGAGAGCAAATAGGATCCACTTGTAGACCATAACCAATTAAAATATCTACAATAGAGATTCTTCCGAGGATACCACAATAGCAAGTATAATCTAGGGATGTATATATGTCAAACAACATTTTCCATTCAAATTCAGGGCTTGATTGTCTAATGGACTGCCAAATGGTTGCTGCTTTTACTGTAAAGCTATCTAACTGATTCTAAAGAACCATGTCTCCAGAATTTACATTAAAAGTAAGGGTATAATCAAATACCTGTTTGAGCCTACAAGATGATGATTAGAAGAGTAGGCATGGTCCAGGATTTGTTAACAATAAGGGAACTTACCTTATCATGGGCCCCTATTCCCTTAGTAAGATACAAGATTGACAGACTAGGTCAAAAAGTCATGATCTAGCCACGGGGAAAACCACATGCTGATATGAGAGCTACCACTAATCTTATAATTGAGATACTTTTTAGCTAAATTTTTGAGTTAAAAAAACCTTTCTCGAAATCTAAGAGAAGTCCTGAGGAACATTGACAATGTAGAAACTTTAAACCTTTAAAACAATGAGATTATTCCATCAATCCCAAAGTGAGGAAGGTCTAATCTGAACCATCTTCTATAGCTAAAAAAGAATTAGGGCTCTACTTTTTTTAATCAAGACATTAATAAATAATCTTCTTCTAAGCAGCTTTAGCACTACCATGCTGCACCTTTTTCACAGGAATCTCCTTGGAATAGATTGGACATTCTTCAAAATAAATTAGGGATAATAAAATGGGTAGAGCAGAAGCCCTGAATGGTAAATAAAACAAACTTAATAAGTGGTAAGCTACAACACAGGATAGAAACTAATTTCTCAAGACAAGACCTCGATAGTGACAGTGATCTTGCTAATAAGAGGGGCACAATCCTGGACAGTAAGTTTGGAGGAGATAAGAGGCACTCCAAGAGACTTAATAGGAAGGTATCCTTCTTGAAATCTCAAGTAATTCAGCATATCATCTCTAACATAAGAAGAAATATTGGCATGAAAGCGTCTACTGTTATCCAAATTAGGTATCAAAGTATCAAACCAGAGAGCTGAGAGAAATGTTGTAAACATTTTTTGATAATCATTGTAGAACTAAGATCTCCATGGCAAAAGATCTAAAAATCATCTGGAAAACATAAATAAGTAATGTGGCAAGGTTGGAATCTCTGATGAAATTTAAAATTAGAAAAAAGCTTCCCTTTCGGCAATAATCAAAGAAGAACCTCCACAACACAAACAGATAAGGAGATAAAAGATCATAAGGCATGTAAAATAACCATTAAGCCACCATTATTAACCTTGACAGAGTACATAGGAGTTGTAATGCAAGCTCTAATCTATAGGCATAATTTTGGAGGATATCTAAACAAAGAACGAATATCCAAGAGAAAGTTTCATCTAACAGAGTCAAAAGCTTTCTTAGAATCAATCTATAAAGCCTATATAGGAGGGCCTGAAGCTCTGTGATTGTTTCTTAAGATTTATTGAGTAATAAGAATGCTATCACTGAGCCTTCTATGAGGAACAACGGCAGATTGAGTTGTAGAGATGAGAGACGGAAAAGTAGCCTTGATTCTAGCAACTAAGATCCTGGTAATACATAAGTTGTATTACAACAAGCAAATTGGCCTGAAATCTGACACAGGGAAAAGGATTGTGGCACCCTTAGGAATTAAAGCCGGTGGCAGTAGTTTCCTTAAGCATTGATGTACTACCAGAAAAGTGTGAATGAACTTTGGCGCAAATAAATACCTTTTTTTTCTTTTTTTTTTTTGGGGGGGGGGGGGGGAGCACAACTGACAATGCAAAAATGCAACTGTTCTTATTTTGATCCTCGTGTATACTGTTACAATGTTTCAGTTGTATTTAAAGTTTTTTGCATGTTTGCAGGTGTTAGACGAGGCAGACAGATTGCTGAATGAGGATTTTGAAAAAGCACTTAATCAAGTTTTGAGTGTTCTTCCTCGTGAGCGAAAGACATATTTGTATTCTGCTACCATGACCAAAAAAGTACGTTGTTAATTACTTTACATATTAAAAATGTTTTTATTAATGCTATTTTCCTGTTATCGTTTAGTTTCCATAGTGATTGTTAGGATTGAGATATTGTGGCACATACTATCACTTAATGATTCAGTTTCATGAATTTGTGACTGTTGTGCATTTGGGCACTATCCACCTATTAGTTGAGGATATTATGTGCAACTGCCTTGTTTCTTAATTCATCTTTTTTATTAATTGCTGGAATTCTTTCGGAAAGTGTTTTGGTATATGGTAGTTTCAATCATTCATACTCTGAATCTTAGTAAGCAATCAGGGTTCCCTGCTTCCAAAATGGGATTATCGAACTTCTAATGGATCAGGGAATTTGCCCGTCATTATTTAGGTATATTATATAACAAAATGAATTGTGCATACCTCTTGATGCCTCAAGATTGGCACTGAGGATTGCAATGAGGTAGGCTTCATTGCTCAACTTAATTTTGACATTCAACTCAGCAGAGTATGAAAGTACGGCTGCATGTTCTTAGCTACCAACTACCAAGCACTTTAATTGACTGGGCTAGTCATAGAGGACCTTCCTGTTTTTTAGCAACTGCTTGTACTATTCATATATCAATTGCATTTTTCCTTTCTTTGGGTATCTCATGTAATAGTTTTGACACGGGGTAATATCGACTCAAGACTACCTTTAGAAGAGGGGGAGATTTTGTTGTGAATAGGTACTTCATGTGTTGAAACTTGAAAGTATTGAGAATTTGTGAGTTCATCAATGAGATTTGTGGAATGGTCTTCCTGTTGCATGGAATGTTGTGGGTGCCCAATTTAGTCGTATGGGATGTTGTCATATCAATGTTCCCGAGCTTATTGTATTTTTGTCGGAACTAGGTCTATACAGGCTCTTGTTTCTTTTATGGACTTCTTTGGGATACTCCAGTTTGTATGTATTATTTTTTGGGGGTGGATTCTGATTTCTAGTGAGGGTATTCTTTTTATTTATTATAGGGGGTTGTAAGTTTATTGCTTTTGCAGGTGCTTTCTTTCTTCCCTTTTTTTTGGATCCGTTCTTTTTTTATACTCCGCATGTATTGGAAACAATACACAGATCCCATCTTTTGGCATCTTTGTGAATATACTTTCAATACATATTTATTTTTTTCTGCTCATGCTGTATGATGTTAGCATGCAATAAGTTTAAGCATACGTCCATTGTTTTTGCTATATTCCTAGATATGATTTATGTAAGATAAGGAGCTTTTTTCTTCTGCTCGTATGTTAGCATCCTTCTCACAACTTCTTTTATTCCTGGAGGGGATCCCAAAAAAGTAAAGAAATAGAAAAATGAAACAGAAAGCTCCCCTAAAATATATCTTTAATTGCGCTATCAAATTTGCAGGTGAAGAAGCTCCAAAAGGCTTGTCTGAGGGAGCCAGTATTGGTACGATAATGCATTCTTAAAACACTTTCCTTTCCGATGCTACTGTTTGTGATTTGACCGACTAAAGTTGTGTTATATAACTTCCTTCAGGTTGAAGCTTCATCTAAATATTCCACTGTTGGTACATTGAAGCAGCAGTATCGCTTTGTTCCTGCTAAGTACAAGGTTTGCCCTCTTCCATCAATACAGTAACTTTAGAAGGGTTGCTCAGAAGACCTGATCTACATGTCAATTAATATGTCTGTTGGCAGAGGCTTTGGCAAATTTTGTGGAGTAGGGGTGTGATTTACCTATAACCAATATTTTATTGGAGAAGACAAGTGTTGTGTGTGTGTGTGTGTATATATATATGTATATATATATATTAGCTTAAGCAATAATAAATTTCTTTGAATATAGAAAAGTACATTATGTTTCTATAAGTGCAAAAAAATAAAAAAGAAAGGGCAAATTATACTTTAAACACCAACATATTTTGGACCTAAGTGCAAAAAATAACGTCCCCTAAGTTTTTTAAATGATAAATGTAAATGACATTAACATTTTTTTTTGAGAACCACCAGAGGAATAAATTGCCATTTCTCAGAAAAAGAAAGAGTAAATGATAAAAAAATAGAAAGAGAATAATGAGATGCTCAATTTATTTTGTTGTTTTTGCCTTAAGCTGTTAAAAAAATGAGTTGTTTGCGAACAATTTTGGGCTCATTGTGAGTAGAGTTTGAACAATTTATATTGATCGTTAAGTAATTGAGTCGAGCTCAAGTGGGGCCATGTCCGACTTGTTTAAGCTCTGCTCGTTGGATAATTAATTATGCTCCCAAGTCCCAATTACTTTTAAAGTTTCTTGTCACAGATTTGAAGATACCTATACTTCTCTTTGGGGAAATGGAATACCACCTGCAGGCTATATCCTGTTTTAGGTAAACATCAGATGAAAACAACTGAAAGAAAAAAAAAAGAATCGAAAAAAAGAAGAAAAGGATAAATAGTGAAATAATGACAAGTACTATTTCAAATATGTAATTTAAAAGTAATATTATCATCTAAACGCTTCTTGTCAGTTACTTAATGGTAATGTAATAATCTTGTCACCTCTTTACTTAGTTTTGTTTCTGTTAGTTATACTAGTGTTATCATTCTTCCTGCACATGCATCTTGTTTTGTGCATCAGTACTATTGTTTATTGTTTTTTAATTTTTATCTTTGTTAGCACAAATCTTAACAAATGAATACTGGTTACAGGATTGCTATCTAGTACATATTCTTAATGAGATGCCTAAATGCACGTCTATGGTTTTCACTCGTACATGTGAAGCGACTCGATTTTTGGCTTTAGTTCTTCGGAATCTTGGTTTTAAATCCATTCCAATTAGTGGCCAAATGAGCCAGGTATTTATCCGGCTTTATGAACAAATTTGATTTTATCCTTGTGCTTTTCCTTATATATATATATATTTATATATATATATATATATATATATATATATATATATATATATATTGAATGAGGGCGAGGGGATGCATTTGTGTTAATTCTTATAGATTTATTTATCTAAAAAGTAAAATTTTGAATTACTGTGGAGTTCCTAACAGTTCCTGACGTTCATTTTAAATATGTGCAATAGGCAAAAAGGCTTGGATCCTTGAACAAGTTCAAGGCTGGAGAATGTAATATTCTTATCTGCACTGACGTTGCTAGTAGAGGACTTGATATTCCTTCTGTGGATATGGTTATCAATTATGACATCCCAACAAACTCCAAGGTTAGGCTTTCGATTCGTACATGGCCTTCAAATGCAGGTTTTTATCTGGAATATAAGTATAGCCCTTGATTGATCTCCATCATGTATTCCTTGCTTACTTTTTTGACAAAATAAGAAATTTTATTAATAGAAAAGAAAGGATAAGATAAAAGGAGAATAAGAAGTCCACCCTCAATGGACTAAAGAAGATAAAATTTAAAAAAGAGCACTTAAAAAGTGTATCCTCCAATAATCTCTACGCGAATTAGTCACAAAGATACTTCTAAACGGTCCCATATAAAAAGTCCAAAGAGATACAAGAAAAATAATTATATCACTCAACAACTTACAGTTAAGCAATTTTTTCTAAACTGTCTAGCATTACACTCAATCCAAATTCCCCATTAAAATAGAAGGAATAAAAGGCACAATTTCATAAATTTTTGGCATTCCTCTTGTTTTCAAATCCTAGACAACGAATTAGCAATATATCTTCCACTGAAGCAGGACACACTCACTCCTCTCTTAGTACTTCAAATAGAGAACTCCACAAGCCTCAAACAGCATGACAATGCAAAAATAAATGAGCATGAGTCTCGTTACTCTGCCTGCACATAAAACGAATGTCTGGAGTGCAATTTTGATAGAGATCATTAGTATCCCTTGCTTGTTCTCTGCTGCCTTTAGCAAATGTTCTTACCTTGTTTACTGGGTCTTGTTCTACCCCCTTTTTACTGGTTAGTTTCTTACGTGAAATATCACATTTGCCCTTGTTACAGTTGTTGTGCTATTTGCTTGGCAAAGTTCATGTTTGAAACTTCTAAACCACGGTGGCCTTCTACAGATAACATGTTAGGCCAGACCATGGTGCCATTTTAGTAAATAAATGGTATTTGGTGGTAATTTTGTTTTAGGGATACAAATGAAATGAGTTAAAAGGGTTCTTTAACTCTCAAACCGCCTTCTTCTCTAAGTTCCTTCTAAAACCATAATTTCTCTAAAACTTTAATCTCCATCGTTACTTGGTTAAAAGCTCAAACCTTGGTTTGAGCTTAACATATTACCTAACCTGCTTCTGTCTTTTGGTGCAAAAACAATAATATCTTACTATCCTTTGCTTCTTAACCTTCCATTCTTTTGGCTTAATGAGGTGTATCTGTGTTTTGCTGTGCTTTGTGGATTTTTTGTTTTAGGAAACCCAATGTAGTGTTTGTATTATTTATTTATCATTTTTAAAAAGGGCAAAGTAACTGTATTATTTATTTATCATTTTTAAAAAGTAATTGTATTATTTTCTTGCCACCAGCGTGTCTTCTAGTACTATTTCCCTTTTCTCATTGTGTTATGCCCCTCCCATAGTTACCTATAAAAGTTCACTGGAATCTCTTTGATCTAACTACTCCTGGTATTATGTTTCTATTGATTCTAGGCCTAATCACAAAAGGTCATGTATCTACATATTCCTGAACGTTTTCTCACTTTTTAAAGGTTAAATTAGGTCTTTGACATAGAAAATAAATCATGAAGGCTAAAGCTGTATATTTTTTATAACCATCAATATAGGTGATTATAAGAAAACAACAAATGACATTACGTCTATGTCCCACTACTCTTTACATTGGATAAGAGGTTTACAGAAACTGCAACTTCTTAAGTTTTCGATTGTGAAATTGGTTGTAGGATTATATTCATCGAGTTGGAAGAACTGCTCGGGCTGGACGTTCTGGGGTTGCTATCTCATTAGTGAATCAGTACGAGTTGGAGTGGTATTTACAGATTGAGAAGCTTATCGGTATGCATCATATCTGATAATCATTGTCCTCATGGATTTTACCAGGCAATATGTTTTCGTGCTGACAATTTGAACTCCCAGGTAAGAAGTTACCGGAATTTGATGCTCGAGAGGAAGAGGTTTTCCAAGTACTGGAGAATGTCACGGAAGCCAAAAGAATAACCCTGACGGTATGATATCAGTTCTTCTTTTCAATTTACTTGAAGTAGTAATGAAATTCGACACATTGGTTAGTTAATGTTCATTCTGAAGTATATCATCTGGTGTGTTAAACAAATATATTTGTCATCTGAACATTGCAAGAACTAGCAATGAAGTTAATTCCTCTGAAAGGGTTGTAGCTGTGCAGTGCTGGTCGATATTCCATGAAAGTCAAAACTGTTATTGTCGAAAAAGTATGAAGTATTTCACTTGAATATCATCACAAAAGTGGAATATCATCAAATTGTGGGGATTAGGCATCAATTGTTTAAAAATAATATTACAGTTATTTAGTGTTTCTGCAATTTAAATCCTGATTTAGATTGCCCTTGTTACAGTTTTACATAGCTCTATTGAGTTCTCGGACAGACATTGAGGTGCAGTGATTCTAGCAAATTTACTTCCAAACTACTAAATTTATAATATTGAAAAAGAAAAGCTGTGTCACTCCATACTTATTTGATCTTCCGGTTCCCCTTGCCCAACTAAATAACTTCTGATTTGTGGAAGATTTTGTGAAAAGAAAGTCTATATTGGGTCACTTAAACCAACTCCACAGGACCACAGCGATAGGTCCATAGCTCCATATGATAACAGAGTTCTACTGTTATCTAATTTCTCATAATTTCTTTGTAGCCTCCAAAGTAAATTTGGTGTACCTAATTGATTACTTGCATCTTGAGTTCCTTTTAGTCACAGAAGATGTGTATTGTATGCTGCTAGTCTGATTAGTTTCAATTTTATAACGTTGTAGACATGAATGACTGAAAAACTTCAAGGTTATTGGTCCCAATCCCCACACTTGGGGCCAAAATAACTTATTGTCGGAACACTAAAATGAGGGTATGGGTTAACTTGAGATGTACTTCCTGTTAGGGATCTACTTGAGCTCCAATCTGGTCCAGTGAGAGTCCCAAATCCTGCAAACCAAGAGGCAGGTTAGAAGGACCCTCAGGGTCGTTCCTGGGATGCCCCCCACCGGTGTAGGAGCTAGTATGGTTCTTATAGTGAGGGGAGTATATTTCTCTCTGTATCTAGTCTTTAGTAGAATGAATTTAGTAAATAGAAAAGATTGACGATACCTGATATTTATAGGATGTGGCATGGGTGAATTACTGCTATTCCCTTGGCTAGTAGGGAAAGTCCAGAATGCCCTCGAGCAATGTTCTAAAAGGCGCTAGGCGGGCGGCCGAGGGGGCCTAGCGCCTAGGGGGCTGGGCGGGGCCTAGGCGGGAATTTTTATTTTAAGTCAATTTTAATATTTTATCTTACATTTATTCAAACAAAACAATAATATAAAGCAAAACAATCTATAATAAAGATAATAAAGGCATTTACTTAAAGTTAAAACACATATCCATATTGCTAATGTCAAAGTTCAAACACAAACATGCAATTGTTCAAAGTTCAAACATATTTTTAACGTATTAGTTTTATTCAAAAACAATATTACTATTAAATAATAAAATTTAAAATTTCAAGAATTTAATTTAATATTAAAACTTCATAAACTAAACATAAATTTAAGAATTATATTAAATTAAACTAAATATTACAAATGTATCATCATTTATATAATTTGAAGTTGGTACAAGTTCAAAAAATTAAAACTATAATAAAATTATCCATTTTGACTTGATATTATTCACTTTTTGTTGTGATTTGATATGCTACAACCTGTATTATTATGAATATGGTAAAGCATTAAAAAAATAAATATATTAAGATTTGGTTTGGGTACTTAAAAAAAAATTCTCCGTCTAGACCCCGCTTAATTTCATGGAGTGATTTTTTTGCCGCCTTGGGCCTAGGTGAGGTGCCAGGGGGGCCTAGCACCTAGGCAAGGCGCCAAGGGGGGCCTAGGCGGACCTAAGTGGGAATTTTTAGAACACTGCTCTCGAGTGAAATTACTGTAATGCCATTTGGGCTTGTACATGAATCGTCTTCTGATTGATGATATTTTGATATCCTCACACCTATTTAAAATAAGAAAAAGGAAAATGAATTATACAATTGTGATTTGCATCCTCTGTCTGGGTTTAGATGCCACTTTTGGTTTTATCAAGCAATTGAAACATTAAAATGGGTGTAGAAGACATTGAAATTGGTGTATAATATATTTAGATCAGTGTAATATTCAAAATAAGCCTTAAATTATTAATGAGGAGAAATTCTTGGAACAATTAATAAACTAAGATAGCTTAATTTTTGGACATCTAAAAATGAAAGTGGGGCGTGTAAATCCACGAGGAAGTAATACTCTAGAAGGAAGTGTTGGGTTCCAAAAGCAGATCATGTCTTGTTGTGCAGCAAAAAACTCTGTTTTAGTCCCTTTGCACACCACTATATTATGCAAGCACCCTCTAAATGTGTAATTAAAAATTTCAGAAGTCATAGCCTTTTCCATCTGCAGCTGTTGTTTGATGTGGTCTCCTTGTTGAATTGGGCTCAAATTTTGAGGATTCTACTACAATAAGAGGTCCTTCAGAAATGAGGGATATATTTATATATAATGTTATTCCTCATTTCCATTAAAATCAATATTATAAAATTATTATTACATGCACTCTAATTTTCTGCACTTTTTGTTTACTTGTGCAAAAATAGAATTAATGCAGGGTTTAGAATATTGTTTATCTTTCATGTTGTCCCATGAAATGCTTCTAAACTCTTAACCTAATTCTGAATCTTCTGCAGAAAATTAAGGAAGAAGGAGGGAAGAAGAGAAGAAAGGGTGGAGACGATGACGAGGAAGATATTCAGAAATATTTAGGCTCTAATAAGAATGGGAGGTCATCTAAGAAAGCGAAGCGAAGATAATGCAAGATATCATATTCTAGAATTTTGTTAAACTTTGAAAATTTTGTTTTTGGTGCAGTATCCTTTTATAGACTGGATTTTACTGCAAGAAAAATACTCTTTACTGTTCTTATTGGATCTGGGATTATGATGTAGGAATGAGTTATTTCATTGAAAAATCACATATTATTACAAGTATTATTGATTCCTAGGGTTGATTACACATCTATTCATTTACTGAGCTGACATTCAATCATTTACTGTACTTTGGTTTTCTTTGTGCTCTCATTTGTTGCTAGTTGTAACTGGTTTTCTTCTTGTTAGCCGTCTTATATGGTAGTCAAATTATAATTTAACAACTTTCTGGGATTTGAATTTCATAAAGTTGTTCTTGACTTATCATATGTAAAGAAGAATTTGTTGCATTTGCTATAGTAAAAGTTGCTGTGTCGTTTCTATCTTCTCCTGTTTTTCTTCTTAGATTTATGGACTCGATTGGCTCGGATCTTTTAGTCCAACTTTTGCTATCGTGAATGTAAGAATTATCCATACTCTTATTAGTCTTCTATATGTTAACTGTTGTGTGCCAACTTCATCCAATTTTCGGAATGTACGAACATTGAACACCATTGAAATGGTCATCTATTAACATGCTAAGTTCCTGGAGCAAGTTGAAAGACCCAAGCGTGCTATTTTATGATGGTATCATATTTGGAAGATCATTTGGGAAGTCAATGTAATAAGTTTAGACCATCACAATTTATGTGACTGACAAAATCATCAAATAGGGTATGCTATTTTTCTCAAAGTACTAATGGTATGTTCTTAATCTTTGGTACTGAACATGATTATATATATATATATATATATATATATATATATATATATATATATATATATATATATATATCCATGTTTCCAACATAAAGTACAAGGAACATACAGAAACAACTTCCTTCCATAACTGCTTCGGAAACAACTCGAAGAAGGATTCGCTTGAAGAAGGATCGAATCGACTAAAAATTTACAACATGAATACCTATTCTCTCGTATACGCCGCCACTTCATTCTCTTGCAATCTTTATCAAATCTGGCAGGTATTTTGGAAAATGAAAATTCATGCACCCAACTGAAGCTTGTAAAACAATGGCCAACACGGCTCATTTGCTTCTTTGTTCTCTTTGCATTAGTCTGGGTATTAACTTCTCTGTTTTCTTACCATTTCGGTTAAGGAGTTATTCCAGGAACATGAGGAATAAGTGGTTTTGGTTTCTGTGTCTTTTCTACTAGTACAGCTTGAGTGGTTAGGACTATACCAGCAACAGAGGCGGCGTTTTGAAGTGCGCACCTTAAAACCCGACAAGGATCAACCACTCCAACAGCAAGAAGGTCTTCATATTCTCCGTTCATTGCATTGTACCCTATTGGCCAATCAGAAGCCCGGATTTTTTCCACGACTATATCTCCATCAACTCCTGCGTTAGCTGCAATCAATCTTGAAGGTGCGAGAAGTGCCTAAAATTTGTCATTCACCACATTAAGTTGCAAAGTATATGTAACTAAATTATTTTGTATTAGGTTCACAATTTTCCAACAGAAGTGGACTTCAATTATTAGACAAAAGTAGGATACGGTCCAGATGGACCTCTTCATTTAGGTGGCTAATGAAGGATTCTCCAGTTGTGAGTTTATATAAATTGGTCAATTATTGGCTGAGCTCTAATAAAAAATAGTGGAATTGTGATGAAGGAAGAAATGACCCAAAAAACAACTTAATCAAGAAAAGAAAGAGTTCAATCTGTACCAAACACCAAATTGTGAGATTAAGCTTACTATATTTGTAGAATTGGTAAGAGAATACTTTCCAAGGAAAGGAAGAGGAGAATAGCACATTACCATCCCTACAATGTCAGCACCTATTTTCTCGTCCGAATCTTCCAAAGTGTTCTTTATGATGGGAATTTGTTCCAAGAGATGTACATATGTAGCGCCACCACCAGGTACAATACCTTCATCCATGGCAGCAAAAGTGGCACTTTTTGCATCCTCAATTCTAAGCTTGCGGTCTTCAAGCTCCATCTCTGTATGTGCTCCTACCTGAAATCCATCTAAGTAGCTTTGTAAATATTTTTAACATTTTTAAGTGAAAACAAATTTATGCCAGTTGACAGCATTGCCTACTTGGGAAAAAACCCCTAGGGGTTGGACAAATGGCCTTGAGGCATAAACTCAAGGTCGCTGGTTCCAATACCAATACATGGGGCCAAAATTATCATTAAGAATGTTGTCTACTTGGAGGAAAAAAGGAAAACCAAAAAAAAACAGGACAAAAGAAAAAGAAAACTTCCTTGAACTTACACTTGGGATGCTTTAGCTAAAATCTAAATGCAACATGCATTTATAAGATAGAAATTTATGAAGTAAATCAAAGTTTCAAACAGGTAAATCTTTATTCCAGAAAGAAACTGAAAAGTACAGATTATACAAGTGGCATGTGATAAAACTAACAAGACAAAAACAAGATAGGGTGGGAAGTTTTCTTAAAAGATATAAACACCAACTGAAAACAAATTACATAATGTAGGAAGATGAACCAACAGCCAACAAGGTATTTTATTCATTTTCAGAAAATTGAAAAACTAGATTAATTTTATTCTGGAAAAAAGAGAAAAGAACTTCGAGCATAATTGAAGCACCTCTGAAGCTGAAAATATATTAACAAATCCACATAAATTAATTTTCTCAACAATTTGATTTGATAAAAACTAATATGCTTCTTTTTCAACTTCGAAGTTGAATATCCATAAAAGAAAGGAAAAGTACATGAAAATTATTTTAAAAGTTGGGATTTATCATGCCAACTAAAACATAAACAAAATCACTATTAGAAGATTGCTCGTCCAAAAAAAAAGTTGGAAAAGTTCATCCAGCAAGTTATATTCATTGTCTAATTTTCTACACACCTTAATGATAGCTACACCACCAGAGAGTTTTGCGATTCTTTCAGATAGCTTGCGTGACATATATCCACCATCTGATTCAGCAAGATCCTTCTTTATCTGTGAAATTCTGGCCTGAAGCTCAGCTTTAGTCGAGGGATCAGCAACAATAGTTGTAGTATTACTTGTTATGATTATTTTTCGTGCAATGCCAAGCTGATCAGAGGTCGCACCCTCAAGACTCAGGCCTAGATCTCCAGAGAGAAAATCAGCACCTGATTACAATATAACGATGTCAACTTGAAGTAGGTCAGTAAGGAGATACAAGTAATCATTGAACTAATTCAAAAGATGACACAATAAAAGAATCACAGGTCATCACTATATCATTGTTATCCCCCAACAAAGGTATACATGTAAACATCATCTGGATGAATGAGATGACCCTGTTACAACATTTCTTTTCTAGAAATAGAACACAGAACCTGAATTCACCTGTCATAAGGGCAATATCTTGCAAAAGTGCTTTCTTTCCTTCTAAAAGTCCTGGACATTTAACAACAGCAACATTAAGTAAACCTCGCCTTTTATTCAAGACCATTGTTTCCAGCACTTGCCTCGAAATATCCTCAGCAATAATAAGCAGAGGGACAGTCAGTTGGGTAGTCTTTTCTAGCAAAGGAACAATCTCTTTGACAGTTGATATCTTTTGATCAGTTACCAACACTCTAGCATTTTCAAAATCCACAATAGATTTGTCCTGATTTGTGATGAAGTGAGGTGACATATAACCTTTGTCAATCTGTAGAGAAAGAATGCCTGAATAGAAGTTAAGAAAATACAAAAAGAAAAGAAAGAAAAAGATGATTCTGTTACAAGGCAATAAGATATAAAATAGGTAAAGCATATGAATCCAATAGGCAACTAACTTAGAAAAGTTTCATTGCAACACTAGAATTAGATTAACTTATATGAGAATTTTATATAGAAGTACACTAAGAAAAAGTAATCAACGTATAGATTAGTAGCATTCTAAAAGTTCATAGGAAGAAAATGAACACATGCAAATCAATTGCAAGAAAACATCCTTTTGAAATACAAATTTGAATCAAAGATACATCAGCAGTTAATCCCTGTCTGCACGTTGTCAGTTGTGACTATAATTTTGTAGTTTTACTCAACAAAAGCTCAAATTCTTACACAACTGTCACAATTTCAATCCATGGTGAAGCCTTATAACTTTGGTCCATTTACACACTGAGTGGTAGTTTTAAGATAAATAATGTTTTAATATAATCTGCTTTGAAGTTAAACTAAAATTTAATACTTCTTTATATGCAAGGAAAAAAACCATTAAATTTTATACCTTGTCTATAATATTAATCTAATAACTATATTATATCAAATATAATCCCTAAGTCACAATATATGAATTACCTTCATCCCTTCTTCGACCATCACAAAAGTTTCAGATGATGAAGAAGATTCGATGGAAATGATCCCATCAGGTCCAATCTTAGTTATCGCTTCAGCAATCAGGCTCCCCATAAATTCATCATTTCCAGCAGAAATTGAAGCTACAGCTGCAAAAAGAAAAAAATTACGATTTTTCTTAAGTTGCAATTTTAAGTAAAATGGAAATATTACCTTTTATATCGTCCCATCCTTTTACCGGGACACTTTTCTTCTTCAAAACTTTTACCAATCCTTTCACAGTCGTCTCCATTCCTTTCTTTAAAGAAACAGGGTTAGCCCCAAAAGCAACAGCCAACAACCCCAATTTAATTATTTCTCGAGCCAAAATGATTGCAGTCGTAGTGCCATCACCAGCTAAATCATTTGTCTTAGTTGCAACCTGCAAAAAGGTCAGATTCCATATTTTGATTATTTAACCAAGAACAGCATGTTGTTGCTTGATGAAGAAAACTACTTCATCCGTTCCACAAAACAAGTCCCATTTAACTTTGATCCTAGCTAATTTGCAAAATCTTAAATTCAAATGGTGATGTGAATCTATTTTATTTTTCGAAATAAGACTTTGTACTTTATCAAAAACAAATAAATTCACATCCATTTTGAATTTAAAATTTTGCAAATTGACTACCAAAAAAATCAAATGGAACTCTTTTTGTGGGAAGTATGGAGTATCATGGTAACAATGAACAACCTCTTGGATTAGCAGTGCTCCTGCATTTTCAATTGCATTTGGAAGCTCTATGGCTCGCGCAATTGTAACACCATCATTTATAACTTTAAGATTCCCAGACTCTGATAGAACAACATTGCGTCCTGCATAATTTAATATAAACCAACTAAGTCGTTTTACATAAGCACCAAAGAGTAATGTCATGAATGTAATACTCTACAACTCAAAACACCATGACCAAATCTATCTTTAAATGCTGCAGTACTAGCCAAGAGACAGATCAAGCTTCTTTACTCAATTTGAGTAAGACCCTCAGGTTTATGCTTCTAGTATGCCATGTACAAAAGGTACATGAAATGCAATAGAGAATCCAAAACTGCACAACCTTAATTTTTAATTACGAATTCCTTTGGACTAACCCAATCGTAGCACAGCGTAGCTCTATTATCATTTTCCATGTTACAATATATTTCACGTGAGAACAACAAAATTTTTGAAGTTTATGTTCTAATATTGTAATGCTTGTACTTGAAATAAACTACAGTGGGAAACCTCAAAATAAAAGCTAGCAACTCTAAGACTGCCAATCTTTATGTCTTTGAATGAAAACTTTCTGCAACACTTTCTTTGTTTATAATAAAATTACAACCAATTGACAAAAGGCCTGGTAAATTCAGGCTACCTCTGGCCCTCACTCTGCATCAGCTCAGAAAGTGTACATTTAACATGTAAGTTCCCCGGGGAAAGAAAGAACGCAATAAACAGACACGCTAGCATATGTATAGAACAAACCCATAAACTCTTTAAAAGTATTAGAGCAAATAACAAAAATTGTGCACAAGAAGCGAATTTAAGCTAAATACTGAATAATACCCCCTCCATTCCTCAAAAATAGTCCCATTAGACTTTGATCTAGTCAATTTGAGAAATTCTAAATACAAATTGTGGAGTGAATTTATTTTAATATTTGAAACCACATTTTTGTACTTAGTAATACTTTTTAAGTACGTTGAAGTAATAACTATTGCATTAATCAAAATCAAACAAATTCACATCAATTTTGAAATTTAGGATTTCACAAATTGTCTAGATAAAAAATCAAATGGGAGTGTTTTTGTGGAACAGATGAGAAAAACCTGATGCACCTCTAATTCCCAACTCATCAAAATAAGTAATAACCTTTTATGAGAAATTCAAGCTTTCCCCATATTTTTATTTTCCATATTAATATTATGACACCACATTTAACCAATATAACCAAACTACAAGCTTCAGAAATTAAACTAGAAAGTATAAATACATATGAACCCATTAAAAACAAACTATTTGAAAAGCAAAGCATCAATTACTAAATAAAAAAGATAAAAAAAATACCCAGAAACCTTTAGGTCCAATGGTGACAGAAACAGCATCAGCAAGTTTATCTACTCCAGCTAATAACCCATTTCTGCATTC
The DNA here is from genome assembly GCA_020205505.1 of Panax japonicus. Taxonomy (NCBI): domain Eukaryota; kingdom Viridiplantae; phylum Streptophyta; class Magnoliopsida; order Apiales; family Araliaceae; genus Panax; species Panax japonicus. The sequence goes on from CM035102.1 coordinate 65,235,910, forward strand.
TTTGTCAAAACAAATCCTCTTTGGCCCTGCTCTTACCACTAATTTCTTCACTTTCTGTTTGTTTTTCCACAACCCACAAATCCTTTGCTTCACACCGAAATCCTACAGTAAAACAAAGGGAGAAAGTTTTAGTCTAAAATGAGATGCAGCAAACAGTTTGTGAGGGAGAAAGAGAGACAGAGATTTACAAAGATGGCAACTTTTGGAGGGAAGAATAGCGGTGAAGACAATGAAATTGACATTTTTTGGTGGCTCAAAACGGTCTGCGTGTTCATTTTGCGAAGGTTTTTAAAGGGTTTTAGTTAGATGACTGGGTTGGTCGAGTAGGGCTAGAGAGTCGACTCACTAGGCTATGGCTCAAAGGCTTATCAATACAGTTGAAAATTTTATTAGTGTTGAACGTTTGCTTGTTATTTTGTTTGTAATGAGTGAATATGTTTGATTGTTGCATTTGAAAACTAAAAGCACTTAAAAATTATATTCCTTTTATCAAGTTTTAACTCACAAACACAATAAATTCCAATACTAAAATTAATGTTATATTAAATCAAGGCTTTAAATATACTAAGCAGAACAAATTTACGAGCTTATAATAAACAAATTATATTTAAAAAACAAGGTCCTATTCGGAATTAACTTGTTTGATAATCACATATTTTTTTGACTTATAAGTTGAGTTTGAAGTATAAAAAAAATAACTATTTGTGATTTATTTAAAAATAACTTATAAGTTTTTTTTAAATAAGTTAATTTAACCAAATATAATATCTATTTTGTCCATATTTTATTTTGCCCATCTTTTTATTAATATCTTTTTTAATAATCTTTATATTTATTTTAACATATAAGTCATTATGAGCTCAACACCCTCATAATTTGTTTTAATTTAATTTATGTGAACACTTTTATTTATAAAATTTTAACTTAAAATAACTTATAAATTAATTTATATTTTAACATATAAGTAATTTTAAAATAAGTCATTTTCGAACAGGCTCAATTCAAGAACTTGGCCTGTGTTCTTGTCTAGTTCCTTTTTTTTTTAAAAAAAACTTATTTAGTTTCGATTTTCAAAGCACACACTTCCAACTTCCTCACATTTCCAAATTAGTTATATTTTGACCTTTTAAGATTAATTTACAAATTTTTGAAATTCACATTTGATATAAACTTATTTTGGAGTATAATTTTTATAGAAGATAAAAAATACTACAACGCAAAAAATCAAAATATATGTCTAATTTTGAAACAAAATTGATTAAGCATATGAACCATACTACTATTGTTTGACAGAAAATAAAGGTCACCATTTGTTATTTGTAATGCTCTCAGTAAATCATGCATGTGACACCCTGTACTTTTTCTCAACCTTTCCTCAAACCATTTTCATGCTTCATGTAATACTAACTAATTTTGCATAACTTTTTCCATAAAATTTCCAAATGAGAAAATTATTATTAAGATCTGGAATTTGTCAGCACAAGAATCAATAGAAATAATTGGGATCCGGTTACCATATAGTGATGACTGCAGAGAGATCATCTCCCGGCCTGCGTGTCGATAATGTATTCATCAATTAATCAAAGTTAACTTCATGCTAACCACTCCCAAATAATTGTAAACCACAGAAAAATATTCCTGGTTTAGATAGAAACATTCAAAACTAAATTTTTCGTTCCTAAGAAAGGAAAGAAATGCAGCAGAACCACTTGGTGGGATCAAGAAACCAAAACCACAATAAGCATGCTTCTAACTGCTCTTAAACTTAAAATAAATGCTCAATCTCGAGGAAACATTGTAGGTTCACTAGCGCTTTGCATCTTCTTCTTCACAGAACTTGGCGTACCGGTTTGAATCCATTAAAGATGTCAATTCGTCGTTGTTACTCAATTCCACCTTTATAATCCATCCATTTTCATATGGGCTTCCGTTAACCTATAATTGAGAAATGGCTGTTAAACTTCTATCAAACAAAAAGGAAAATGTAACGAGGATACAAAAACAGAAAAAGCTAATGTTCTATTAACAGTGTGTGTAGCTAGAGGTAGCCCGTTGATCAATAAAAGGAAATGTTGGATCAGATCAAGTTGTATTGATTGATAACACACTTTCAGAATAAAACTAAAAAGGTATCCACAATAACCATACGGTCCATACTTTGTGAAAGATCTCCTAGATGCCAAGTGTCCAGAAGTATCAGTACATCACCCCGATAATCAAAAGATGGGAAGTTGCTATTTCACAATGATAATTACATAGACACGCATAAACAAGTGTAACATATGCTGTAAATATGTGAGCCTGTATAAAAAGAAAGAGAAGCACTACGAACATGTAAAGAGAGATGAAAAGGAAAGCAGCAAATTTATTTGACCTTGTTAAAAGGATTACAGTGGTGGCTACTTAAAATCCAAGAGTTCAAAAGAATTTTCATTGGTATTATTTTGCGTCATAAAAACCTACAATCCTGGTAAAGTTCTTCCTTTCTTCCTGTATTTTGGTTCCATGGGATACAATAAACTCATGGCATAATTGTATTTTATTTTTGCAGTACTTGCTGTCAGTCTCAAATGTTCACTCGTGGCTACATACTCTTACCGAAAAATTAATATGGTATATAAGCTTAACTGGTGCATATTCTCAACAACATTAAGTATTCAACAGAAGAGTTGATATTCAAGGAAGAATTAAGTTTATTGCAAACAGGACGCACACATAATTCCAAGCATTGATGTGACTACTTTCCATATAAGATTTTGAATAACTAAATGCCAAGTTATTTTCTTTTCAAAATGAATGTAATATGAATTGATAAAATATAAAACATAAAATCAAGCAACTCAATGAAATATTACAGTCTTAGCTTATGATGACTCACCAAACCGGGAGAGTTACTGAGCTCTTCATTGACTTCAACCACCTTTCCAGAAACAGGAGAATTGATGTCGCTAGTGGCCTTGACACTTTCAACCGCACCAAAGCTGTTGCCCTGTGTTACAGCAGCCCCAACATCCGGTAATTCAACATACACAACATCCCCTAAATGATCCTGGGCATGGTCAGTAATACCTACAATAGCCGTTTTACCCTCAACCTTTACCCATTCATGTGAGTCGGCATACTTTAGATCCTTCACGACTGCAAGTATAACAAAGAAAAAGAAAATGTCATATATCAATTGATGGATAAAAATAAGATTCAAGTTCGCTTATTGCACGCTTAAGATACATAGCAGGCTATTTCAACTTCTCAACTCTAATAAATTTTATTCTATGAAGTCAAACAAGCAAGATTTAAGAGGACTCTAGATATTTTGCTGCCTTCAACTAACAACCTTTATTCATCTCAAAGAATCAAAGAAGCAAATATCCACAACAACTCCTGCACATTAATTATTGGTAAACAGATCATAGCTTGAATTTAAATAGTTAGGTAAGACTACAAACGATGCTTGTAAAAACTGGAAAACATACATAAAATGGTGGGGGAGCTTAAACTCCATGATGCCAAAGATGGAACTAAGGTAGCATAGAATGTCAGTTCAAAGATAGAACAAAATGTCGAGAATGCAACTCTAATTCTGAATCGAAATGATCTGAATCAAAACATGCCATACACAAATTTCTTCAATGATTCGGGTCTGGTCATGAAACCTTCTCAGAAACTCAATCACTAGAGTTGGCTTAAATAAGCTTTTTTGCCATTCTACTCTTTAAGAGTTTAAAATGAACGGAATGAGACTAAAGACAAAGAAATCAAAATGATTCTAATTGTCAAGCAATAGATTCAAAAATACAATATTAAATGTATTATCCTAGTCCCACATCACTAAATCAGAACATATAGGTTTGATTAGTGAGTATAAGTGTAGGCCACTACCAATATTACCAAAACTCGTGTCCTTTTGTTGGGTTTATGATGAACCAAGATGATCCAAGTTGATGCTTGAGCCCTGATGTGATTGATTTGGACTCGAATTTCACCCGGGTCTTTACATTAAAACACATAAGAGACAAGTTAACTGGCATCAACTTTACCAACAAAGTGACTATTAATTGAGTAAGGACACAAAACAAGACGATCAAATTCAAGAAACATCACCAACCCAATTAGAATTATCTAATACTCCCTCCAATTCACGAAAAGATACCCATTTACAAAAATTGCAAATATTAAGGATGAAATTTGTTTCCCATGCTTACCCCTAAAATAATAAGTTGCAATTTAAGTACTGGTGGCATGATAACCAAATTGTGATGGAAAACTTGTGGGTATTGTGTAATTTTGCATAATAAAAAGATATACTCCTTTTGTGAGACAAAAAATAAACTGTAAATAAGACTTTTTGAGGAACAGAGGGAGTTTGATACATAATATATATACACATATATGTATATGTGTGTGTATGTGTGTGTGTGTGAGATGCTAAGGGCAATATGAAATTTTACATATACACACCCTGTCACCCTACATCAATCAGGTAACATACAAGCTAAACATCAATCCACCAATCTCATTATTGAACAAATAACATAAATAAGCACAAACCCAGCTGGAAAAATCAGATCTTTACTCAAATAAATTACAGATCAAGCTTTTCTACCAACAAACAGACTAATGGGATTCATAAAACTAAAAATTACAACAAGAAAAAAACATGAAAATGGAATGGGTAGGGTGAAAAGCAAGAAATACCAGAAACAAAGCCTCGGTTGAACGTTGAGATCCTGAGATATGAAGCTGTCTTTGACGCCCACAATCTTAGAGCCATTTTTATTCACCCCAACAACAAAACTCTGCTGCTCTTCTTATTATTATGCTTTAATAGGAGATCTAAACATGACATATATTTTATATAATTTTAGGAGAAACCTAGTGACAAAAATAATCATAATATTAATATTATTAATAAATAAATTAAAAAATTTGGAGGATGTGGGTCGATGCGATGTGTCAACAAACCCACTAACCAGAAGTTGGTGGTGGTGGACTGATGACTTGATGAAAAGATTTCCTGCCTCGTGGGCATTAGTTTGGTAAATGGGATTTTATGTAATTTATGTTTTTATTTATTTAATTTATTTTAATTTTAAAATTAATATAAATTTGTTTAATTTTAATTAATGTGATAGTTGATTGTGTGAGTTGCTCAAAAAATAGAATATTATCATAATTTAAAATTAAAAAATTTCGAAGTTAGATTATTTTGTATGAAAATATATAGGACTTGCACTATTTATATATTCATGATATGTGGCACCTTTGGTGAATGAATTTCTTTTATATGACCCTCCCCCCTCTCCCCTCTCCCCTCTCCTCTCCTCTCCTCTCCTCCTAAAACTAGAGTCCAATCTATTTTTTAACTTCTATTTTAAAATTATTATGATTTATTCAATAATTATAAAATTTTATATTCTTTAAAGTTTTGTTCATAAAATTTAGTACAACCATCATCCAAAGAAGAGTGTTAAAAGGATAGAAAATAAAAGAAATCGTTTTTGGTTGCACCAACACAACCGATGAGTACTCTACAAACAAACGTGTTTGAAAAATTATTTTTTTATAAATAATTATTACTCAAAAATATAGTATTTAAAACTTAAACACTTGGACTATAATGTAAAACTCAGAAGTATGTTTGGTTATTAATATTTGTAATGTTTGCATCCGTAAAGTTAATATATTTGGCCACCATATTGTACAAACTTAAGAATTTCTCAATAAGTTATATAAATTAATTTAAAAAGTCGTATTAAAATTCATTTTGTGCAAAACCAAAGGATTATTTTGTGCAAAACAAGAGAAAACGAAAATTCAGATTCACTTTTTATCTATAAAATAAAGAGAATAATTCAAATTAATAAATGGTGATTTATGTATCTGCTTATAGAAAGTGACGTGAGAAAAATAGAGTAACATTATGAAGAAGATATAAAACTCTAAAAAGTGATTAAAGACTCATCAACTAGAAAACCTCTTCATTTGAAATGATTTTGATTTTATATAAAAACTTTTCAAGTGGGTTGTTAACTTTAAAAAGTATTGTACACTGTATCGTATTGAATCGTAACTGAATCGTATTCTAAGTATCATATCGTACGATACGTATTGTGTATGTTAAGATTCTGACAAGTGCGGATATGTATATGATGTTGTGTTTATGTTTAGTATTTTTCTTTTGAGTAAAATATTCTGTCTTATTTTGTTATAACATAACATGTTTTGCTTCATTCAGTTATAATTTTTTCCCCTTTTCTATAAAAGAATGTGATATGTTAATTTGTAAGGATTTGTGCTCAAGTTTTTTATGTTGTTACAGAAGTTTAAGCTTTCCAAGTTATCCCTGGATTTGTTGTTGTCCGAGACGCATTTGACGTGAATGAATATTGTGCCCAATGCATTTAGTTCATCAGGAAAGCAGTTCCCTGCACAGGTAAGGAGTTGTTATATAATGTAGGTAGTATTTTAGTGAGGATAATTACTATTCAGCCAGAAAGTTCAATTTTGGCCTGTCTAAATATCAGGTTTGCCAATTTTCTGCTTTGTTGACTGTTCCTGGAATTAGCATCTAACTACCTTTATCCCTGAAGTCCTGGTTTTTGCATGTTATATATGTAGCTTTTTATACTTCTACGGCAGTTCAATCCAAGAAGGTTGAACACTAAAATGTCTTGTAGGTAAACTGCAAAGGAAATCTCCAGATAAGTTGGAAAATTCATAAAGCGAGTTAACTCAATGGGCATAGTTGAAAGAGTAGATAATGACAGGTTTTGATCAGTTAAAAGGCAGCAGAGAATGAGCATAAACTTGACTCTGGTCTTGGACCAAGAATCTGGACTGATAAGCCAGATGACTATTGGACTAAAAAGAGAAAAATAAACAATGATGACAAGTTTTTGATGAGTGATGCGACAGAAAATGAACTACTTAGTGATGGTGGTCCTCGGCAAGCTAGCGGGGATGATTGCCTTGGGGATTCTTTCGGTAAAATGAGAAGAGATGATGATTATATATATGCCGTTATCAGCGGGTGATAGAGTCGAAGATTATGCATAACAAATAATAATCTTGGGCGTGCCATCTCTACCGAGTATCCCGGAAACTCTTTCTATAAAGGGGGAAGAGCTAATGGGGATGACAGGTTTCTGATAAATGAAAGTGAAGAAAATGAATGTGGTATGGACAATGGTTACAGCCTTGGTCAACTCGACTAAGCACCATGAGAAATGTTTTGGTAAAGACAGACTACTATTAAATGATACTACTATGTTTTTGATGAACCAGTATGGTGCAGGAAATGAGCATATTATGGTCAATGGTATTCAGCCGGTTATCTCTACTGAGCACCTTGGGAGTGAAAAGACCAACCGATGATAGCAGATTTTTGATGAACAGTAGGTTGCAGAATGAACAATATGTGGATGACTGTGACTGTATAGGCCCTCTCTTCTCGACTGAGCACATTGACAATTCTCTGGGCTCAGTAACAAGAGAAACTGCTGATGGAAGGTTCTTGATGAGTGAAAGAGTAGAAACAAATTACCATATCTCAAGTGAGCATCTACGGAACCATATGAATACATTTCGAAAGGCAACTGATGAGGAGACACTTATGATTAGAGATAAGGTAGAGAATGAACATAACATAGACAATGGGTTTGGGCCAGGCATCACAACTGAATTCTCCAGCTACACCACTTTGTGTGAAGACAGAAGGGTAGCTGATGTTGGTAGGTTTAGAAAGAGTGATAGGGTATAAAATGCACGTTATATGGGCAGTTGTATTGAGCCTGGCTTCTCATCAGGTATAACTGCTTTTAGGCAGTCTGAACAAAATCTTTTCATGAATTCTTTCAAGCCTAACTTAGAATCAGACAGTTTCTTGCTTCATGATCAACTTCAACATTCCTCAGCATTCCCTTTCCCTAACAGAACATCTCATGATGCAATGGTTACTAGAACTGTTCCTTATGACCCTGAAGTTCCTGATATCGGGTATCAGTGCTCGTCGCCTTCAGCTGTTGGCCACAATTTTAATTCAGTTCAAGATCATTCTTCTCTCTAAGGTTCTGACGGGAATTTCCTCTCTTCATCAAATAGGAAAGGTTTATCACATATTCTGGAGTCAAAAGGCTTAACAAGTTGTTTTGATGATATTGCTTCTGAAAATGGAAATAAAATCTCATTTCCCAAGACTTCGGACCATCACAATCACTCTGGTTACAAAGCCAGCAACAAATTCTTGAATGCTGGGTATCACGGAAGTGGTGAATTATATAGGAACTTCTACACGTAAAGGTTATAAAGGTTCACTATATTCAGATAAATATTTAGCTCCTGTGTTTTCCGAATGGCAGGACTATTGAAAAGGTAAGCAAGGTTCCTTTATCTAATGCCTTCAGCTCAAGCAAGAATCCTTCATTTTCATTTGATAATGGATATCCGGAGGGGTCACACGGCAAATATGAGCTTGAATTTCTACGCAGAGAGAGCAATGAAGCATTTACAGCCAAAGAGATTCCTCCATCTGATTCAGCATGGTCTTGCATCTGTAGCTTACATTATGGTTCTTCTCCACAAACTCGAGTCTTCTACCTTCAAGAAATACCACCAGTTTATCTTGAAAGTGAGCTGCATCAAAGTACTGAAAACAATGGTTCAGATACCAGAAACGATAGAACAAGTGTTTTTGCTGGCTTAAGTGTGGCTCCGGAAATATGCACACAAGAATTAAGAAGACAATGACATGGATATGGTCCATGATGAATGTGATCTGAATGCAACATTGGATGAAGTCATGGACTTGTTGCACCAGGCTCACAATCAGTACTGGGTAAAGATGAACAAATATAGACCTTCAGCGAGACCAAACGATGGGGATGAAATATTAGATATAAAGAGAAGCCCAAATTTCAGAAACAAATAGATTTGGAGCAGCCACTGGTGACAGCAAAGAAGATGGAAATTGATGCATGCTAACCCCATTATCAAACTCCAGAATTAATACAAATTAAGCAGACAAACAAAAATGCATGCGTGGGCCGTTGTTTAGCTTTCAAGACAACGATCAGTCGTACATGAAAAATATCATTACATGCAGTATCCCAAATTCCTCAAATCAAAATAATTGGGGTGGCTTGAGTATCAATCAAGGATCAGGTCATGAAGTCATCATCATCAGTTCACCTCCAGTTATATTTTAGGAGTTTGGTGCAGTGCAAGGGTCATATGAAGCTTGGTGCTACATTTGGGACATGACATGATCATGTTCTCTTTTGATGTTGTATTGGATTTTTATTTATTTTCAATTTGTTTTTGAAATTCTATGTCTATGCACACCTAGAGGGGGTTGAATAGGTGTTTAAGTTTAAAGTGATAATTTTTTTTGAAATTTTCTGCTACAGGTATAATTCAGACAGCTACACCTGTCTGCTTTAGTGTCTGCTTTAGCTTATGTTCTTCATTTCTGATTATCAGACAACTAAACCTGTCTGCTTTAGTGTATAACAAAAAAATGCAGAACGTGAATGACAGTTAAACAGATAAACAGAAGTAAAAATCACACCAAGATTTTTACGTGGTTCGGCCCCTATCCTCTATCTAGTGGCCTAATCCACGCCCAATCCCAACTAGGATTGAAGAATCTTTTTATTACTATTTAAAACTCAATACAAAAATTACTCACTGTTACAAAAAGTCTCAAATCTGATATTGGACACCTATACCCCCTTTTTACACCTCTGCAACTTGTACACCACTACACCTCTTCTCACCTCTAAGACTCTTGAGCCTTCTATGAAGAGACTAACTAACCCAGGAAACCTCAAGCCAAAGCTATGCTTGAATACTTTGATTTACAATGAATAAAATTTTCAGCACAAAAAGATATAATAGATAATAATAAATGACTGAAATAAAAACAGTTGATCGATTAGCTCTGATGTAATCTCTCAACTGGATTGCCGGTTCTGAGTTCCATTTGATCAGCCGAAGAGAAGAGGTATATATAACACAACAAGCAACGGCTATAAAATATGTTAGCTAAGAATTCTCAGACCCGTTAGCAACCACCCATAATTTTAGCAGCTATGTATCACCAGAAAGATATTAAGCAAATATGCGCCAACTATTTGATTTTGAAGAGCTGAAATAAATGAGAGAAACTCTACACCCAATCAACTGAATTAAACATGAACAAAGGAGATAATTAAGGATAAGACACAATAGCTTCTGTAAGACTCATTTTCAAAATAGAATACTAACTCGTGTAGGCTCCACTAAGTAATATAAAATCCTTAAATAAAATAGCACCCACGAAATACTTTGATGAAATAGAAGAACCAATTTGGGCTAGCTGGAATTAAGGACCATAATATATATTATTATAAATACTAACATACCTTAATAAACTCCAATTCAAATCTTCTTTAATAACCTCCAAATCAAATCTTCCTTAATACACTTCAATTCAAATATGAACTGATTTTAAAAAACATTCCAACTACCAACGGACGAAAATCAACAATAATTGTTCATGTAATAACCATAACCCATGCATATCAATTATAATATTATAATTCATAATTCATGCATATTTAATAATATAATAACACACCATGAACCATGCAGCCACAATTTATAATGGATATTTAGCAGAATCTGTAGTAAATTTTTTTCCTTAAAAAAAATGATTTCAAATAAACACCCACACTTAAAATAAGTCGAGATATATTCGAAAAAGAGGGATAAAAGACGAATAGAAAACAATTTCAATTCGAGTAGTACTAGTAGTAGTAATAAAAGGCTGCACTTTTCCACTGCTTCCCGCCGCTTGGAATCTCTTTTTATCTTTCTCTCTCTTCCTTGACACGCAGATGTTTGTATTCATTCTGCTCCATTTACCGGCGGACACCTCAGTCCACACTCCCCCAAGTTTAATCCAAAATGCTTAGGCACCTCCGCGGAAGGCGTCGTCCCCGTTACGGCGCCCACCTCTGCGCCTTGACCGCCGCCCTCCTCCTCCTTCTCTCCGTCTCTCTCCTCCACAGCCGCCTCACCTCTGACCGCACCTCCGACCCTCTCCGCCACTCCACGGACGCCAATTCCTTATCCGATCCACTTCTCGAGGACTCCGATCCCGATGACCTCAAATCAGCAACTGGATCCGACGACCGGATCGACGAGCTTGACGACGGCGCTCAGGAGGAGTCCGATCCGTCTAAGGTTTCTAACGAGGACGAGATTCTCCGCGGGGTAGAGTTTGAAGAAGAGGATAATAACGATCAGTCGTATAGGGGTTCGGTTTCTGGCTACTATTTTGATCATTTAAGTAATTCGATTCGACGTGCTTTTGACAAGAGATCGATTGATCAGTGGGAGGATTATGCTAGTTTCGATGCGAATTTAGGGTTTGGGGTGGAGGATCCTAGTAAGGCTGCGTTTGGCTCTGATGATATTCCCGTGGATGAAAGTGTGAGGAGGAAAGCAGGAGAGGTGAAGGGGATTGAGGATGCGCTTTTGTTAAAGGTGGGAAATAGGGATTCGCCTTTGAGGGAGGGGTGGGGGAATTGGTTTGATAAAAAGAGTGATTTTTTTAGGAGAGATAAAATGTTCAAATCGAATTTGGAGCTGTTGAATCCTATGAATAACCCCCTTTTACAAGATCCAGATGGGGTTGGGGTTACCGGGCTAACAAGGGGGGATAAATTGGTTCAAAAGGGATTGTTGAATGAGTTCAAAAAAGTGCCTTTTATTGTGAAGAGGCCACTGGGGATTGCTATTGTTAATGAAATCGAGGGTAATAGAATCAATGGTCAAATTAAAGCCAAGGAAACTGAAATGAAGAGAGTGGAGCGAAGAACTTTGGATGACAATGCACAAAATGGTTCATTTAGTGAGAGAGTTGTTGGTGGCACAGATAGTAATGCTAAAAGAGTGGATGTGGCTGCTGGTGATTCAGGTGAATTAAGAGGTTTGAAGCATGTAAATACTAATGCAAGGGTTAAATCTGAGTTTTCAGGTCAAGTGTATGCTGATGGCAAGAGATGGGGTTATTATCCTGGACTGGATCGCCGTCTGTCTTTTTCAAATTTCATGGATACTTTCTTTAGGAAAGGAAAGTGTTCTATGAGGGTTTTTATGGTGTGGAATTCACCACCATGGGCCTTCAGCGTACGACACCAACGGGGGCTTGAAAGCCTTCTGTTTCACCATCGAGATGCATGTGTGGTGATATTTTCTGAAACAATTGAGCTTAATTTCTTCGATGGTTTCGTGAAGGATGGGTAATTCCTCAAGTAAACTTATTAATGTGTTACTTTTGTATCTTCTATGAATTTGCTTATGGTCAGCTTTCTTTCACTATGAAATTTGATACCTTTATCAGACTTTGTTGTCGGCTTATGTATTTATATTGTTGAGGGGTTTTGAGAAGTTGCTAGTAGAACTTGTGGCTTTTTATGATTGGGCAGTGAGTTAGATTACTTAGATAGATGCCAAACAGCTAACAGGTTTTGTTGTTTACCTGTTTCACAGTTTTAAGATAGCTGTAGCCATGCCAAATCTTGACGAGCTGCTGAAGGACACACCCACCCATATATTTGCTTCTGTCTGGTTTGAATGGAAGAAGACAAAATTTTATCCTACTCACTTCAGTGAACTTGTCCGACTTGCTGCCCTCTACAAGTAAGTAATCTAAATGTTGTATAAACTGAATGATGAAATTTGAGGTTTATCCATCAGAGTTCTGAGTCTTAAATTTACAGTATTTATGGATATGATAGATTGTTCTCGGAGATGAATTCATCGACCTGGGGTGGAGACAGTGACTCAGCATTAAAGTAGCAGACTGTAGAATAGGAATACTAGAAAATTTGGATAATAAAACTTAATACAATTCATGAACATGAGAGTTTATCAAGTTTTCCAAATCTGTTTAGTAAGCCCCTAGCCAATATGAGACAATTATTCACGAAATTTTCCCAAAGTTTTCCAAATATGGTTTTTTGGATTATGCATACTATCACCAATGAATTTGTGCATTTTTTGCTTGTGTGTTCAGGTATGGGGGAATTTATCTTGATACGGACATTGTAGTGTTGAAGCCATTATCTTCACTTAATAATACTGTTGGCCTGGAAGATGAGCTTGGTGGAAACAATTTGAATGGTGCTGTAATGGCATTTAGAAAGCACAGGTATGGCATCAACTTGCTATTTGCATGCCAGATTTTTATTTATATTTATACATTTATTCATACTCTTAATCTTTTTCTAATATACAAGAGTAGTGGAGAAGGATTTTTTTGTTGTGCAATTTTTGAATGAACTTTTTATGTATAAACTGATTTTTCCCCTTTCAAGTGTAAGTTCAACTACTTATATTCTATGGTTGATCTTACCAAAGTTCACTTTTCTACACAACCTATTCAATATGTTATATAGCTTTGTCTGTGCTTTAAACTTTATCATTTTCACTCACTCCTTGCTAGGTTTTATTTATCAATACTCTTGTGTTAAATGCAATATATGGAGTTGTTGGGTGAAGAGAGCATGCTGCCTAGTGACCACTCATACAGTTTATTAATAGCTACATCTGAAAATTATTTCAAACTATCATGAATGGTGAACTTAGACAGGAAAACGCTTTCATAGTGCATATATGTGTGTGTATTTTGTTTTATTCTTTTGTTTCCTGTAGTGATACTCAACCTTTCTCTGCAGTCCCTTCATACTGGAGTGTTTAGCAGAGTTTTATTCAACATATGATGATACCCATTTAAGATGGAATGGAGCTGATCTACTGGCTAGAGTAGGTAGAAGTTTTCTGGCTAAAAGGAATCTCTCTAACAAACAGATGGAGCTGAAACTGCAACCCTCTTTTGTTTTCTTCCCTATTAGTCGTGGTAATATTATAAGGTATGTTTTCAAAATGTTCACATGCTTACAAGGGTATATCTTTTCAGAGTTTTTTGTTAAAGAATTGAGACTTGAATATGTCCTATCCTTTGTAATACATTAATGATATCAGAATTGGATATCCTTGTACTTTCACAATTTGTTTAAATTACCAATTATGAGAAAATTGTCAAAGCTTGGTTTCTTTTCGTTTCATCCTCAACCCACCCATTTATTGTCTTTCAGAACATAACATTTGCATGATATCCTCTTATCAAAAATATCTGTGAAACATGAATAGAATGACATGCCGACATGGTAGATTATGAAATCGTCGAGATGTATTTGATCAAGGACACATCGAAGACCAATATATTATTATATTATACTCCCTTCGTTCCAAATTATAAGATCAATATTGACTTCATAAAAGTCAATTTAGGACATTTTTAAATTTTGAATTGACTTGATTTATTTAAGTTTGGAAAACAATAATTCTTATAACTAGTAATACTTTTTAGGTAGTTTATGATATTTATAATTGTATTGGCATAAACTAAATAAATTCATGTCAATTTTGAGTTTGAAAATGTTTGAAATTGACTTTTATTAAGTCAATATTGAATTATTGATCTTATAATTTGGAATGGATGTAGTATGAATAATGCAAAAAGTAATATACTCTCTGTCGGCATCTATTTTCACTGTTGGTTTTATATTACAATTGGTGTTAAACATCCTCTTACAAGGAATTGATTTATAGATTAAATTTATTGGTTGTATGTTTGAATTTCTAATATATATTGCTTCTGAATTTGCCTTGCAATTCCCTTTATCTTATTGAATTGCATACCGGAATTTTCATCTTATACGGTTTAGGTAACTCTCAGTCGCCTTTTCTTCTGTGTTCCGTAATGCTTTTAATTTGCAAACAGTTTCTTCACCGCACCAGCAACCGAAACTAAAAGAGCTCTTCACGATGGCTTGTTTAAAAGGGTTCTCAACGAGTCATTGACATTTCATTTCTGGAACAGCTTAACATCTGCCTTAATTCCAGAGCCCGACAGCCTTGTAGCCAGGCTTATTAACCACCCCTGTATCCGCTGCTTTGATGTGTTGTAACTTACCAGAATCTCCTATTTGCCCAAAAAGTGCTCAAAGCAGGAAGAACTAAGAAGAATTAACCTTGAGATCTAAAAGCTGCTCTCGTTGAACTTGTATTAAAGAAATACAAAGCTGAATGTGTTTGAAGAGATGCACATTGGGACATGACTGATTGATTGCTAGACGATCAAGAGTTTGTAATGTTGATAACAACTGAAGCACAGAATGCAAACGGCTCGGTGCGAATTGAAATGCAATATCTTGTCAAGGTTCTGCAATTTGCTTACACATACTGTATGCTGCTTTGCAAAATTGCGTTGTTGTAACATGTATAGATAGAAGGGGAAAGCACCATGTTGTAAGAGTTTAAAGAGGCATTATGTTACTGAACGTTATATCTTTCCTTTATGCATTAAAGTTGGGAAAAGATTTCCTTCAATTTTTGTTGCTGAGAAAATGTGGTAATTGGTATCAATTTTCCCTCGTGCTTACCTATTCTATGTTTATTTGTCATGTTGATAAATAAACGTCGTGGGATTTAGCCAGAGGTTTCAATTTCTCAATATGGAATTGTGGTAGCCTTTTGTCAATTTTTGAGGGTGTAAGCTTCATTGAGAACACTGCAGTACCTAGTCAACCAAAAATTGAAAGAATAAACTTCATTGCCCCCCCTCCCTCCCTCCCTACCTAAAAATGTCGAATCAAAGTGTAGAAATTTTATTAGCTAGAATGTTGGTACATATGACATATTTATGACACATTATTATAATTTATACATGGTATGATATAGGAGGGAATAAAAAAATAATCTACATATTATTATTCAATTTTATCTGTTAGAGTTTCATGTCGATTGAAATTTAAAATGATCATAAAATTAGTTAATATATAAATTATTTTTCTATTCAGTAACGTGTGTGGGTCATTAAAATATACATGTGAGTGTAGTTTTATGTGACGGTGATTTATTTTTTTCTATTAGTTAAAACACTTTAAATGGAGTTATCAGATTAGTTCCTAATTATTTTAACAGTATTACTCCTTTCATTTAAAAAGTAAATCTAATTTATAAAATTAAAGATACTATATTTTTGCTATACATTCATTCCTTAGAAGAAGAGTATAGAATATATATTTTTCTAAAATTTGAGCTCGGCTCAAGTTCTCACTTGTTAACGGCTACTCCTACAGTCCAACTACATGAAAGTTCTTTACAAAATCCATGGTATCAATTTCTCTTCTCATCGTTCGCAAATTTAACCAAAATTATCAACACAAAGTATCTAAATCATTCTCATTATTGAACCTTAAATATGAACATTTTCATTCAAACGCCACTATATCATCATCAGCAGCAACATCACCGGCATCATCATCACGTTCAATTATTAAACAAGTATGTTCACTGGTCTGCCAATCTTACTACCAAAATCAAACCCATTTCAGATCAACACCTCCGAAGCTGAATCTCCTGATAGATTCCGAGCTTCTCTCTCCTGATCAAGCTATCACTGTTGTTGCTTCTCTCTCGGACGAGTCGGGTTCAATGGTGGCTTTGAGTTTCTTTTATTGGGCAACTGGGTATGCTAAATATAGGTACTTTTTGAGATTTTATATTGTTTTGGCTTATTCTTTAATTGAGAATGATAATTTGGAGAGAGCCCATGAAGTAATGCAGTGTATGGTGAGGAATTTTGCTGAAATTGGGAGGTTAAAAGAGGCTGTTAGTATGGTTATTGAGATGGGAAATCAGGGGTTGGTGTTAAAGACTTGGACTTTGAATTTTGTTGTTGGTGTTGCAGTTAAAATGGGTATGATCGATGTGGCAGAGAATGTGTTTGATGAAATGTGTGAAAGAGGGGTGTCTCCTGATTCTTGCAGTTTTAAGTTGATGGTTATTGGGTATTGTGGAATGGGGCTAGTATCTGAGGCAGATAGATGGTTGAGTGCAATGTTGGGAAGAGGCTTTCTTGTTGACAATGCAACATGTACTTTGGTGGTTAGATTATTTTGTGAGAAGGGTTTTGTAAATAAGGGTCTATGGTTTTTTAATAAAATGGTTGAGATGGGTTTGACTCCAAATGTGATCAATTACACCTCTATGATAAATGGTTTGTGCAAGAGGGGGAGCATTAAGCAAAGTTTTGAATTGTTAGAGGAAATGGTTAGGAAAGGTTTGAAACCAAATGTTTATACTCATACAGTGTTGATTGATGGTCTCTGTAAGAAGGGGTGGACTGATAAGGCTTTTAGGCTTTTCCTTAAACTCGTTAGGAGTGACAATTACAAACCTAATGTGCATACATACACTGCTATGATCACCGGGTACTGCAAAGAGGGAAAAATGAATCGAGCAGACATGCTATTGACTAGAATGAAGGAACAGGGATTGGTTCCTAATGCTAACACTTATACTACTCTTATTGATGGACATTGTAAAGTAGGGAGCTTTGATCATGCGTATGAATTGTTGGACATGATGGGTAAAGAAGGATCCTCTCCTAATATTTGTACATATAATGCAATTCTTGATGGTCTCTGTAAGAAGGGAAGGGTTCAAGAGGCATATACACTGCTGAAGAGCTGCTTTAAACGTGGTCTGCATGCTGATAGAGTTACATATACCATTCTCATATCAGATAGCCGCAACTGTGCAGATACTAGGCTAGCTTTGGTGTTCTTTAATAAGATGTTAAAAGTTGGCATTCCACCTGATATACATTTATATACTACATTAATTGCTGCATTTTGTCGTCAAAAGAGAATGAAAGAAAGCGAGAGGCTTTTTGACGATGCCGTTAAGCTTGGCTTGGTTCCATCAAATAAAACTTATACTTCCATGATATGTGGGTACTGTAGAGATAAAAAGGCCAGCATGGCCATGAAGTTTTTTCAGAAGATGACAGAACATGGCCGTGCACCTGATAGTATCACTTATGGTGCTCTTATAAGTGGGCTTTGCAAGGAGTCCAAGATGGATGACGCTCGCACACTCTATGATGCAATGATCGATAAAGGAATTTCCCCGTGTGAAGTTACTCGGTTGACAATGGCATATGAATATTGCAAAATTGATGAATATTCGACTGCCATGGTTGTCCTGGACAAACTAGAAAAAAAGCTGTGGATTTGCACTGTTAACACCTTGATCAGAAAGCTTTGTAGTGAGACGAAAGTAGACATAGCAGCATTATTTTTCCATAAACTAGTTGATAAAGACCAAAATATAGATAAAGTTACTCTTGCAGCTTTCATGACTGCGTGTTACGATAGCAACAAATATGCGCTTGTTTCTGATATATCTGAAAGGATTTTAAAGGAGTAAGTTAGCGGCTCTACATATCTAATGCAAAACTTTCCTTGATCGGAATTTTTTTGAGTTGCTGAATAGCTTTTGCGTAGTTGACTAAAGTTGATATATGCATGGCATTCTGTTCTTACTAACGGTTGTAATTTATCCTTTAATCTAGTATCAAGACTGTTTGTCAAATTAAACAGTGGGAGCTTGGGGTGGCAGCGCAGTGTTGTAACTTATGACAGAAAACTGTTAAAAGGAACATGGTTATTCTTTTGCATTTGATTATTATTTTGTGGAAGTTTATGTTTCTTCTGTCTCCTTTGACTCCTCTAAAGATACATCTAATCTACACATTTGATCAGGCATCGCCACAAGAAGGTAAGACCCAAATTTTACAAAACTGTGGTGGGGTGGTCTTTTTTCTTTTTTCTTTTTTGGGCTCAAGTTTGCAATTAGTTTTGTTGATTCTGTTGACTCATTTGAAGCTATATACTGCAATTGATTTCCTTGCAATAAACTTGTAGAGATAGATCTTATTTTACCATGGTGATTGTAAACTTTCATAGTCGTTAATCAGGCCAACCACCATGGTTTACTTGTTTCTTTCTTTTCTTCTGTCCACATCTGAGGAATAGTTGAGGTCGTACATAGAAGGTGAACTGCATTCCTAAATTTTAGATTTATCACTAGTAATAGGTGGCTAGGCGCATTGATTTTCAAGTTTCAACAACTCTAATTAGGAAATCATTCAATTCAGTTATGGTACTGCACTCTAATGTTAATGGGATAGAGGTTAGTGATTCTATTTCTATCACATTTTGTTGCTAATTAGCATTATTTAGTTGACTTTTTGAATAAATATGGTTTTAGGCAAACTATGATATTGGGTTCTCTTCCTCTTTCAATTGATTCGTATATTGTGCTTGGCATATACAGAATATTTCAAAATTCTTTCAGTGTGTTAGTCTGACTGGACCCCAATGATGTACTAGAAAATACTAAATTGATTAAATATCTTTTCTCTTGGGGTATTTCCAGTTCAATTTGTACAATTACTCCAAGAGTATATTTGGACAGTGTGTTTGAAGACTATGTTAATGCTAGCAAAATTTGTTACTTGCTTCTTATCTTCTGCATACTGCAAGTACTTTGGGTTATTTAAGGTTAGCTGCTAATTAGTGACGGTTATGTCTATTGCTTGTCAAAGCATTATTTGATTATCAGTTTCATACGGTTAATATGTGCCTGCACAGAAAATGAAATTTCTTGAACTTAGTTATGTTCAAGTAAAGTGCTGGACAGAAATGAAGGGAAAATTTTGAACATATCTTAAGGCAACACTTAATTAGATGCTCTTTTTCAAGTACTTGGGATTGCATGGAAATAACATTATGGGCCTTATCAAAGAGCGATGCTGTTATGGGCCTTATCAATTCTAGCATGAGATTTCATGTAGCTGAAATTTGGGGATTTTTTGTTGGAAGATAAATTAGGATTAAATAAGGTACTGAATTGGAGCTGGTTACGGGGATTTCAGTCCTTCGACAGTTTATATATGTGATCCTAATTTTAAAAACATTAACCTTGAAGCTACGCCAAATGTTTCTCAAATCAACCTGACATCTTTCCCTCTTTTCTTCTAATTTTTGCATTGTTTCAATATGATAGAATACAGATTTAATTGTTTGGAAGCAAATTAAAATAAGATACTAAATCAGTCAGGATGTGTAACTAGACCTTGATGAACTGTGTAGTGCTCTATAACTGATCTTTCTCTATTTTCCTATGGTTGCAGAGTTAGCTGCCACCAAGCTTTGTCGTTCCCAAATAAACCTGAAGATTGCAAAACTCTTGACAGCAAAGAAGAACTCCTGTATTCAATTCCTTCCAATTCAAAGTGGTGAAAGTGCTTTGTGATAACACAAGTAAGTTGCTTAATAGTGGCATTAATTTGAGTTGGCCAATCTTAGCATAGTTGGCTTACTTACAAATCAATAGTAAAAGTGATTTCTAGAATATTATTTTGAGAGGTATTTTTTACTTGGTGGTCATTTTATGCCATTTCTCATCTATATTATAGCAAAAGTCCTACAAGGTTATAACCATCTTTTCCCCTTAGTCTGAGTTGTTTTACTCTCTCTTATTGCCTGCAGAAGAGGATCTTAAAAGTGAGAAGCATTTGGACTAAAGTTTGGTGGACAAGCTCAAGATCAATGTAAGCAGGATCGCGGAGAAACGAAATAAGAACAAAAAGGGTCACATTTCACGTTACAAAGTAGGGTAGGGATCGCTTTGTTGGTGTAGAATACGAAATATGGTAAAAAGATATAGTTAAATCTCATTGAGTTAGGTGATGTTGATTGCATCTTAATACATCTTAACAGTCCACCTCTTAATGCATTTTAATAGCCGACATTTTTCTATTATGAGGTCCTTTGAACAGTTTAGACTCATATTTATATCTTAACTATTCAGAGGATCTCTTAATACAAATATGTGGGCTCTTAAGAGGTATTAAGAGGTGAACTGTTAAGATGCATTTATCTGATGCCTAGAAGGTGGCCACTTTGGTGGAATTAATTGAATTTTTTAGAATTTTATTATACATAATTGTCATTTTATAGAATTTAATTATAAATATTAGAGTTTCTGATAGAATGTTCTAGCTTTTATATATGTGATAATTATGGTTGTAAATATCTAGATATTTGGAGAAATATTTTATCTTAGACCTCGATTTAGATTTTATTCTAGCCATATGTTGTAAGGCCATTGGCCTATATAAAAATGCTTTGTCTGCAAATATAAAATAAAATTGTATCATTCTTGTGAAGTTTACATTTTCAATTAGATTGATAATTTGATGTTTCAAAATGAGGGTGTTCATACCAAAACACAATTTATTAGGTTTTACTAGCCCAACTTATGATAAAAATATATATTGTCTATATTTTTGCTTAGGTTTCTTTAGGATCCATTTGCCACATTATTTTGATTATTTAATTATTCAATTTCAAGAATAATGAG
>CM035102.1:65257333-65367333 GCA_020205505.1 Panax japonicus
ATTATTATTGGATAGTGTAAAACACTAATTTTACATACCATCATTAAATAATTTATTCTCTTATTCCTAATATTGTACAAGTTCTCACATAAACATTAGTACTATTCATACGAAATAATCTTAATAATACAAAAAAGTTTGTTTAGTTATTAATTTCTTATCAAATTTTTTTATTTTTTCCCCCCCATTTAGTGTTAAGGAAAACATATCCTTTGCTTCAAGTCCAAGATCTTCACAGTGCATGTCACTTTTGGCTAAAAAGCACAACCAGTTTGGAAAGTGGTTTAAAGAGAATAACCATTTCATCACCAAGGACAAGGCAATTCTTATTCTGATTAGCTGTACACTCAGGGAAAAGAAAAGAATAGATTTATCGGCAAAAGGACAAACAATACTACTATCACACAAAAAAGTCACATAATGCTCACATATATACATAAATACTGTGGGTCGCTACCTGACATGTAGGACCTGCAGTATACATATGTGTATGTGAGTATTATGTTATATTTTTTATATTATAATATCATTATTTAAATGACAAGGTATGCGGCACGTGATATATCACGTGATACTCCTCCTTAGTCTTCTCGTGTGGGCTCTGTGGCGCACACTAACCAGATTGAGTGAAAAAACAGTGAATAGGTGACTGAGAAAGAAAACTGCAAGAACATATTCTTTCATTTTTCTTCTAAAATGGGAAAATGTTTAGTGTCATCAGCAATCACTCCACTGAAACTTTGTCGAAAACCCAGATCAATTTCACCATTAACCCTCCAAAACTGAATTTTCAACCAGAATTCAGCGCAAAGTTTCAATCTTTGAGAGGTTTTCAACACGGGTGTGATAGGAATCTGTATTTAATAACCAAACCCATAAGAACATCGTGTACGAAGTCAGTGTTATCAGAAATTCCCAATCAGAAACAGTTTGCGAAAATGGTGCTGGTTCAACTGTGTCCATTCCGTCTGATCAGCTCCTTCAAGTTGTTGAAACTGCTTGCTAAGACTGGTGCTGAGGTATGAGCACAATCTCTCTATTTCTTCCTCTCAGTCTCCCTCTCTCTGTGCATATATTCTTGGATTAATTAAAAATCAATTGTAAGCTGTTCCATTGGTATTTCTGGTTTTGTTATGTATAAATCCTTCAAATGCATTATGTGTTTTTGAGTTTTGTAACTATAATGATTTTGTAAGTCTCCCAAATTCATTGTGTTCTGTCCACTAACGAATAAGGAACGTAAGAACTACATAAAGTTTCTTTTGTGGGAAAATAAGATATTTTTAATTACTTTTGTGATAATTTGATTTCAAAAATAAAAATGACATTCTTTACAGGATTGAGGTAGTATATGTTTATATATGTATGTTTCATAAGGAAAAAGTGTGCCGGGGGTGATAGACTCCACGGCACGCTTGCGTGAGGTGGTCGCGCCGGATCGTTTCTAGCACAGTTGTAGGATGAATTGCTTGCAATATCTTAAACCTCGTCTATACTTTAGACAGTAATCTTGGTAGAATTGCTCGCGTTCGGAATCTTACGTTGAATGGGACACCTTGACCCTCGCTTATATTGAAGCAGTAATCTCGGTACAATCGACGATGATGCAGTAGAAGACGTCACACACAACTATGAATTGTTGTATGATAGTCAAATGGAATCTCAAAGAAATAACTAATAAACTACTAATTTCTTAGGAATTCTTCAAAGAACCAAAAGTAGAGAATAAACTCACAAATATATTGAATAATAAATAATGAATAATATTTTTTATTACATCAACTTTGACCTCTTTATACTACTCAAAACAATCCAAATCCTAATAGGAATTTATAAACTATAACCTTAATAGAAGTCAATTTGGAAAAGAAATTCTAAAAAAAGAATCCTAATTAAAAAGGAATCCTAATTACAATAGAATTATAAAAATCGTAAAAAATCCTTCCACGTAAACGAAATTCTTTGCCGCCGTAATCTGGTAACTTGCCGCGTGAAGGCTGCTGAAAACCGTGTGAATTGATTTGCATGACGTGTGAATTGATTTGCATAACCTTGCATGACTTAATGTAATTATTAAATATAATATATCAAGTGACTCCTTTGCATGCTATATCTGTTGCCTTTGTCCACGTGAATATATGATGCCCATATTAGTCTCCATGCTATTTCCATGCTAGTAGTATGTTTAGAAGGCAAGTGGCCCACGTGATATAATAAATTTCCTTTTGCATGTAAAATCTGTTGGCTATCATGATTTTCTTGGTTTCTGAAATCAATTAGGACTTCGTTGAATGGACTGAATTGAATGGGCCAATTGGATCGGCCCAATAATGCTTGAATTGTACTCCTTTGAATAATCTTCAGCCCAATTATTTAAAATTATTTGATGAACCACTTGACACTTGAATTGAGTTATTATCATTTGATGAGAGCTTGATCAGGATTGTATCATTCCCCTCATCCTCAAAAGGATTTGTCCTCAAATCTGGCACATCGTCCTCTCAAAAATGATTCAACCACAAAATTGCTCCTACATAAAACAAACTAAGTTAGTAGCATCAAACCAATCATAATGCCAAAACTCAACTTGCAAATGGACATATATAAGCAACAATAACTCCAACTCCCGCCAAGAACATAGCAATGTCTGACTTCTCTCCCGAGTTGACAATTTGTAGACCAATTACTCCCAAAACACTAATTATATAAACTAATCTACTATCTACTAAAAAATCATGAATGCAAGTAAGAAAGAATATGAAAAGTCTTATATCCTCCTGGATCAAAAATCATCACGCAAAATTCTTCATGTGGTAGATTCTCCCAATGACGAATCCCCATATCAAAAGTCAATATAATGATCTCAATCCTTCGCAGAAACATATTTGTCAATGCTCCTGGATCAAATATCAATTGAAATTCGCCATGCTTCTCACGCAAACTCTCTTGAATTCCTGGATTAAACACAAAACAAAACAAATCAACAAGTTCTTTTTGTCTAATCACAGAGAAATCAAATAAACCAAAATCATATGCATAGTCTACTAAAACAATATTCAAAATACTTCCCTGTAAACTCTCAATGTATTGATCGAATTGAATTGCACGATTCATGTTTCCCTCGATGAATATGATCCTATTACGAATCTGCAAAACACAACCAGCCTTTCTCATTCCATTGACATTAACACAATCAAAATCACATAATAGCAAAATCACATAAAAAGGTCACAATCATAAGTTGAAAATCCAATAGCATATTGACGATGATCACAAACAAACTCAAGACATGTTAAAGAATTTCCCAAAGTGTTGACAAAAATCGGAATATCATCAAAATAGAGAATAACAAATTTTCCCATGAAAGAATGCAAAATATAATTCAACAATTCCATGGAAGTATGCAATGCCTTAACTAATCCAAGTGAACTAACTAAACATGGAAATAACTCATCCCTCCAACCATCTTGATGATAAACACTTCTTGAATCAAAACCATATGATAGAAAATCATACAATGAAGATTGCTCTAATGAAACAACATGATTACTGTTGAGAAATCAGACTCACACAAATACACTAAGATAAATACAAACACACTACTATATGAGATATAAAATAGTAACACCATAAATTTTACGTGGAAACCCAACTGGGAAAAACCACGGGGAGAGATCTCAGAAATTCACTATGAAAATAATATGGAGATTACAGACTCTCAACTAAAAAATAAACTAACTGTTTATTTCTCTCTACACCCTCACTCTCAAAATGCTCTAACTGAGCTTCTCACTCTCTAACTCTCTCTTGCTTTGCTAAGCTTGTTTTTTTTTTGGTGTGTTCAATCCTTCAAGTTTGGCTGCCTTTTATAGCCGAATGGAAGGGAGTAACATTAATCGAGTTCAAAGAGAGTTGGTAAAATGTTTCTTTGACCCATTAATGGGTGTGGACCATTGACCAAAAATAGGAGTCAATATTCAACAATCTCCACCTTGACTCATATTTTTCAAATACTGTGAACTTCTTTGTGTCTGTGAATGTATCCCTCTCCCTGGATACTCCATCACGAACTCATCATTCGACGAAGTGAATTAAGTCCAAGCAGTGCTTGAACTTTTCTGCTGTAACTGACTTTGTAAGCATATCTGCGTCATTCTCCTTTGTGTGAACTTTGCGAACTGCAATGTCACCATTGTTCAGCCACTCACGAATCTTGTGATATCGAACATCTATATGTTTGGTTCTGGCATGGAACACCTGATTCTTTGCTAAATGAATAGCACTTTGACTATCACACTGAATCTGGATACTCCCCTGCTTGAAATCTAGTTCTTCAACTAGTCCCTTAAGCCACAAAGCCTCCTTGCTTGCCTCTGTCAATGCCATATACTCAGCCTCTGTTGTTGATAATGCTACCATAGACTGCAACACTGACCTCCAACATATACATCCTCCACAAAAGGTGTATACAAACCCTGTCGTAGATCTCCTTGCATCTAGGTCTCCAGCATAATCCGAATCAACAAACCCTCTAACCTCACTTTTTGCACTATCACGATCAAACATAAGACCGTAATTGGTTGTGCCTGCTAGATAACGAAAAATCCATTTCACAGCATTCCAATGCTCTTTTCCTGTATTTGCCATATACCTGCTAACCATACTGACTGCTTGTGAGATATCTGGCCTTGTACATACCATGGCGTACATTAGACAACCCACCGCATTTGCATACGGTACTTTGGATATATACTCCACCTCCTCCTCTGTTTGTGGGCTCAACTGTGAAGATAACCTGAAATGTGCTGCCAATGGAGTGCTAACTAGTTTAGCATTGTTCATGTTAAACCTCTCTAAGACCTTCTGCACATATCCTTTCTGAGTTAGCCACAACTTTCCTGCCTGACGATCCCTGTGAATTTCCATACCTAGGATCTTCTTGGCTGACCCAAGATCCTTCATGTCGAATTCACTGCTCAACAAATTCTTCAACTGAAGAATATCTGACTTCCTCTTTGCTGCTATCAACATGTCATCGACATATAATGTCAAGAATACTAGAGAGCCATCATCAAGGGATCTGAAATACACACATGGATCATACTCCGAACGAGAGTAACTATGAGCCACCATGAAGTTGTCAAACTTCATGTACCACTGTCTTGGGGACTGCTTCAAACCATAAAGAGACTTCTTCAAACTACAAACTAAGCCCTCTTTTTCTGGTTCAATAAACCCCTCAGGTTGCTTCATGTAGATCTTTTATTCTAAATCACCATGGAGAAAAGCTGTTTTGACATCAAGCTGTTCTAACTCCATATCCTGTGATGCTACAATAGATAAGATCAACCGAATCGACGTGTGTTTCACAACTGGTGAGAAGATCTCATTGTAGTCGATTCTCTCTCTCTGAGAAAATCCCTTTGCCACTAACCTGGCCTTGAATCTTTCACCTTCTTTATCAGACTGTGCTTCCTTTTTCCTGAACACCCATTTGCATCCTATAGCCTTCGATCCTTTTGGAAGTTGAACTAACTCCCATGTCTGGTTCTTCTGTAAAGACTCCATCTCTTCTGCCATTGATATCGCCCATTTATCATTATCATCGGACTGAATAACATCCTGATAGCTAGTTGGATCTCCACTATCAGCAACCAAGGCAAAGGCAACCATGTCTTCAAACCCATATCTCTGCACTGGTTTGCTGACTCGCCTTTCTCGATCTCTAACAAGATTATAGGACCTTTCTTGGGGATCTGAAGGATGATCATCTTCAATCTCTTCAGGAAGCTCTACCTCAACTGGGTGTTTCTGCAACTCACCTGCTGTAGATTCTCCATTCTCGGACTTGTTTAACATGTGTTTTTCATTGAACACCACATCTCTGCTAACAACCTTCTTCTTGGATATTGAATCCCATAACCTGTATCCCTTGACTCCATCTTCATATCCAAGGAAAATACACTCTTTTGACCTTGGATCAAGCTTGGACTGTCGCTCCTCAACTGGCAGATGAACATAAGTTGGACTACCAAAGATTTTCATCACAGAAAAATCAACTGGTTTCCCACTCCATACCTCTTCGGGGATTTTGTAATCAATTCCAGCTAAAGGAGATCGATTTATCAGATAACACGCTGTGTTGATTGCCTCAGCCCAGAAACTCTTGGGCAATCCTGCATTCAACCTCATACATCTGGCACGTTCCAATAGAGTTCTGTTCATCCTCTCGGCAACCCCATTTTGCTCTGGAGTTCTTTTGACTGAGAAGTGCCTGGTGATACCTTCATCCTGACAGAACTGTAGGAATGACTCGTCCTTGTATTCTGTGCCATTATTTGATCTGAAATACTTCAGCTTCTTTCCGGTCTAGTTCTCTACTTTAGCTTTCCACTGTTTGAAGATTCTGAAAACCTCGGATTTTTGCTTCATAAAATACACCCACACCTTTCTGGAGTAGTCATCTATAAAGCTTACAAAATAATGGGCTCCACCCATTGACGTATGCTTGATCGGGCCCCATACATCCGAATGTACATAATCAAGTACATTCTTACTGGTATGTGCACTTGCCTTGAAGCTGACCCTCCGTTGTTTGCCGTACACACAAAACTTGCAAAATTCCAAACTGCACGTTTTGACACCTTTCAGCAACTGCCTTTTGTGAAGTTCTTTCATTCCACTTTCACTCAAATGACCAAGTCGCATGTGCCATAATTCTGTGCTATCACTGTTGGAATTATCCTGCACAGAAACTGCTGCTCCACCAGCAACTGTGTCCCCTATCAACTTGTAGAGGGTGCCTTTCTTCTGGCCTTTCATAATTACCATCGAACCCTTGGTAATTTTCATGACACCATCTCTGACTGAGATACTGCAACCTATAGAGTCAAGTACTCCAACCGATAACAAGCTCTTCTTCAATTCTGGAATATACCTTACATCACCCAATGTTCTGACAACTCCGTCAAACATTTTAATTTTGATGGTGCCTATCCCAGTAACTTTGTAGACTGCATTGTTACCCAATAAAACTGTACCACCATTGCAGGATGTAAAAGTATCAAACCAATCCCTACGAGGGGACATGAAAAGAACTACCGGAATCCATGTACCAATCTGTAAGGCTGCCATTGTCTCTAACAGATAAGAGATCACCTTGTGAAGCTTTATTTTCTGTCACTGTGTACAGCTCTCCGTCGCTGCACACATCTGCTTGCTCAGCAACATTAGCAGATTTTTCAATCTGCTTTCCTTTCTTCTTGTTATCCTTCTTCAATAATGGACACTGATTTTTGTAGTGGCCCTTCTCGTGGCAATGATAACACTCAACCTGAGATTTATCCTTCTTGCCTGGTCTCGCCTGAGACTTTTCTAGTTCCTTGCCGGAATACTTCTTTCGATTAGGACCCCTGCCACGCCCATCTGAAAAAGCAAGAAGACTGTCTCCTTGATCTCTGGAAGTAGTGCCCTTGAGCTTATCCTGGTCCAGAACTGCTGACATCACATCGTCAACTGCAAGCTTTTCCTTCCCTACAAGGAGTGTAGTCTGGAGAGTTGAGTATGAATCTGGTAGAGAGACAAGAAGCAATAAGGCTTTATCTTCTTCGTCCAACTTCACATCAAAACTGGTCAGTTGGGTCACCAATCTATTAAACTCATTAATATGATTGGCCAAATCTGACCCTTCTTCCATCCGAAACCGGTACAATTCCTTCTTCAAATATAACCGATTTGACAGAGACTTTGACTTGTAAACTTTCTTAAGTTTCTCCCACAAGTCTTTCGAAGAGGTTTCTGTCAAAACCTGATATTTGATCTGTGGCGCCAAACTCAATCTGATTGTTGCCACGGCCTTTGCTTCAAGTTCCGTCAATTTTTCATCTGTCATAGTTGATGGTTTCTTCCCTTCTAGTGCCTTTGTCAATCCTTGTTGAGCCAATACATCTTTGACTGTACACTGCCAAATACTGAAATTTGACTTACCGTCAAATGGTTCAACTTTATACCTCGCACTTGTGCTTGCCATCTTCGTATTTGTGACCTGCCTAATTTCTTTCAATGGATCGTTGGCGTGAACCAAGAGCTTTGATACCAATTGTTGAGAAATCAGGCTCACACAAATACACTAAGATAAATACAAACACATTACTGTATGAGATATAAAATAGTAACACCAGAAATTTTACGTGGAAACCCAACTGGGAAAAATCACGGGGAGAGATCTCAGAAATTCACTATGAAAATAATATGGAGATTACAGACTCTCAACTGAGAAATAAACTAACTGTTTATTTCTCTCTACACCCTCACTCTCAGAATGCTCTAACTGAGCTTCTCACTCTCTAACTCTCTCTTGCTTTGCTAAGCTTTTTTTTTTTGGTGTGTTCAATCCTTCAAGTTTGGCTGCCTTTTATAGCCGAATGGAAAGGAGTAGCTTTAATTGAGTTCAAAGAGAGTTGGTAAAATGTTTCTTTGACCCATTAATGGGTGTGGACCATTGACCAAAAATAGGAGTTAATATTCAACAATTACTACTATTATCAACTAATGACAATTCTTGTAAAGACTGACTAGCATGAAACCTTAAGTCAATATTTGGATAAGAAAACCTAGAATTAATTTCATGCAAGTAAGCACACCGAAACGAGAATATATATCATAATCATAAACTAACTCAACAAATATCAAGTATCCATCATAATTTATGATATAGATGATTCTACCCACAAAATAGCTAACAACAAATCCAATGGAAGCATGCAAAACATGTTTTAAATAACTCATGAAAACACTAGATGCATCAGTTAATCTAACAGAAATAACTAACCACCTATATAACTCACATGCGAAAATAATTTTCCATTTATCATAATATCTCATGCTAAATTGATTAGGCATTGTCATCACATGATTATTATCACATGTAGATAAAACATAAGAACTATGCAATTTATCAAACATATTATCTAAATAAAGAAAAGAATAACGATACTTGTTTACCAATTCAAAATTGATGCACAAATTCGTTGTCTCATCCTCCTTAGGTAAAATGATCTCATAATTAGCACACGAACTCATGTCTTCTCTCACGATACCAACTTTCACCAACTCTCCAACCCGCATCGGTAACTCCGTCGTCTCGTTGGGAATACTATCAGCTGATTGATATGGAATGATAGCACATGGTATTTCGTCAACAATCTGTACAAGAGACAAAACAGAACTAGACAAAGAAGAATCATTAGTGTTAGTATTCAAAAGTGCCGTCTTGTACGAATGTACAGTCATTGACTTTTCAAAATATAACTCACTTTTCAACTCACTCTCTTTTTCATAGTCACATATTTCTTCTATTCTTTATGCTCACCCTCTCGCTTGTTTTTCTCTCGTTTATTTTCAAGCTCACTCTTTTCATTCTCTTTTTTCTCAATCTTTCTTTTCTTTTCATTCTCACTCTTTTCAATTTTTTCTTTTACATTATCAATCTTTTGAACAATTTTTTTTTGTCGATCTTTTCCACATGTATTTCCTTTTACAAACTCATCTCCTTGATTACTTTCTTTCGGATGTTCACCATCTTGCTTTAGATCATGGATTTTATCTTGAACACTCGAACCCAATAACTTTCCTTGGACTACATATTCTATAATTTTTTCTTGCATTTGATCACGAATTTTTTGTAAATATATTAGATCGTCACGAACTTGCTCGGACGTCATAGGACAAAGGTTGATTCTTATTCGATTGTGTACCAATGAATACTTATTAGTACAACTGTTATGCTTCACGCGCCTGTTGTGTCGCCATGGCCTCCCAAGTAACAAATGACAAGTATGGATTGGAACTACATCACATAATATTTCATCTTCGTATCTGCCAATGCGAAAAGAAATTGACACTCGTCTAGTCACCATTACCTCTTCACAATCGACGATCCCTTACATCTTGTAAAGTCGAGGATGTGCCACTGTTGACAACCCTAGTTTCTCCACCATTGTAGTGCTAGCAATGTTAGTACCAATATCGCAATCAATTTTGACAATGCATACCTTTTCTCGTACTAGAAACTTAGTATAAAACATATTCTTTTGTTGCATTATTTCTTCCTCGCTAGCTTGCACACTTTTAACTTTTCTAGTCTCCCATGACTCTCCAAGAATCGCATGATCTTCTTCAACTTTTATTTCCCTAGACAATAAATGATCCCTCTTATGCTCCATAAGTTTACGAGGCTGCTCCCTACGTCCATGATAATTATGATGCCTCTCATACTCCTCCCATAATCTCCACCATTCATCCACGCCAGACTTCATACGAACTCTGGGTCTTCTTTTCTATGGCTCCTCATAGCCCAACATATTTATTGCAAAACAAGGGTTAGGAGATAAAAACAATTTCCTCACACACTGCCTTACGTGTTTTACTCAAATAATAATGAATCTCTCGTGTATCGCTCAATTGTCTTTTACCTTCGATTAATCTCACCACTAAGCCTTTTACCTTAATATTCTCTCTAATAGGTTCTTCTTGAATTCCCCTAGCAAAATTCTTGGTTTTACTAATCAATTCAAAAATTACTTATCACGAAACAAAATTATAGATGTTATGACTATCAGTATACCACAAAATCACCGATAGATTGCCTTGTACTCTTGTATTCCTTAGATTTGTAAATTGTAGCTCCGTTTTAGAATTGATGATGATAGAACGGTATGAACTCTTGGTTGGAATTAGATGATTTGATGGTATGCTACAAATTTGGCACAATGGAAATAGAATCTGAATTTTTTTTTTTCCCCTTTTTTTCTCTTTTTTTTACAATATATATTTCGACAGAAAATTAAAGCTAAGTAACTCGCTAGAAAAGCCTTAGCTTTGATACCAAATGATAGACTCCACGGCACACTTGCGTGAAGTGGTCGTCACCCGGATCGTTTCTAGCACAGTTGTAGGGTGAATTGCTTGCAATATCGGGTCTATACTTTAGACGGTAATCTGGGTACAATTGCTCGCGTTCGGAATCTGCGTTGAATGGACACCAACGACACCTTGACCCCTCGCTTATATTGAAGCGTTAATCTCTGTACAATCGACGATTGATGTGGTAGAAGACGCCACACACAACTATGAATTATTGTATGATAAGTCAAATTGAATCTCAAAGAAATAACTAAGAAACTACTAATTTCTTAGGAATTCTTCAAAGAACCAAAAGTAGAGAATAAACTCACAAATATATTGAATAATAAATAATGAATAATATTTTTGATTACATCAACTTAGACCTCTATTTATACTACTCAAAACAATCCAAATCCTAATAGAAATTTATAAACTATAACCCTAATAGAAGTCAATTTGGAAAAGAAATTCTAAAAAAAGAAATCCTAATTAAAAAGGAATCCTAATTACAATAGAATTATAAAAATCTAAAAAAATCCTTCCAAGTAAACGAAATTCTTTGCCACGTAATCTGGTAACTTGCCGCGTGAAGGCTGCTGAAACCGCGTGAATTGATTTGCATGACGTGTGAATTGATTTGCATAACTTTGCATGACTTAATGTAATTATTAAATATAATATATCAAGTGACTCCTTTGCATGCTATATCTGTTGCCTTTGTCCACGTGAATATATGATGCCCATATTAGTCTCCATGCTATTTCCATGCTAGCAGTATGTTTAGAAGGCAAATGGCCCACGTGATATAATAAATTTCCTTTTACATGTAAAATCTGTTGGCTATCATGATTTCTGAAATTCATTAGGAATTCGTGAATGGACTGAATTGAATGGGCCAATTGGATCGGCCCAATAATGCTTGAATTGTACTCCTTTAAATAATCTCCAACCCAATTATTTAAAATTATTTGATGAACCACCGACACTTGAATTGAGTTATTATTGTTTGATGAGAGCTTGATCAGAATTGTATCACGAGAGGTCAATAAACATATAAACATATACTACATTCACTTTTGGCACAACTTAGTGCTCTATACTTCTTAAACACATAAGCATACTTGCAACCCGAAAATCAAAACATATTTCGGTTATCTCTCGAAGCGTATGCCCACATTCTTTGTGAAGTTGTTGAATCTTTAAACGAACTCAAACACACGATCACGGCCACGGTGCTACCAATGTTACA
Source organism: Panax japonicus (assembly GCA_020205505.1). Lineage (NCBI taxonomy): Eukaryota > Viridiplantae > Streptophyta > Magnoliopsida > Apiales > Araliaceae > Panax > Panax japonicus. The sequence continues at coordinate 65,269,488 of CM035102.1, forward strand.
CAGCGGTGAACCGGAATCAAGATCAATATGAACGGAAACCGGCTACAACTCCACCGTCCAGAAAGCTTCGACCGATAAACTTCAAATAGCAATGGTGCATATTCTCTCTCTCTAGGAAATATGATGCTTGTACTGATTTTTGTGTGTTATCCTTCACTAGGATCATTAACATTTCCTATATTGGCATTACAAAATCATGCTCATTCGTGATTAATGACTTGATTTTGTAACTCCCAAAATATGAATTCAGATTTTGAATTCATTTGTAACTCCCAACAATATGGAACGGAGAGAATAATCTAACCGGTAGCCGCTCCATAGGCGCCACCGGTTCGGTTTAAACCCGAATACAAATAGCAACAACACTGAAGCATCTTGCTTCTATTGGGATATAATGTTCTTGATGGCTATTGAAATTTTGTCAAACTTTTCTATCACGAGTATAAATGGGGTGCATCTCGCTGGGATGATGTGTAAGATGAACTGTTCCCCAAATTATAGTTTGCTGGCCATTAAATTCCATACCGAGATTCTCTGCAGTTTTGTAAAACATATTTAACATAAGAACATGACAAGGCAACTTTCTCAGGATTGGGTACTGATGTTTATCGGCTGTTTAGTTTATTCATCAATAGCCTTCAGTTGTAAGTTGTGGCTCTATCTTGTCTATTGCACAGTTTTTTTTTATCCATTTGGAGGAGCCTTGTTGAAATTATGCTTTAGGTTTAATACTAAATCATGTGGATCATGTGGTTTTCTCTGCCTCTGGAGTATCCATCATTTGACGATATTTACTTTTTTTTTTAAAAAAAGTTTCAAATAACTGCCTGTTATTCACTTGCAATCAGCTGTTGTTCTTTCCAGGTTGTGATGGAAGCTGTGAATAGACCTCGAAATATTACCTACAAAGGACTCACTGATCTTGTGACGGAGTAAGTTCTAGATCTCTAAATTTTCATACTCGGTGTATTCTGTATCTCATATTTCTAGTTCCTTATTTGTTTGAGACCATTAAATACGTATAGCATTGACCCAACCGTCACCCTGCCTACACCTCAATATACCGTATCTTAACAACAACCTCTCATCTTAATTTAGGATTAACTTCCAGTTTTAGAGTCATCTAATCTGTTTATATTTCTTCTTGTCTTTGTTCCTGTCTATTGTCTTACCTCTCAGCCTATATTTCTCGGTTTATATCAATTTTAATTCATTTGCAGCACAGATAAAATGAGCGAGGCTGCTATTCTAGAAGTGGTGAGGAGGAATTTCAGTGACCATCTTATTCTTGGGGAGGAAGGAGGAATAATAGGAGATTCATCTTCTGATTTTCTATGGTGCATAGATCCATTAGGTTTGGCCTCCAGAATCTTTTGGTTTAATTAGTTTTTCTCGACTGAAACGACCTTTGGGTTTGATCATTCTTCATTCTATTATCTATGTAGATGGGACAACAAATTTTGCACACGGCTATCCCAGCTTTGCTGTCTCTGTGGGAGTTCTGTTCAGAGGAAAGCCAACTGCTGCAGCTGTGGTACTTAATTATATATCATAGATAGCTTCTTATTACATTTGCTTATTCTATAAATCTCCACAAAAGTAGATATTTATGAAAATGATGTCTTCACAAATTTAATTAAAACGGTCTGATATTTCTGTTCAGAATGTGAAACAATTGGAAACTCCAGTTGTATCTGATAGAAATGATTAAAATTTGGAACCTCCAGAAGTTTTCTAATTAATACTGCCCTTTGGTATGTTATATAGATGCTATATACTCCATTTTGAATTTTAACTCCATCTATTCATTATTAAGTAACATTGTACATTTATATCTTAAAACAGTGCATTTTCAATTTTTTTTATAGAATAATATTATGCTGATAATAATGTCACTCAAAACAATACCGTGGCTATTCTTCTGATATTCAACACATTGCATCCACCATGCTAAATATTATTGTATATAAAACAAGTTTTTTGCTTCACTAAAGGTCCTACCATAATTTATCCTTGTCTAATCTGAAACTTAGGCGATGTAGGACAATTGGTAAAACGAATTTTCTAGGGTTTTGAGTTTCGACTCGACGTTTATTAACTCTAGACAAATATCTCCACAAAATAAGAAAAGTCAATAATAATCTTAATATTCAGAATAATGTCCTCCGTCTGAGGATTGCACTTAGTATTATCCCTAAATTTGACTTGGAGACCAAAAAGACAAAAATACCCCAATTAATTAAAACAAGTCCTAATAATGAAATAAACAAAATAAAGAAGGGAACTAAATCATCGATCCCTATCATTTCTCCCCGACTGTGAAAAATTCGACTCTTTCGAAATGAAATATTCGTAACGCTCCAACAATGCAGGATCAATGCGATGAAACTCGTCCCTACCAATCCACGTGCAATCACTATCAGGCTTGCTTTGTCACTTAATCAAAAATTGACGATACCTAGTCCACACAAACCTCTTATCCAATACATACTCAATACCATTTGCTGTAGACTATGAAAAAACAAGAGGAGGTGCAGGTGGAATAGGTAAAGGATGAACAAGTATAGGCTCAACAGGGTTAGTAGATGAAGAAGCAGGAGATAGAGTCGACAGAGTAGAAGGTCCATGATATGGAGAAGATAAGTCACATTAAATACATGACCAATACCCTATTATTAGGAAAATCTAACTCAAACATTAGGACTAACCTTCTTTTTAACACGAAATGGACCCATCCTCTTAGCATACACCTTTTTCCATGTGTCCGGAGGTAACCTCTCAACACGGTGTCGAAGCATCAAGTGATCATTCTCATTGAACTCTTGGTACCTGCAATGAACATCTGTAGCAGACTTATAATTTTCATTGCTCAAATTAATTTTTTGTCTTATCTCAGCATGCAAATCATGAATGTCTCGTGCAAAAGTTTTTGCAGACTCATTAGCTCTATATGCAGAGGGAAGAGAGACCAAGTCAATAGGTTTCCTAGGTTGATAACCAGTGTAAATCTGAAAAGGACTCGCCCTAGTAGAGCGATTAACCGAACTATTATAGGCAAACTCAGCCATAGGTAAAACTCTATCCCAACTAGACACGTGATCTCCTATAAGGCATCTCACCAAATCACTTAGACTCCTATTAACTACGTTAGTTTGACCATCAGTCTGTGGGTGATAGGCTCTGCGCTTAAATTCTAGGATTTAGAGTTTCAACTCGGCGTCTATTAACTCTAGACAGATATCTCCATGAAATAAGAAAAGCCAATAATAATCTTAATATTTAGAATAATGTCCTCCGTGTGAGGATTACACCAGTATTTAAATAAAACAACTCTAAATCGGACTTGGAGACCAACAAAAATACCCCAGCTAAGTAAAACTAGTCCCTAATAATGAAATAAACAAAATAAACAAGGCAACTAAATCATTGATCCCCATCATTAGGCCTCCACCATGTCTTCATTTCATATTTGTCCAACTCTATATTAGCCTATTAGGTGTCTCTGTGCTACTTGTTTGAAGTCAAAGTCCAGGTAAGTAAAAAGTTATTAAGAACAGAAAACAAGAGGACTTTTGCATCTCCTTGTATTATAGTCGAAGGCCTGAAGACGTGCTGGAGTATTCTTAAACCTCTACATATATGAACAAGGTGATCACACTACGCTTTTAGAGTAACTTTTACCTCTTAAACTTGCTCCTAGGCCTAACTTTCACATTCTTGAGAAAGACCTTTCAATTATGAAAATAACTTCTCTCAAGTCTGAATAAGATTCTTAATTGCTGGACTGAGATAATGTTTACATTTTAAAGTGTTTTTTCTGTTTGTAGGTTGAGTTTGTTGGAGGTCCAATGTGTTGGAATACGCGCACATTTTCTGCAGTTTCTGGTAAGAATGTTCTTTTCAAGAAGTTATTCAAAACACTCTTTTAAATATAGAATTCAAATATAAACTTACAGGTATGATCCATGATTTTCCAGGTGGGGGTGCATTTTGCAATGGGCAAAAAATTCATGTTAGTGAAACTGATAAGGTGAGTTTGTCTGCTATGTCAAGATTACATTGTTTAAGTTTAGTGGATGGCTTTGAGTCTATAGGCTTTATCTTTGTAATCCTTAATTTCCTTATAACATCTCAACTTCTTTGACCATTTCCTTTAACATTTTGAAGTTTATTCACTGCATTATAGGTGGAGCAATCTCTTCTAGTGACCGGTTTTGGGTATGAACATGACGATGCATGGGCTACCAATATCGATTTATTCAAAGATTTTACTGACGTTAGTAGGGTAAGAACTAAGAACCTTTTGCTTTTTCCTTCTTTTAACTCACATTTTGCTGTTGTTGTAATATCATTAGCAGGAACAATTTTTGTGGAATATCTCATGCTTAACATATTTGTACTCTTTCTGGAATTAATATATATAGGGTGTGAGAAGGCTTGGAGCTGCTGCTGTAGACATGTGCCACGTAGCTCTGGGAATTGTAGAAGCTTATTGGGAGTATCGTTTAAAACCATGGGATATGGCTGCTGGTGTTTTGGTAATGATAATTTTCTCCAAATATAAGTACTTTTAAATTTCCTTTAAACATGCTTGCCAGAGCTTCATTTTAATTGGGGTGTGAATAGATATGATGATTATGATATATACTTTGAGTCCTTTATTAGAACGTAAAATAGTTTTTTCTTTTGAGACTTCATAGATACAATATTATTCTTCATATAAAGGTATGCTATACAAAAACGAAGGAAAATATTAAAATAGAAAAGTTAAAGATTATTGTTTATTTTCATGTTGAAAATCTGAAACAGATTTTCTTGAAGATTATTTTGTTGAGATTCTTATTTAAGAAAATTCTATTGTTTCCAGAGGTTCGATAATTAATCAATGAACTAATTGTTGCACAATCAATTCAAACATGCGACCATATAATAAAGATGATCTTAATGTGGATTGATAAAGAAGCTGTGGATTTTGATTGTCTCTCTCCTGATGTCTAATTTATTCATCAATCAGATGGTTGAAGAAGCTGGTGGAACAGTTTCTTGCATGGATGGTAGAAACTTTTCTGTGTTCGATAGATCTGTTCTGGTATCCAATGGTGTTCTGCATGACAAGGTTAGGCTTCTCCTCTTAATTCAATAGTGATCTTGAACTTGGTTTAAACTTCCATGACAATATATACTATTGTGTTGTCACAAGCTGGATCAAGGGCGGATCCAGCCTTATAATTCAGTGGGGTCAAATTCGAAAAAAAATCCGTTAAGAATAAAAATTTAATAAAATGAATCACAAAACTAAATAATCTTCAAATATTGTTTACAATAACATTTTTTGAAGTTTCATTGGTTGAAATTGTTGCATGATAGCCTCATTTTTAATAGTTACAAAAATATAATGCTCAATGATGTAAGTTACTAAACAGTCATTCATCCATTCATCTCCCATTTGGTTATGGAGTTCATTCTTCACGATATTTATGGCTGAAAATGTTCTTTCAATAGTTGTAGTAGCAATAAGCAAAAGTAGAGCTAACTTCAGCAACAAATAAACTTGGGGATACACATCATCCTTTCTTTTCTTAACCAACATTTGAAAATCTCCACTAATTAGTGTATCGGGAAATTTGTGAGGTATTGGTTGAGTCGGCCCCTTGAGTAAATAACTTCTTCGAAAATTCTCTCTTTCACTAGCGGGATAAGAATTTATTGGCGGTCTTTTACTGGGATCCCCCTCAATATTAAGGGAAGGAGATACCGGTGTATGTGTTTGGAACTGGATCTTTTGAGCAAAAGATTCTGTTACTTGAGTTTGGGGGTTAACATTTTGCGGGTGAGTTTCTTGGTGAATATTAGCCGTGACAGGTTCGACGCTAGTTCCTTCTGCTTGGACATTTTCAAGAATAGATTCAAATTTTGTACGTTTAGTTGTTGTAACCCAATTACGTATGTCCATGCCTGACAATCAATAAATATTTAAAAATTAATTCAACATTAAAACAAGATCAATATACAATATGAATAGTCAAGTGTAATTAGCACCAACAATAAACAATCTCAATTAAACCACTAATAAGTAACACGTAACATTACAAAATAAATTACAAAATTTAAAGAAAGTAAAAATAGAATAGAATACATGCTTGAACTTGAAGAACTTTTATTTGAATAATCTATAAACAATGACAAAAATTTCTAAAGAAATTGTTAAATTTATAAAATTAAAAAACTAAAATTAAAATATATCTGAATTTGGAGTTGCTCTGTTGCGATTGTGAATATGGAGACTTAGAGACTTGGAGTTGTTGCTCTGTCCTCAGTTGCGATCTGTTGTTGAACAGATAAAGTGAAGTACTAAAAGTCTAAATGTACTACTACTGGAGTAGTGCTGTAGTGGGATTGGTCCATAATACCGTCCATTGGATTTAGTCTTTTAGACTAACAGTTAACTTTAGGAAGTGTAAAAGCCTTTGAAGTATAAAATATAAAAATTTCATTTCACAGCCTTCTCAAATAATTTTTTTTAAGTTGACCCCCCTGATCCCCTGAAATTTCAGTGGGTTCAGGTGCCCCCTGCTCTAACGTGCATCCGCTCGAGTTGGATCTCATGCTTGTGCTACCAGAACCTTGAATTCTTGCATGTTTGTGTCTGACTAGTATTACTATTTTCTTAATTGCATGCGAAGCGGGACCTTTTATTCCCTTGTTTCGTCGTGACACCCCCCAAACCCTTGGCTCAAGAGGAACCAGGGGCAGCAATAAAACAAGGCTATTACTTTCACACCTCTCTCTATCTTTATAGACACATTTCTATAGAAGTATATTCATCATTGAAGTGCATATGTATGTATACATCAACATTACTTTGCATAATACTAATATTAACAGAGATACTACAAGTTTTTTGGATATCATAGGTGAGATGTAATGATATTAATTTGTTCTGGACTTGAAGCTGAAACTTATGAGACGTAGGTCAAAGTTTAGAAATCTGTAGCAAGTGCGTGTTTGATTACACAGCGTTTGGAAGCCCAAACGCACTTGAAAATTTGTTCATCTAAAAATACTTTATTTCGAATGCAACTTATTTAACTCACAAATGCAACATGAGCCTCAAACGCAACATCCCAAATATGGTAACACCGCAAACGCTAACTTAAGTTCTTAGAAAATTATACTAGTAGCTTTCTCTTGCAATGAGACGGGTTTTGCAGGATTCTCATTGGTGAATTTTTTTTCTCTTATCTTCGCAAATATATGATTGGCGCAATGACTTCCAATCCCATACACCAGTATTTGTTCGTCCTGATTCTTCCCACCCTCAGAAGTCTCTGGACCTAAGAACAAAAAAGCTTTAGGCGTTGGTTTTGATGTAATGTATTTATTATCTAAGCCTTTTTCGACGAGTCATTTGGTTGTTCTTTGTTTTTGTTGAATAAAATTTTTGCTGTTTCAAAAAATAAAAATAAAAATTAAGAATAATAATGACATGGTAGAAACTTTCAACTGTATTATTATGGTTGTGTGAGCCAAGATGAAAGCAAAACCACTTAATCATGTTGTATGTGAATTGCAGCTTTTGGAGAGAATTGGTCCAGCAACAAAGAAATTGAAGACCAAAGGTGTTGACTTTTCATTGTGGTTCAAACCAGAAAATTACTACACACAACTCTAATTTGTACCCACCCTGTACTTCTTTATTTCATTGATGAGCGGGAGCCTACTACAAAAGTTTACACAGCAACCACAAGTTGTTTGTAGTCATTCTTTTTATACCCCAAGTTTAGCAAATTTTATGAAAGGTTCATCCAAATGCGAATGGTAGCAAAAATTTGAATAAGTCAAGAAAAATTCACGTTATTCCGAGGATATATATATATATATATATATATATATATATATATATATATATATATATATATATATATATATATGGGTCGGGATCAGGTAAGGGATCCCTTACTTTCTTAAAATGAGGGACTTTTTTTTTGTTTTTTTTTAAAACAACTAAAAAAAAGTTTAATATTTTATGGAACTGAAATTTTTTCATAATACAGTGTTTTGGGTGTGATTTGGGTACGTATAACAAAACATGTATGTACAGTCTGGGCAGACTGTACCACCACTTTTTGGTATAGGTATTCAAAACACGTCCAAAACATTGTATTATGGAAAAATTTCAGTTCCATAAAATATTAAACTTTTTTTTAGTTGTTTTAAAAAAAAAGCAAAAAAAAAAAAAAGTCCCTCATTTTAAGAAAGTAAGGGATCCCTTGATCATATATATATATAGACGGTCTCTCTCCGACGAACCATAAGGAGTGAACTAAAGATGAACCGGCTATAGCGACAGTTTTATCCGTCGCTATAGCATAGAAAACCGGCTTTCTATGTTATAGCGACAGATAAAATCGTCGCTATTATAGCCAGTTCGTCTTTAGTTCGTTTTCTATGGTTCGTTGGAAAGACTGACCGTATATATATATATATATATATATATATATATATATATATATATATATATATATATATAATAGAGACGGTTGATATCGTGCAAGTAACAATTATAAAAGTGTCGCTAAATGTGTATTTACCGACACAATATCAATCACTTGTATAATCTATAGTAAACATGTTTTATAACAAAAGTTTAGTATGAAGTGTGTACCATTCAATCCACCTTAATTATATCATCCATTACAACATCAAACAGGTGCAATCTTAAAATATTTTGACCAGTTCGTATGATTAGGCTGCAAATGGTTCCAAAATTTTAAAAATCACTAAGACGCTGTAAGATGGTAAATTTACAAATATTAAGGATTGTTTTTATTCTGTAATCAACTTTAGCTATATATATATATATATATGATGTTTGTTTAAAGTTTCAGTAAACGTACCATGATAATTAATTTACTTAGCTTTAGCAAACAATGATAATAATTGTGAATGCCAAGATTCTCCCACGCGCCCAATTACCAACGACACGTTCAATCTTGCACAAAAACAAGGTCACACGTCAAAACTTGACGGCTTGAGTCGCCAGGAGATAGTTTTGATGTGAGAATAAGTACATGCTGAAATGGAGGCTTACAATTTTTGTGCTCAATGAAAATGTTACCTGTAAATTGATGTGTGATCTTGTATTTATAATGATTTCACCTCCACATTAACATCCCCGAATTGGATTAGGACTCCTCAATATGGTAGTTACCATGCTAGGACGTAAGTCTATCTCCTTAAAGTTGGGAAGTCGAATTTGATCTTGTCTGTTTCCATAATATTAGGAAATAGATTAAAATTAGGACTGGAATTCCTTAATAATACAACTCCCAATTAAAACATAATCCCACGTGAAAAAAACCCTCCACGCCACGTGGACTGGACCCCACCAAATCACTCGGACCCTAAAAACCAGGCCCTAACATTATCCCCACTTTTCTGTTACAACAAACATTTAACAGGAAATTAAGTATAAAATATAACTTTAATGCATGCAAAAAACATCTTTACCCCCTGTGGTTGTCGACTTGTAAGCAATTGGCCACTCAACTTTAAAAATATTCAATTGGCCCATTGTGCTTTTTAAAATTGAAAATGAAGTGTATTTTCCTTGGATATGAAGTTGGAGTCAAGGGATACAAGTTATGGGATCTAGTATCCAAGAAGAAGGTTGTCAGTAGAGATGTGGTGTTCAATGAGAAACACATACTGAACAAGTCCGAGAATGAAAAATATGCAGTAGGTGAGTTGCAGAAACACCCAGTTGAGGTGGAGCTTCCTGAATAAATTGAAGATGATCATCCTTTATATCCCCAAGAGAGGTCCTATAATCTTGTTAGAGATCGGGAAGAGCGAGTCAGCAAACCAGTGCAGAGATATGAGTTTGAAGACATGGTTGCCTTTGCTTTAATTGCTGGTAGTAGAGATCCAACTAGCTATCATGATGCTATTTAGTCCGAGGATAATGATAAATGAGCGATAGCGATGTCATAAGAGATGAAGTCTTTACAAAAGAACCAGACTTGAGAGTTAGTGTGACAATCCGAAAATTTATAAGATTAATAAAATCTTGAATGATTAAATAAAGGTTAAATAATAAAATCTAGACTACAAATTGTGTATTGATTAAAAATGTTTGAGAGGGATTTGTATGGTTTATTAACTAAAAGTGATTATCTTATAGCGAGGTATATGGTTTTGGGTATTGTGATTATGTGTATGTGCAGTATGTGATTAAAGGGGGGAGTATTGATCTGATAAATTATAACATTGAAAACCCTAATGTTATATTAAGAACCTTAATGTTCGATTAGGAAACCCTAACTTTCGATTAGAAACCTTAATCCTAGTTTTGAAAACCCTAAACCCTAATTAGGAATTCTAAATCCTAATTTACAAACCCTAATATTAAGTATCAAACCCTAAGGGTTAAGAGTTATGTGAAACATGTGAAACAACTAGATTACCCTTCAAATTATTGGGAAAATGACCAAAATACTCTTAGTAGGTGTGAAATTACAAAATACCCTTTATATTTACTTTTCACAAAAGATAAAGCTAAATCTTGGTGAGTCATCAAGGGAGATATGCCATGTGCTCCAAATTAACACCAATCAGCCATATGTTGACACCTAACATCAATCACAACCATTGGATCAAAGCTTGGAGATTAATTAAGAAATGGATTAAAGACTGAAATGCCCTTACTTTAGTTTCTAAACTTAACCAAACCTATCATTCTCCAAACCCACGAAATTGTGGGTGAAATTCAGTCCAAAGTTAAGCCAAGAACACCTCTTAGCCACCCAAGATCAGATTAAAAGAGCAGAAATTAAAAGTTGGATCAAGAAGGTATAAACCCTAATTCATGCTATATATTTAAGATCTCAATAGATGTTATATTTTGTTGTTTAAATGTGTGCTATGTGATATATATTATTTAGTAATCTATGATGATATATCATGGATCCATAACATTTAAGTGCATGAAAATAAGAATTTAAGAAATTGTCAAGATCTTAATCTTAACCCTAGAAATATGGTGTAAGACCCCGAATTTTATGAAATAAAAATATTCAATTTTTCTTATAATTACAATTCAGTAAATGATTAAATTGATAAAAGTTTAAAGTTAAGGGTGATATATATAAATTTTTTCAAAATACGCAAGTGGTTATAGAATATTCTTATTGTCGGGGAATATTAGTTTGGTCGTAGAATATTCTTGTTGTCGGGGAATATTCGTAAGACGGCGGAGCCATTTGTGGTCCCCATAACGAATAATTGTCAGATGAAGAAAACGAAAAAAATTGAGTTTTTATAAATAACAACGTAGTTGTTACCGTTAACACTGTTGGAATATCCGGTGGTTAAAATACAGTAATACGCGTGTCTGCACAATAGCACACGATTTTACACATTATTTTTGAATTATTGATCCTTACGTAAGAAGGCACTACTTAATAATTGTTACAGTAATTACTGTTCAATATTTTATTTTATTGATTCAATAATTGCTGCGTTGATATTTTATATTATTGTTGTTTCAATAATTGTCACTGCACAGTATCTCCATTTTCAGATCAATAATTCATATTATTTGAAAAATATTATTAGATAGCATTATTGGCAATGTCTAGAAAGTTCTGTCAAGGAGAGGTTTGGTCACCTAATTGCGCGCCAGTAAGGAAAAATCCTTATCGGAAAGCCCCCTCTTTCTTGGGAACTGTCTGGTTGTCATTATTGTGATTCTGTAATATTATTTGTGAATAATTAATTATTGATTTATATGATAAGGAAATATTTATTTTATGTAGATATAAATGTTGGATATATTTATTGTGGTTAAAAAGGAAGGAATTAATTTGAGATATATTGCGTGAGTTATAATTTTTAATCCGACCGTTGGATCGTTGTAATTTTTGGATATGTTATACATATATAAGTTGAGTATATGTCCACAAATTTTGAACCGTTAAAAATGAACGTATGATTTGTTATGAATTTTAAGAGGTGAATGGTTCAGAAATTGTTGAAGTATCCGAATTTAGCATTTTGGTGGAAAATTCTAGAATTGAGTGGGCCCCACTTGTGGTTGGTGAAGAAATGTGCTGAATTTTATTTCAAATGTGGTGGATGGGAATAGTAGCAGGTAAAGCCATCAGGTTGCAGGTCAAATCTGCTAAAATTTTTCTATAAATAGAGGGCTAAGTTAGAATTGAAAATCACACCAGAAACAAGTTTTCTCTCTTTCTCTCTCTAGATTATTGAGTGTATTTTGTGAGTATTTAGATACTTGGTGAGTTGATATTCATCAGTGCAAGTTTTCTTCAACGTCATATCCGATATCCAGTTAGAAGTGCTGCTCTTTTGAGGTAAGGGATAGTAAGGGATTATAAGGGATAATAAGGGATATTAAGGGATGTTATATTCTTCATAATGATGTTATTCTTTCAATATCATTATACTGACATATTGGTATGGATCTTATTGTGGAATTTCTACCTTTTTGAGTCGGGGTTACTATTCACATATACGACATTATTCACGTATACGACACTATTCATGTATATGACACTATTTACGTATATGACATTATTTATGTATACGGTACTATGTACGAATACGAAATACTATTCACGAGTTACTATTCATGAGTTACTATTCACGAGTTACTATTCACGAGTTACTATTTATGAGTTACTATTCATGAGTTACTATTCACGAGTACTATTCACAATAAAATTGATTTCTTTTTCTGACCAAATTATCGTTGATTTATGAATCTTACTCTTGAAATTAAATCTATGTTTTGATGTTATTGTTTTTATTATCATATATAACATTTTTATAATCTTGGTGAAGAAATTTGTCTTTGACTTGAGTGTAAAGATGGGTAGATTATCGGTATAATGATGACTATGGGCCAGTAGTGCAAAGATGAATTGAGACTAGTATGATCATGACCATTGAATTTACAATTGAATATTTTTAGCTTAAGTGCAAAGGTGAATTGATCAACACGGTTATAATTATGGTTTATATAGATTTTGAAATGATTATATATTTATTTGAGATATGAATATCTTTAGCCTGTAGTGCAAAGATGATCTGTTGTTGAATATCTTTGGCCCGTAGTGCAATGATGACCTGTTGTTGAATATCTTTGGCCTGTAGTGCAAAGATGAACTGTTGACGAATATCTTTGGCCCGTAGTGCAAAGATGAATTTATTAGTATGATTATGAACCGGAACTGTGATTTGGTATAACCATGATCTTTGATGTTTCAGGTAAAGACAGGTGATGAAAATTATCTTCGTCTTGGATGCGAAGAGGAATTTAGAATTACAATTATGATTATGAGTTATTCATATAATTGTGGAAAGGAACTGTTGATTGATGTTACAGGGATAAAGCATTGTTGGTGGACTTTTAACATGGAGAAGATAATAGACTGTATTGTCTATTTGACTCTTCTAATGGATTGCTTGTTCCGCTGCAACTATGGTTTAAATTTTTATCATCTACCATATGTTCTAAGTCTCTGATTTATTATTGATGAAGGCTATTGATAATTTAATTATCTTTAGTCATGATATTCTTTACTGAGTTAGTTGTGCTCACCACCCTTTTGCTTCACAATTCATTTCAGGTAATAAAAGTGTAGCTGGGTCGAGCGGGGGTAACAAGGGAATAGAATGGCAGGTCTCCAGCTGTGGAGTTCTCCCTAAACAGGATAGACAAGTGTGTTGTATGCATCATTTAGTAGTTATATTTGGTGAATCAAATAGGGTGAAGCGAACCCAACGTTGAAAGGGTGTTTTGCCACTATCATACAAGATGTCTAAAGATATACAACCTCGTGTAATCATAAGACAGGATTGTGCACATCCACTTACTGAGTATATCTACGCGCACTACCTATATGATCTTGGTGTTTGTTTGAAGTATAATTCTCAATTAGAGACAGTGGAGATAATGATATGTCAAGAGAAGACTCACCATTTGAAAGAATATGATAGTAATCTTCTCGTTTTTCTTTGGGGTCTATTGGGTCAACCAAGGATAATTCTGTGGCCATATGATATCTATCATAACCTAGAAGCATGGCCTCCCATGTACGAAGGTTTTCTTGAGCACTTCCCAAAGATTTTAATTTCTAAAACAGTTTTTGACTATACCTTTATGTAGGTATCATTGTGAGGTGCTGTCCACTGATGGGACATTTGTCACATTACGGTTGGGACACGAGTCACAGTTGGTATATATTTGTATCCAAACTCATAGCATATGTGTTGTTGTATTTTGTACGACAATTGTTGTAATAAAGTTGTAGTTGTTTTCTGTACCATGTATTTGGCGACTCAGAATGGGTTGGATGGAATGGACCTATTTTGGGGGCGTCACATATGGCCTGATAGTCAAATGTCAGAGGCCATAAATCTTAATTAATCTGCTATGTGTTAGACTTGCTAATTAAGTGTATCCTTGTTAAAGTTTGTCATGAGGAGAGTAATCTGGAAGTGGAATCATGTCCATACCATATCCAGATCTCAAGTTATTAATGGTCAAACATGGTTGACCAGTCACAGAAAACTGGATTGTGGAAAACCCAGAAACCCAGAAAACTGTCTAACAAGATTTTTAGGGGCTTAGATCTTGCATTTGTACTTGTTAGCTTGTCTAAGTGTATCATTGATATACCCTGACATATGGACTATAAAATCATGACATTAGAACACCTAAATCATCAACATGATCAAAGTTATTGATTGTCAAACTGGGTTGACCAAGCACAGAAACTGATTTTTGGAAATTCCAAAAATTTTCCTGAACAGTTTCTGACAACCTTTTTACCAAGCTAGATCTTGTAAGTGTAATGTTGTTAAACTACAGAAGTGTAATACTTTTATACCTTGACATATATACTACAAAAGTGTGACACTATATATAACACTTAAACTAAGCCCAGGATCCAAGTTATTAAGACCTCAATATGGCTACTCATTACTGTCTGGATTTTTGGGTAACCTAGAAACTCAAGAACATCTCTGACAACTAGTTTGAATCCTTAGATCTTCTTCCCATGATGTAGTTTGACCCTGAAATTAGTTAGTACTTGTAGTATTACACTAGTACTACAACATTGATACACTTTCATGCTCAGAAATATCATGAACTAGGAATTAAAGATGGTTAAAGTAAGTTACAAAATATTGACCAAGACAGTTCTTCAAGGCTCAAGAACACCTATAGTGACAGTTTTTGTCACGATTGTCCTTTAGCGACAGTTTAAATGAAAATCAATTTATTTAATTGAAATAAATAGAAAAAAATTATGAAAAATTCATAATTAAGTTTTAAAAATTATTTTAAGTTTAAAAAATTAACTTTTAATAATTTGAGATAAATTTCATTAATATTTTAATTTATTTAAATATTAATGATATTAAATTTATTTAATAATTATATTAAATAAATTAGTTAAAAATTATTTTAATATTTTAAAAATCATTTAAAAGTAATATTAAAGTGTTAAAAAATATTTTAAGTTATAATGAATAGCTTTTAATATTTTGGTATGGATTTCATTAATAATTTAATATTAATGATAATAAATTTATTTAATAATTTTATTAAATAAATTATGTAAAAATGATTTAAATGTTTAATTTTTTTTTTAAAAATGATATAAAGGTTTTAAAAATGTTTTAAGTTATAATAAATAACTTTTAATATTTTGACATGAAATACATTAATATTTTAATATTAATGGCAGTTATTTAAGAATAATTTTAAATGTTTTAAAAATCATTTAAAGGTGATATTAAGATATTAAAAATATTCTGAGTTATAATAAATAAATTTTAATATTTTGACAGGTATTTCATTAATATTTTAAGTTATTTAAATATTAATGATAATTGAATTATTCAGTATTTAAATCATTTAAAAATGATAGTATTAATTGAAAAATCATTATAAATGATAATAAATTTAATATTATGATTGATAATTAAATTATCTAAAACAATATTAAGCTTTTAATTAGAGTTTAATTGAAAATAACTCGATAAATATCCGATATGGCAATCAGGACGTCAAAATAGTACCGAAATCAAATCAGACTAAAATAGTTTAACTTGATAATAGTTCTTATGCGTTCTAACGATTGTTAGGGATGTGGTAATGTGTTTAAGCTGCATTATGACTGTAATTAACAGGGGTGTACGTTATGATATTATTCTAATTGAGAGATCAATATTATTAATATTATGTCTTTCAAATGAAGCTAAATTAGATTGCGTAGCAGTATTCGACGGTACATGCAAGTTTCCTAACTCAAATTTGAGTTGTTATTTCAAAGCATGTTCGTGGTTAATCATTATTGATTATACCACATCTATGATTTATTGATTCGCACATGGTGCATGTTGTATATGTTCATCAAGTATGAAAGGCTGATCACCTTCATTACCATATGGTTCAGTTAAATTTGTTCATGTTCATTGTTGGCCATTCAGCATTATTGATTCAATCATTCAGTTATGCAAATTGATTCATATTCTTTCAAAATCAATATTATATTGTTGAAAGTTTGATAGCTTATTATACATTTTCAATCATGATATATCTTCATTTGAACTTAAACTTGTTGGGCAAAATTGTTGCTCACCCTTGATATATCATGATAACATTTTCAGATTAGGGCGAAGGCTTTAATAAAGACAAAGGCAAAGGCAAATTCCAGAATTGAATTATTTTGCAGATAAAATTGTAATAGTATTGGATGTAAATGACATTAATTGTAAGTCATGTAGGATATTAATGAATGCATGTATTAAGTTAAGGTTATAGACCTTGGGGATTATGTGTAAAAGTTTATTGTATAAACAATTTATGTTTATATATTTCACATTAGTTATAGAAATGGTGTAACGTAACGTACCATATTCGAGGTAAAAGGTAACCGGTTTTGGGGGCGTCATATTTAGTTCAACTTCCAAAAGGATCAAAGGCTATATGATGCAAGTGGGTGTTCAGAAAAAAGAAAACTCAGTCTGATATTGAAGGTGAAAGATTCAAGGTTAGGTTAGTGGCAAATGGATTCTCTCAGAGAGAGGGAATATAATACAATGAGATCTTCTCAGCAGTTATGAAATACACATCGATTCGGTTGATCTTATCTATTGTAGCATCATAGGATATGGAGTTAGAGCTGCTTGATGTGAAAAAAGCTTTTCTCCATGGTGATTTAGAAGAAAAGATCTACCTGAAGCAGCTTGAGGGGTTTATTGAACCAGAAAAGAGGGCTTATGTGATGCCCCCAGAATAGGTATACACCACCCATCTAGAGGGTCACCACTTACATGGTACATAAATCCAAATACAACTTAATTATACAACATTCGTGTAAAATACGACAAAATATAGCTGAGAGTTTAAACAAGAATATTGTCATCTAGACATATCCACACTCAATGGAGTCCTCATTATAATTATTATCACATTATTCCGTAGAATAGTGAGGACTACTAAAGTCACTTATCCTGGACCATCACTCCATTTCCCGACTTGTTCCAGCTATATTCTCATTTTCTGAAGAGAACAATGAAAGAAAAGGGTGAGCTCAACTAGCCCAGTAAGAAATGTTATGACTAAGATAATGCAAAATAAATTATCCTTAGCCTTCAACAGTTTAACAACTGATAGAATACAATAGACAACAATTTTTAGATTAACAACTGCAGCGGGATAAACAATCCTTTAGAAGAGTCAAGTAGAGCATAAAATTTACTATCTTCTATTATTTAAAAAGTTTTTCATCAACTTTATCGCTGAGACTCAGCTTAATAAATAAACCACATCATCGAATCATCCCTGCGCTACGGGCCAAGGATATTCATGTAATCATCAATGGTCATGATTATACCGAATAATCTCTGGTCATAATCTTACCAACAACTGTCCATCAATGAACTACATGCCAATGAGGACTTTTACCACATCATTCATTACATTACGGTCATGATTATACCGAATAATTCCTGGTCATAATCATACCAAGTCCATCTATGGACGTAAGCCAAAGATGACTTTAATCACAATATAAGCATGAGGATGATGACAATGACATAATAATTCAATAAAACAAGTTCAAGGATAAATTTTAAAGATTTAACATTTAATTTATCCAGAAATCAATAACGTCTAAATTGTCAACATGATACTGCTTTGTAGAGTAAAATTCAAGAATAATATTCATGTACCAAAAATAATTTGGACAGAAAAAATATATTTTTTGGGTAAATAGTACTCTGTGAATAGTACCATGTGAATAGTACTTTGGGAATAGTACCTCATGAATAGTATCCCGACATGAAAAGTACCCCAAATACCCGAGTGAATAATAATCAGGTGAATAGTAACTCGTGAATAATACTCATGAATAGTACTCTGACACGAAAAGTGCCCCGAATACCTGAGTGAATAATACTAGAGTGAATAATACTAGAGTGAATAGTAACCCATTAATAGTAACTCGTAAAAGAAAAATACCAAAAAAAATGATATTCCATGATGAGTACAAAAGAAATGATATCTCATACGAGTATAATAGAATATACGAAACTGCAAATGGATTTTCACCCGCCATGCGGTAATCCACGTAGACAGATCATTTCCACAATTTAATAAGGAATGAATACGAAGGATCATTCACCATGCATGCGGTAATCCACATAGTCAGGTTATTCCAACAGAATAATAAAGAATGAAATAACAAAAGAATTCACCAGGCATGCGATAGACCGCACAAATAGGTTATTCCAACAGAATAATATATAAAGAATGGAACCAGGTCATGCGTAATCCGCACATACAGAATATTCCAACAGAATAATAAAGACCGGAACCAGGTCATGCGTAATCCACACAGATAGGATATTCCAACAGAATAATAAAGAATGGAATAACAACAGAATTCACCAGGAATGCGATAGACCGCACAGACAGGTTATTCTAACAGAATAATAAAGAATAAAATAACAGAAGAATTTCACCATGTATGCGGTACTTCGCATAGACATGTTATTCTAACATAATAATAAGGAATGGAATAACAATAGCTCTCTTCATGAATACGAAAGAAATAATACCCCTTACCTCAGAAGAAGACTGGATACTGGAATAGTGAGGTAACAGACTTCTCTTCTTCTTTCTCTCTATAATTTCTCTCTATAATAATTGCTCTATAGCTTTAGTGAATTGGTGAGAAATGAAGGAAGAATGAGCTTCTATTTATAAGAAAATATAGTTTCGATAATTGCACGTTTTGGGGCTCGAAATATTACAGTATAATACCATCCTCTTTTTCTTCATTTTTAATTTAGTCCTGCAAGTATTATCAATCTTGCACAAACTCCCTTAATACTAAATGAATGTGAATCAATAGTACACACATGTGAACAAATAGTTATAATCATGTGAATCAATAGCAATTAATTGCTCATTTATCCGATTAATTACCCGATTGGTCAATATAAACTCCAGACATCAATTATTATCGAAATAAATGTCGATTTTCACTAACACTAATAATTTCAACACAATGGAACTATCAATTTCATCTTTAATCAACACGAACTTATTCATCATTAATATTATAACTCTCAATATTTAACAATCAGGTCGTTCCCAGGAGAAGGGGGGTTTCCGATAAGTATTTCTCCTTATTGACGCGCAATTAGGTGACCAAACCTCTCCTTGATAGAACTTCTAGACATTGTCAATATTGCAAATAATAATATGAATAACTTTGCCGTCTCAATTATTGATTTAATAATATAACATTTTATGCAGATGCTACTGTGACAATAATTGAATCGATAATATGAGAGATATGATGCATCAATTACTATAGCAATAATTGAGTATAACTGGGTGACTTCTTACGTAAGCATCAATAATCAATACCGTGTGCTACTATGCAACCACGCATATTACTGTACTTTTACTACCGGGTAGTTCAACAGTTTTAACGGTAACACTTTTGTCGTCATTTTTATAAGATGATAATTCCGTCGTTTTCTAACTACGACAATACTTCCTTTGTGGGATCCACCAATGATTATGCCGTCGTACGAATATTCCCTGTTAAAATGAATATTCTCCGACCAATCGAATATTATATAACAACTTGTATACTTTGCAAAATTTATAAATACAACCCACAACTATAACATTATATCAAATCCACACCCATAATATTAAAAAAAATATTTCAAGAAATTTAAATCTTTATTCATAAAATTTGGGGTCTCACAGCTTAGTTTGCAGTTTGAAGAAGTCTCTCTATGGTTTGAAGCAGTCCTTGAGACAGTGGTACATGAAGTTTGACAACTTCATGGTGACTCATGGTTACTCTTGTTCGGAGTATGATCCATGTGCGTATTTTAAATCCTTTGATGATGGCTCTCCAGTATTGTTGACGTTATATGTCGATGACATGTTGATATTATTTATTAATTTATTATTATTATTATTATTTATTACTATTACTATTATTATTATTATTTATTACTATTATTATTATTATTATCACTATTAATATTACTATTATTATTTATTACTGTTATTATTATTACTATTATTATTATTCATATTTATTACTATTATTATTATTATTATTGTTATTATTATTATTGTTATTATTATTATTATTATTTATTGCTATTGTTGTTATTATTATTATTATTTATTGTTATTATTATTACTATTATATTATTATTATTATTATTACTACTATTATTTATTACAATTATTATTATTGCTATTGTGACAACCCAAAAATTTAAAACATCTTGGATGATTAAATTAAAGGTTAAAGTTTAAAACCTGGAGTAAAAATAGATGATTTATTTAATATTTTAAAGAAAAATCTAAGGAAATGATATGTTGAAATAATTCAACGATAAGGTTACAAGAAAGAATAAGACCTAACCCGATTAAGAATGTTTCGATATTGTGATCCCGGGGACAGAATCTTTATAAGGGGGAAAGAATATGATAACCCAAATTTTGGGTAATATTAAAATAAGAATTAAATAAATAAAATTCTTATTAGATAATATGTTGTATGATATTATATTTCATAAATGGGTATGAACTATGCAATATGTGATACTTATGCTTAATAAATATATTAGTATTATATATTTATAAATTGTAGGGGCAATTTATTAAAGGAAGAGAAGAATAATATACATTATTAAAATGATATTTTGATATCAAAATGAAAAGGAAAGCCAACATGGCTTAGTTATGAAATATTCCTGACATGAAGCTACATTTGTGTATTGGGAATAATTATACTGTGAAATAATTTATTTCATTCAAAAAGTATTATTTGGTAGTAAAGAAGGAAAATGATGAGTACTCAAATAAGTCTACTTAATTACATGAAACCATCATTAAAAGATGTATATGCTAATTATGTTAATTTGCTAGATAAAATAAATGTGGTAGAGAAAATTCATGTATATGGATATGTAATGAGAGTCCATATTAAGTTATTGGGTCATATTAATATTACTATGTATGTTTGCAAGCCTTCTTTATTATTTTCTAGAGTATGAGTTATTGCTTATTGGTAAATGCTTTAAGCCCAAACAAAACCATGCCCAGCTTGTGCTAAGCCCAATCTGGTAGCCCACAGGAAGTGAAAAAAGAGCTGAGCCCTTTTAATAAGTGAACAAGGTTTGTATTTGCAAGCTAAATAAGTTAGTTAGTTCCAAGTCAGTAAGTAGCAGTCAGTTAACAAGTTAGTTAGAGGCTAGAATGCATAGGATGGCTGGGGATAAGGCTGTGACATGACAAGCTACATAGGGGTCAAGTAGACTGCTAGGAGTGTAATGATGAGCTGAGCATTATACATGACATTGTAGAGGCCAATGTAGGAGCTAGGAGAGGCAGGGGAGGCTAATTAATAGAGAGGCCAGACTCAGCCATATATGGCCAAACTTAGTGGTCAGGAGAGTACCTAGCCAAAGTAAGAAAACTCATCCATATAAGACTAAACTCAGTGATTAGAGCCGGCTAGCTTCACAATTCATGAGTCTCCAAAGCAGTAACATATAGAAAGAGAGAGGTAGAGCTCGGGCAAGGGAGTTGAGCATTAAAGTATCTTGTCTCAAAGACTGTCAAGGTATGCAAACTCTGGTCATCCCAATTCCATTTCATTTCTGTATAATAAAACCATCTATTAATGGTTAATGGACTGCTATTGACCGCTATGGCTGTGATACTAATCTCCATTTTTATAAAATGACTGTTATGCTACTGTCATGCTACTGCTATATTTGGAAATTAGGCACAAGGAGATAGGTTGGGCTGTGGAGTAATAAGGAAGATAATAAGGATGTATAGTATAAACTATGGCTATGAATATGGTAAATCAAAACTGTGCACACCATGTGCTTGCTAAAAGTCCCAAGTGATTTGTAGTGACTAGAAGTCTGATAATAGGCAGAACCAAAGTTGGAAAAAGACTGAATAATCTACATATATTAACAAATATAGAGTTTAAAAATACGAAAGGAAAACGAAAAACTCAATTTTAAGCCAAAGATGGCATGAAGAAGTTAGTACAGCTGCTGCCCACGGCAGCAGCAACCTGGCATAGCAACCATGAGGCTTTCTTTGAGTTTGGTTAAGCACAATTAGACTTTTAAATCTGCTTAACTATGGTGCTTAAGTAACAAATGAGTGTATTACTAGTATGTATTAAAAGCTTGGAATAACTTCATGATAATGTGCAATGAACAAGGCTGCCGCCTAGAAGGCAACAGTAGACTGGATGGGGCAATAAGTATATGTGTTTTATGTGGATAACTAAGATGATTAAATCAATCCAAGTGATTATAAAAGCAAGTTATGAACCCTGAATGTGAAAGGAATCTATGGAAACAATGATGATATGAGCCTCTGAAACCATGTATTTAAGAACCAAATTTGGGTTGGTATTCTTTTTATAAATACTATTTAAAGACATTGTTCCTGTTATTTGTCAAAGTTGGAAAGCTATTATTGACCACTGTTTTGAGCAGCATTAAAGATTCCAAAATAAAAATTTTATAACCATTAAATACAGTCTTATATACGATATATAACTTGTTCTAATTTAGTATATGAGCTAGAAGTAATAAGGTCGCGAAAACCCAAAAATTGTGAACTGTTGACCCTAAAATGAAAATTCGGGGTTAGCTAGGATGTTCAGAAAATTCTGGGCTTTTGGTATATTATAGTACACTGCATAAGCTTTCCATAGACTCTAGAACGGACTAATTCCGACTTCAGAGCAACGAGTTATGCCCGTTCAAAGCAGTGGTGTTAAATTTGTCTAACAAATTCGGTGCAGTCCCCTTGCACGAATTTACTGAAATTCCGTGTTTTGAATTTGGAAATGGTCAAAGAATAAAAGTTGTAGCCTCGGAAGTTAGCTTTGCGTGGGCTCAAGAATCGCTCAAAAATGTTTTGAAACGAAAAAGTTAAGACTGTTTGAGAAAGAGAGGGTACAATTGGAAAAAAATTAAAAAACTGTTTCGATATGGCAGTTTTAGCCCTCTGTTTAACCTGTCTAGGATGCCCAAATTAGAAGATTTATATTTTTTAAAAATACTATGATATACCCTTCATAACATGCTAAATTTTGGTTTCCATTGGACTTGTGATTTACAAACTAGAAAATGGAAAAGGAGGCCAGAGAGCAATATGGTTTGGCTGCTGCGTTTTGTTTTATTCCTTTGGGGCTGTTTTGAACGCGAATGCAATAAATTGAATTGAAGTTTCTGAGATTTGGTAGGGAGACTAGTTGTGGTTATGAAGAGTAATAAGGGAGGAGATTTTGGGCTAAACTTGTACAAAAATATATATAAACTCTGTTTTTATATGAATTGCATATGAGGTGGTTGATTTAAGGTCTCTTAGACGCTAATAAGTTCAAATTGGACAACTAGTGGACTATTTTGGACCAAATTGCGTTGTGCTCTGAAACTGAAAAATTATGTTTTGTAATGGTGAGTTGTGCTCCTACGAGTTTTGGAAATAATCCAATTGGAATGAATCAAAAAGGAGCTAAAACGAAGTTATAGTGAAGGCTTTAGTAAAACATGTTAGAAACATCCAGCAACATGTTTCATGTATATCACTATATGATATGATAACATCTTAGACTTTTTGTTACTTTAACATAAAGCATAGTCCGATTATAAGTGGTGAATTTTAATTAATGTATTTGAATAGCTAGATTGGCTAAGATGTTTAATAAATATGGTGTTGTAAACTACAGAATTGTTACTATGCATGTTGAACTTGATCTACAACAATCTATACCATGTGTTCGGGAATATTTTACACTAGGCTAAACTGTTGTAGCTGTTCTTCTTTTATATGGATTACTTGTGCATGATGAGAAAGAACAAAAAAAAATTGTGTTGATAAGGAACATTAAGATATAAATTGAAAAAAATATTCATAAAATGACTTTAGAATTCCATTCACACAGATTGAGGTTTTCTGAAACCGAGGCTTGTTATAACAGTCTGATTTTATATTTTTGTTATAAAATATTTTTTTTTCTCATTTTTGCCCAGGAATGGGGAGCAGGGGAATGCTCACTCAAAGCAATATCAGTCATATTGTAGGACAAATATGAAATTGGTACAGTGTTTTGAGAATACAAATTGAGAGTAACTAACCAAAATTGTAAAGCTCAAGCATAAGAAGAATTATGTTGTAATAACTATTATGAAATGCAAGTATATTTTTACTAATACTGCATAATAATAAGTATCTAAATATGTTGAATGATATAACATACATAACACATGAAGGAAGAAAGATGAAAGATATTCTTAAAATGGTACATAAATGGTCTATACTTCGAGATGTAAAGTATTTATATACTAAAACTATGAGAGAACCTTTTTGTGCATAAAAAGGGTTATAACAGATAAAAGTTTCTAAAGAAATGTGGAACAGTTTAAGATGAGCAAAAAGGTTATACTTAATGTAAAATAAAAATTAGTTTACATTAATTATGTGAATTTAGTATGTGAAACTAATGTGTGTATGAATATATACTCAATTTGTGTAGGATCCTCACTGAGCAGATAAGTTATAACATTAAACAGCACTCAAGGCAAGTTTCTCAGTTTATTTATGTGGACTTATAAATGCTATAGATAATTGTTAGCATGATAATACTTATGAACTGCATTATTTGCTTTGTGAATGATGAATGTCAAATTATGACTAATTATTGAATTGAGTCGGGGAACTCAATATATATGTGCAATGAATGACAGGTACATGACATGTGTAGTATGCTATGACATGTATGTTACTACTAGCAGGACATAAATGTGATAATGTATTTGTAATATGCTTGAACACCAAGAATATAAATGCAACAACTGAATGCTGAAACTTATGTGTTGCGTGATGCATGATAGACTGTTAGACTTGTTGGGCCGTCGTGCTCAATCTTGCTTAATTTGCAGGTTAAAGCTATGATGCGATCTATCGTGATTAGGAGCGCATGAAAAGAAGACTAGTGATTTAATTGAGATTGTGTTGAATCATTTGATGGTATTTTCATGTGTAAATCACAAATGTGTAAATTGTTGAATTATTCGATAGATGAAGATTATTTATTCTAAAAAGGGGATATGCTTGAAAGAATGAATTGTATATTTATACTCATATCTACTCAGGCTAAATAAATCATATAATATGATTCTAGTATAAAGAAGAATTGTAAAGGTTGCGATTTAGGGAATGAATGTGAGACCCAGAATTTTATGAAATAAAAGTATTCATTTTTTTTATTTTAGTAAATGGTTAAATTGATAAAAGGTTAAAGTTAAGGGTGATATGTGAAAATTTTTCAAAGTAGACAAGTTGTCATAAAATACCCAGTTACTATTCACTCTAGTATTATTCCCTCGGGTATTTGGGGCACTTTTTGTATCAGAGTACTATTCACGAGTTACTATTCATGTGCTAATTTTTCAGTCCGTTGGATGAAAATATAATAGTAAAGTCAATATGGATCGTTGATTTAAAGTTTTAATAGTAACTTGTCCCTTCAGTTTTCCAAGGGTTATTTGTCCCTTCAATTTTTCAAGGGTTATTTGCCCCTTAGGTGTTTCAAGAGTCATTTGCTCCTTCGGTGTCTCAAGAGTCATTTGCCCCTTCGCAAATAGTAATTGTCTCTTCAATATTACCAAGAGTCATTTTGACCCTTCGTTAAGACCAAGAGCCACTTTCAGTTTTTCTATAAATAGAAGCTCATTCCTTCATTATTTCTTACGAATTCACTGAAACTCTAGAGAGAGAAATTATAGAGAGAAAATAGAAGAGTATTTTGCTACTTCACTACTTCGATATCCAGTATCTTTTACGGTAAGGGATATTATTTGTTGTACCCGTAAGGGGTGTTATTCTTTTTTATTCATGAAGAAACTTTTGTTATTCCATTCTTTATTATTCTGTTGGAATAACCTGTATATGTGGCATACCCTATACATAACCTGTATATGTGGCATACCCTATACATAACCTGTATACGCGGCATACCCATACTTGGTGAAATCCTTATGTTATTCCATTCTTTATTATTCTATTGGAATAACCTGTATACGGGGGCTACCCTATACTTGGTGATATTCTTTTGTTATTCCATTCCTTATTATTATGTTGGAATAACCTATAAATGCAAAGTACTGCATACATGGTGAAATTCTTCTATTATTCTATTCTTTACTATTCTGTCAGAATATCCTGTCTGTGCTTTACGCCGGACCTGGTTCCATTATTTATTATTCCACATTTAATATTCTGTCGAAATATCCTATCGGTGTGAATTTCATCTGACCTGGTTCCATTATTTATTATTCCGTATTTATTATTCTGTTGGAATATCCTGTCGGTGTGAATTTCACCTGACCTGGTTCCGCTATTCATTATTCTGTTGGGAATAACCTGTCTGTGCGGTCTCTATCGCATGCATGGTGAATCCTTCTATTATTCCATTTTTATTATTATGTTGGAATAACCTGTCTATGTGGATTGCCACATGTATAGTAAATGATCCTTTGTATTCATTCCTTATTAAATTGTGAAAAATATCTGTTTACGTTGATTATGATAAGAGTCATAATAAAAGCATTGGATTGATGAAAATCATGTGTATATGAAGTATTAGTAAGTGTTATGATGAGCTATGTTGGTTATTATGTGAAAACATGAAAGTTTCTTAGAAATCACAAATGGTTGAAAAATCAGATTTTGGTGAAAACGGAACATGAAATTCAATTGACCATATCTTCTATTATATTTCGAATTTTTCAGTGTGGTCAAGTCCTAGAGTTAGATCTATGAGTTACCTAACTAATCCAAGTGGAATCACTGGAAAAGGTGTTGTATATTTTCGTGTGGACTGATTTTAGCAAAGGAGTGCAAAGCTGCCAATACCGAAAAAGCTACTGCCCATGTTTTTAAAAGGGCTGTTTCAGCCACTTATTTTGTGAGAAAAATTCTGACCTTTTGGAGACATGAAAGTATATGGTATAAAGTACCTCCTGTCCAAAAATGAGCTCATTCTGACTTAAAATGAGCAAGTTATGACCATTTCAATATTTAGGTTTTTCTGACAAAAAACGCTATAACTGGAGTTCTATAACTCCGATGACCATGAAATTTAAACTGGAAGCTCACGTTAACATGTGTAAGATTCTTCCAAGATTTGGGAATTTTTGGAGTTAAACTTAAGGTGGCTAATTTCTTAAGGAATTAATTAGAAATTAATTTTTGAAAAATAGCAAATGAATTTTAAAAATTCTGAGAAAAATATATATTCATTATGGGACTATATTATGCTAAATTCCAGAAAATAAATATTTTTGGGACTGATTTGGTATTTTTTATGAAAATAGTTTAGTTGCGAACATATGAGTTAAATGTGTTATGTGAAGTAACAAAGTTGGAAGATAGGATTTTATGGCTTGGAAATCCTATATAAGGTATATGTAGATTGTTGATAAGGAATTTGATCATTGGTGATGAAATCTTATGAGTATGACATGTTTGAATGATTCAATGCATTATTTGGTAAAGTGTAAACAACTGAAATAAATTATTTATAAGTTTAAGAAGTGATAAAAATATTGTTATGATATTGACAATATTAGATTATAAATTTATTATGTGATTGATAATATTTGGATAAAGTTAATGTCTTTAATATTTATCCTTGTTTTAGTTTGATTAATGCTTATATCATTGTCATCATCCTCATGCTTATATATATGGTGATGAAAGTTATCTTTGGCTTACGTGCGAAGATGGGCTGTTATTTATTGTTGTATATTTTTGGCTTACGTGCAGAGATGGATTTGGTGTGATTATGACCAGGGATTATTCGGTATAGTTATGACCATTGATGATTTAATGAATATCCTTGGCCCGTAGTGCAGGGATGATTCGATGATGTGGTTTATTCATTAAGCTGAGTCTTAGCGATAAAAATTGATGAAAACCTTTTAAAACATAGAAGATAGTAGATTTTATTCTCTACTGGACTCTTCTAATGGATTGCTTGTTCCGCTGCAGTTAAACTTGGTGTCTATTGTATTTTATCAGTTTAACATTGTTGAAAACTATTGATAATTTATTCTGCATTATCTTAGTCATAATATTTTTTTACTGGGCTAGTTTAGCTCACCCTTTCTTTCACTGTTCTCCTTAGGAAAATGAGAATATAGCTGGAACGAGTCGGGAAAAGGAGTGACGGTCCAGATGATAGCATTAGTAGTCCTCACTATTCTTTTAAATAGTGTGACAATAAATGTAACGAGGACTGAATTTGAGTTTATATACTGTCTATGAGGACTCCATTGAGAATGGATATTGTCTAGAAGGCAGTATTCTTGTTTAAACTCTCAGTTTATGTTTTGTCGTATTTTACACGACAGCTGTATAGTTAAGTTTGTATTTGTATTTTGTACCATGTATTTGGCGACTCAAGATGTGTGATGTATACCTAATTTTGGGGGCGTCACAGTTGGTATCAAAGCTTAGGAATATGATCTCTGGCTGAGATGTGAGATAAGAACTATGAAGGGAGAGACGGGGAATTCCTTCACTAGTATGACCTACCTAAGTTTATTTGGTATTTAATTGGTCGGTCAGAGTATAGGGATAATATGTGATATGTTAATTAACCCTTGTTTTGTGACAGTATTTGAAAAGGGCATCTAAAAATGTTGAGATAAGCAATGAAACAAAATAATATGACCATATCACAGTACGAGGCTAAGTTTGCGGAGTTATCCCGGTTTGCATCCCATTTGGTAGATAATGAGGAGCAAATGACGCGAATGTTTCTAAGAGGTTTGAAATCCTATATACCTCAATACCTCATTCTCATGTTTATATTTTGTTGAAAGTCATCTGTGGCCTGTAGTGCATAGATAAACTTGGTATGATTATGACCAGGGATTATTCGGTATAATCATGACCGTAATGTTATAAATGATGTGGTAAAAGTCATCTTTGGCTGTAGTGCATAGATGAACTTGGTATGATTATGACCAGGGATTATTCGGTATAATCATGACCGTAATGGAAAACACGAATATCCTTGGCCTGTAGTGCATGGATAATTCGTGGTCGTGATACTATTAAGTTGAGTCTCAGCATTATTGGTTTTACTGTTGTATATCTTTGGCCTGTAGTGCAAAGATGAACTGTTGATTATTTGTTATACAATTGGCCTGTAGTGCAAAATTATAACATTAAAAAAAATTTATTCTGCATTTTTAGCTATTTTAACATTAAATAATATTTTAAAAGCTAGAACAGGATAATATTAACGCACAAGATCGGGAAGATAAATTATGGGGGCGTTACAGCTATTATTTTTATTTTTATTATTATTTATTACTGTTATTATTATTATTACTACGATTATTATTATTCTTTATTATTATTATTTATTGTTATTGTGATTATTATTATTATTTATTATTATTATTATTATTATTATTACTATTATTATTTTCTATATAATTTTGCCACATCAACTATTTTTTTACAACTCAGCAATGATGTGTCAAATTCCCTAAAAGTCAAAGGACTTAATGGTTTTTGTAAAGGTTTGTAAGTAAACAAAAGTTCAGTGAGTTGACTAGTATAGAAAAATAAATATTTAGTGGCTCATTTGTAAGTTGACCTAAAATAGAGTGGCTAAAAAAGCATTTATCTTTGTGGGCAAGGAAATCGTACCTTACTAGGATTAGGGTTTCGTGTTGACTGAGGAGGAGAGAAATCCACGAAGAGCGCGGAATTGATTGATTGATTGAAGAGGGGAGAAGGACAGGTGGGCGATTACTCCAACAACGCGTGATAGAACTCCTAGAATCCGGGAACCGTGTTAGGGTAGCAGGGATTCCAAAGAGCCTTCTTGAGTCCTCTGAGTTGAGAGAATGTCCAAACCCCTTTAGTGCTTTTAGGTAGAATCTCCAAGCCTTTAAGTCACCAAAAAGGGTTCCTTTGATCTTCCAAGAGTCCAAGTCTTGAGTCTGAAGAGAAGTCCCCTTCCAAATGGAATGGAAGGGGTATTTATAGGATTTTCTGGAAAGTATTCATGTGCAAGGCACATACTTTCAGGGAAATTCCAGAAATACCCTTTAGTCATTAGAATAATGCCCATATTACCCTGTCCTTTTAGCCACCAATCCAATCCCTCAATTAATTCCCAAAAATGAGCCGCCTCTACGAGTCTTCTACCTCGGGACATGTGGAGGCTTCTCCCGGGTCTAGCACATTTATTTCCAACTCTTCCGTCTTTTCATTTAATCATAATGCGAACCTTAATTTGTGCATTTAATTCAATTAGGTCAAGTGAACCCTAATTTGCATTTGGGCCCACATTTGTCCCCTCCGCGAGAATCGCATCCTTGGAGTGACGATCATGCAAAATACTTTAACTCAGTGAATCCTACTTCAAATTTCTGAAAAATATGCGGAGCTGTGCAAGTCCTGAAAACAGAAAATTATAGGAGAGGGAACCTATGGGAGCTCTCCCAGTATATCTTTGGAAATCTTTTACCAAATCTTTCCAAACCTTGCATAATATTTGTTTCCCTAATTAATTTATATATATATATATATATATATATATATATATATACATATATTGAAACTAAATCAAAATAAATTATATATTTGTCAACTAAAATCAAATCTTATTTTATTTTGTAAATAAGATCAAATCCTTCTTTATCAAATCATTCCTATTATTTTGGAAACAAAATCAAATCATTTCTATGTATATACATACATATATATATGTAATTTTTTTTAAATCAAGATAAATTAAATCAAATATATATTACAAAATAAAATTTTATTTTATTTTGGAAATAAAATACACATCATAAATTGTGCTAGTGTTTTTGAATGGCAAAAGATTTTATCATTTTATCAAAAGATAAAGAGTAGAATATGGACAAAAACATGTAATACGATGACAAAGAGTAAAATAGTGACAAAAAAATGTATTCATGACGACGCAATAATTTTCATACTCAACTCAACTATAACTTTTATCATTGAGATAGGATGGTCCAAGTTTATTAAAACTGAATACACTATGCATAACCAATTCTGCTTGAATATTTTATTTTGGACATAAGATCAAATCTTTTCTTATTTTTAGTTGAAAATAATATTATATATATATATAATAATTTTCAATTGAAGATATGATTACATATGAACGTATATAATATTTTTTTCAATGGAAGATTTGATTATCTGTGAAGGCGGGTTTTGTGACGCCCCCAAAATAGGTATGCAACACCCATTCTGAGTCGCCAAATATATGGTACATAAAAAACAAACTCCAACTTCAATAATACAAATGTCGTGTGAAATACGACAATACATATTGTGAGTTAAAATACAAATATTGTCATCTAGACAATATCCACATCCAAATGAGTCCTCATTACATTTATTCAAACACTATTTTACAGAAATAGTGAGGACTGCTAAAACATCTTTCTAGAACAATTACTCCATACCCCGACTCGATCCTGTTGTGTTCTCACCTCCTGAGAAGAAAAATAGAACAAAAAGGAAAAGGGTGAGCTCAACTAGCCCAGTTAATAATATTATGACTAAGATAATATACAACAAATTATCGTTAGTCCTCAACAGGGAAAAATCTGATAGAATATAATAGACAACAAGTTTTAGATCAACAATTGCAGCAGAAACAACAATCCATTAGAAGAGTCACGTAGAGAATGAGTTCTACTATCTTCTAAGATTTAAAAGTCCATCATCAATATTTTATCCCTGTAACAACAATCAATATGCATCTTTAATCAAATATTCATCTCTGCACTATAGGCCAAAGATATTCATTTATATCACCAGTCGGCCATGTTCATCTCAACACCTGTTCATCTTTGCACAACAGGCCAAAGATATTTATCAATTAATCATTCATCTTTGCACTACAGGCCAAAGATATTCAGTAATATCATCATTTAGGACTGAGGATGATGAAAATTATTTTAAAGAAAACGAATCCAATGAGACAGAAAGACAAATATTAGGGATTCATATAACAGTTTATCCAAGATTAATAATACTCTATAATAACCAATTTTGAAGCATAATTCAAAAATAACGATCAAAATATGGATACAATCAAAGATAGTAACCATAATAGATATCTTGGACATAAAGAAGAAAATTTTATTTTTCGGTGAATAGTGCCGTATTCGTGAATAGTGTCGTATACGTGAATAGTGTCGTATACGTGAATAGTAATCCCGACACAAATAGTTCCAAATTTGATTAAAAAGTCCACTAATATTTCGGCATAATGATATTGAAGAAAATAATATCATTTAAAAAGAAAATAACATCCCTTACCTCAAAATAACCGTATTTCTGACTGAATATCGGATAGAAAGCTGACAGAAACTCGCACCGTATATCAACACTCAATGTATCAAAATACTCACTAAAATACACTTGACAATATAGAGAGAAAAAAAACTTATTTCTGGTATAATTTTCAATTCTAACTTAGCCCTCTATTTATAGGAAAATGCTAGAACGCCATAGGAGACTAAAATAATAAAAAATTATTATTTCAAAACCATTTTCTACGCGCACCTTGGAAAGAATTCAAGCATGCCATCTTGGAACCAAAATTCAGCAGCCCACATGTTTTCAAACAAGAGTGGGTCCCACCCATAAATTAATAAATATTATTTTATTTTCCGAAACTTCAATAATTCATAGAAGATAGACCGTTTATCAGAAAAATATGAATTTTATGTCCATTCTGCCTAAAATCGAATTCTCTACAACTTTGTAGCTTTAAGTTTTTTCAAAATTCTAAACAAAAAATATCTGAAATCCACAAACGGATGATATTTAATACTTCCAGTCAAACAAAATACTGATAAAATACCTCAGCATTAATTCCTCCAATTATATCCACATAAAATAAATAAATCCATCATTTATATCTATATCAAATAAATATTTCCTTATCATATAAATCAATAATTAATTATTCACAAATAATATTACAGAATCACAATTATGACAACCAGACCGTTCTCAAGAAAGATAGGGCTTTCCAATAAGGATTTCTCCTTACTGGCGCGCAATTAGGTGACCAAACCTCTCCTTGACAGAACTTTCTAGACATTGCCAATAATGCTATCTAATAATATTATTCAAATAATATGAATTATTGATCTGATAATAGGAAATATTGTGTAGTGATAATTATTGAAACAATAATAATATAAACTAACCACGCAGCAATTATTGAATCAATAAAATAAAATATTGAATAGTAACTTCCTGTAGCAATTATTAAGTAGTGCCTTCTTACGCACGAATCAATAATTCAACAATATTGTGCAATTCCGTGTGCTACTGTGCAACCACACATATTACTGTATTTTAGCCACTAGGTATTCCAACAGTGTTAACGGTAACAATTTATGTCTTTATTAATAAAACTCAATCTTTGTCGTTTTCTTTCATCTAACCGTTTTCTATTATGGGGCCCACAAATGACTGCGCCGTCGTACGAAGATTTCCGACAAAAAAATATTCCACAACCAAATGAATATTCCCCGACAGAAATGAATATTTTATAAGCACTTGCTTATTTTGCAAAATTTGCACATTTCACCCATAACCAAAGCATTATATTAAATTAACCTTTATTAATTTAGAATAATGAATAGAGGAGAATTTAATTTTATTTATAATAAGTTGGGGTCTTACAACCTTTCCTCCTTATAAAAGTTCGTCCTCAAAATTGACGTACGTACCTGGTGTTTCAAATAGGTGAGGGTACCTCGCTTTCATTTCTGATTCCAACTCTCAGGTCATTTCTTCAATAGCATGGTTCCTCCGCAAAACCTTAACTTGTGGTATAACCTTGGTGCGTAGGACATGCTCTTTCCTATCCAAGATCTTAACAGGTATCTCCTCGTATGTTAAATATTTGGCTATCTCGTCTGGTTCTAACTCAATAATATGGTTCGGGTCTTTCACATATTTACAAAGAATAGATATATGAAAAACATTATGAACACGAGACATGCTTGGAGATAATGCGAGTCTATAGGTCACGTTTCCTATTTCGGTCAAGAATCTCAAATGGACTAACAAATCTTGGATTGAGCTTTCCCCTCCTTCTAAATCTTGTAACTCCCTTCCATGGAGCAACACGTAACAATACATGATCTCCAATATTAAACTACACGTCCTTTCTATGAAGGTCAACATAACTCTTTTGTCGATCTTGTGAAGTGTGAATACGTTGTCGAATCATTTGGATCTTTTCTGTAGTCATGCGTACCAATTATGGTCCCAACAATGTTGCTTTTCCCACCTCGTCCCAGCATACTAGAGAACGACACTTTCTTCCATACAACGCCTCGAATGGAGCCATGCCTATACTTACTTGATAACTGTTGTTGTAGGAGAATTCCATCAGTGGCAAATACTTATCCCAACTTCCTTTGAAATCTAGGACACAGAGTCTTAATAGATCTTCAAGGGTTTGAATAGTCCTCTCTGATTGTCCGTCCGTTTGAGGATGGTATGCTGAACTGAATCGTAAATCCATGCCCATAGCTTTCTGCAAGCTAACCCAAAATCTTGAAGTGAATCTTGGGTCACGATCCGAAACTATGGATACTGGTATGCCATGCAATTGCATAATCTCATTCATGTACATACGAGCAAGACGTTCAAGGGAGTAAGTCTCACATATTGGCAAGAAATGAGCAAACTTGGTTAATCTATCAATAATAACCCAAATTGCATCTATGCCTTGAGAAACCTTGGGAAGACCTGTAACGAAATCCATGGTAATGTGTTCCCACTTCCATTCTGGAATCTCAAGTGGTTGCAATGGACCCTTTGGCACTTGATGCTCTGCCTTTACACGTTTACAGGTTAAACATCTCGAGATAAACTCCGCGATCTCTCTCTTCATATTATTCCACCAAAATGTATGTCGAATATCATGATACATTTTGGTACTCCCAGGATGGATTACAAACAGTGTGTTGTGTGCCTCCATCTTGATTCTATGCTTCAAATCAGAGTCGTTAGGAATACAAAGTTTGGAGTTGAATCTAAGTATTCCTTCTTCATCGATTCTTGCTTTCGGAATAGCTCCTTCTTGCACTTTCTTCTTTATATGCATCAGCCCCAAGTCCGTAGCTTGAGCAACTTTAACTTTATTAATTAAAGTCTGTTCTACTCGTATATTCTCCATCATCATGTGGGTCCCTGGAGTCTTTAATTCTATCTCCATCCTTTGCAAGTCATACAAAATGGGCCTTTACGTTGATAATATCGCACTCATACTTGCATATGATTTTCTACTCAATGCGTCAGCTATTACGTTTGCTTTTCCAGGATTATATTGAATAGTGTGATCGTAATCTTTTAACAGCTCAAGCCAACGTCGTTGCCGCATGTTGAGTTCTTTTTGGGTGAAGAAATATATGAGGCTTTTATGGTCCGTATAAATCTCCACTTTCTCCCCATACAAGTAGTGTCTCCAGATTTTCAATGCGAAAACGACTGCTGCCAACTCTAGATCATGAGTAAGATAATTCCTCTCATATTTTTGAGTTGTCGTGAGGCATAGGCTATGACTTTCCCATGTTGGATGAGAACACATCCTAACCCTTTGCCTGAAGCATCACTGTAGATAACAAATCCATCTGAACCAGATGGTATTGCCAGAACAAGTGCCGAAATGAGTCTCCTCTTGAGCTCCTGGAAACTCTTCTTGCATTCCTCGCTCCATGTGAATTTTGTATCTTTCTGAGTCAGCCGAGTTAACGGAGTAGCGATTCGAGAAAATCATTCCACAAATCTCCGATAATAACCAGCTAAGCCCAGAAAGCTGCGTACTTCAGTCACCGAATTCGGTTGTTCCCAACTTTGTATTGCTTCAATCTTCGTCGGGTCAACAGATACTCCATGTTTTGACACCACGTGGCCAAGGAATGCTACTTTCTTAAGCCAGAACTCGCATTTCTTCATCTTGGCATAAAGCTTGTTTTCACAAAATCTTTCAAGTATCAGCTTCAAATGGTGCTCATGATCTTCACGACTTTTGGAATAGATGAGGATGTCATAAATAAAGACAACAACGAACTGATCCAAATATTCCTTGAATACACGGTTCATCATATCCATGAAAGCAGCAGGAGCATTAGTCAATCCAAAAAACATGACTAAGAATTCATAATGCCCGTACCGAGTTCTGAAGGCAGTCTTTGGAAAATTCCTCAGTTTTAATCTTCAGCTGATGATATCCAGAACGAAGATCAATCTTTGAAAAGAATTGTGCTCCTTGCAACTGGTCGAACAGGTCATCAATGTGAGGTAGCGGATACCTATTCTTGATGGTGACATGGTTCAATTCTCGGTAGTCAATACAAAGTCGCATACTCACGTCTTTCTTCTTTACGAATAAAACAGGAGCACCTCAAGGAGATGTACTAGGACAAATAAAACCGATGTCTAATAATTCGTGTAGTTGGACTTTTAACTCCTGAAGCTCAATAGGAGCCATTCGATATGGGGTTTTAGAAATGGGCTTTGTACTCGGTTCAAGGTCAATAAAGAATTCAACATCACGTTCTGGGGGTTGACCGGGAAGTTCTTCAGGAAATACATCAGGAAATTCCCAAAAATGAGCCACCTCCACGAGTCTTCTGCCTCGGGACATGTGGAGGCTTCTCCTGGGTCTAGCACATTTATTTCTGACTCTTCTGTCTTTTCATTTAATCATAATGCGAACCTTAATTTGTACATTTAATTCAATTAGGTCAAGTGAACCCTAATTTGCATTTGGGCCCACATTTGTCCCCTGCGCGAGAGTCGCATTCTTGGAGTGACGATCGTACAAAATACTTTAACTCTGTGAATCCTGCTTCAAATTTCTGAAAAATCTGCGGAGCTGTGCAAGTCCTGAAAACAGAAAATCATAGGAGAGGGAACCTATGGGAGCTCTCCCAATATATCTTTGAAAATCTTCTACCAAATCTTTCCAAACCTTGCATAATATTTGTTTCCCTAATTAATTTTTATATGTATATATATATATACATATATTGAAACTAAATATAAATAAATTATATATTTGTCAACTAAAATCAAATCTTATTTTATTTTGTAAATAAGATCAAATCCTTCTTTATCAAATCATTCCTATTATTTTGGAAACAAAATCAAATCATTTCTGTGTATATACATATATATATATATGTAATTTTTTTTAAATCAAGATAAATTAAATCAAATATATATTACAAAATAAAATTTTATTTTATTTTGGAAATAAAATACACATCATAAAATGTGCTAGTGTTTTTGAATGGCAAAAGATTTTATCATTTTATCAAAAGATAAAGAGTAGAATATGGACAAAAACATGTAATACGATGACAAAGAGTAAAATAGTGACAAAAAATGTATTCATGACGATGCAATAATTTTTATACTCAACTCAACTATAACTTTTATCATTGAGATAGGATGGTCCAAGTTCATTAAAACTGAATACACTATGCATAACCAATTCTTCTTGAATATTTTATTTTGGACACAAGATCAAATATTTTCTTATTTTTAGTTGAAAATAATATTATATATATATATGTGTGACGCCCCCAAAATAGGTCCATTCCATCCAACCCATTTTGAGTCGCCAAATACATGGTACAGAAACAACCACAACTTTTACAACCCATAAACTGTGAGTTTGAATACAAACATTGTCATCTAGACAATATACATACCCAACTATGTCCTCAATACAATTATTGATATATTATTTTACAAAAATGGTGAGGACTACTAAACAACTCTCTCAAGGACCATCAATTCATACCCCGACTCGTACACGCTATATTCTCGTCTCCTGAGAAGAAAAATGGAACAAAAGGAAAAGGGTGAGCTCAACTAGCTCAGTAAAGAATATTATGACTAAGATAATATACAACAAATTATCGTTAGTCTTCAACAGGGAAAAATCTGATAGAATACAATAGACAACAAGTTTTAAATTAATATTCGCAGCGAAAAATATTAATTCATAGAAGAGTTACGTAGAGGATGAAATCTACTAATGTCTATGAATTTAACAGTCCATTAACAGTATTTTTTTATCCCTGTAACATCAATCAATGCACATCTTGAATCATATATTCATCCTTGCACTACAGGCAAATGATATTCATCTGTTGGTCATGTTCATCTAAACACCTGTTCATCTTTGCACTACGGGCCAAAGATATTCATCAGAAGTCATTCATCTTTGAACTACAGGCCAAAGATATTCAATAATAACCTCTTTTAAGACTGAAGATGATAAAAAATATTTTTAAAGAAGCGAATCCAGTGAAACAAAATGACAAGGATTAAGGATTAAGGATTCGTACTTTGTTTTATCCATGTCCAAAAATACCTCAAAAATAATCATAGTGGTGTAAAATTCAAGAATGATCAAAACATGGATACAATCAAAGCTAGTATCCACAATAGATATTTTGGACGAAAAGAAAAAAATAATTTTTTCTGTGAATAGTGCCGTATTTGTGAATAGTGCCGTATACGTGAATAGTACCGTATACGTGAATAGTAACTCCGGCACAAAAAGTTCCAAATTTGATAAAAACGTTCACCAATATTTCGGCATAATGATATTGAAGAAAATAATATCATTTAAGAAGAAAATAACATCCCTTACCTCAAAATAACCGTACTTCTGACTGAATTTCGGTATAGTGCTGACAGAAACTCGCACAGTATAACAACACTCAAAGTATACTCACAAGAATACGCTCGATAATATAGAGAGAGAAAGAGAGAAAACTTTGTTTCTGGTGTGATTTTTAATTCTAACTAAGCCCTCTATTTATAGGAAAATGTTAGAACGCCAAAGGAGACTAAATTAATATAATATTAATATTTACAAAACATTCAAGCCAACCACCAAGGAATCTAATTTTAGTCATCAAACACATGTTAAAGATGCCCACCAACCTTTGAAAAACGTTTTTGTTGAAAATAATAATTAAAACTTCCAAAAACCAATTATTTCGAAACTCCGGAACTTCAATAATTCATAATAAATAGCCCTTTTGTCAGAAAATTCGAATATCGCGACTTTTTATAGGAATTTCAATTCTCTACAACTTTGCAGAAGAAAAGTTTTCCAAATTCCAAACATAAATTATCCAAAATCCACAAACGGGCGATTTTACAGTCTATACTAAATTTTCGGTCAAAAATTATGTCCACCGACACACAAAACATGTGTTAAACATTTAATGCCACAAAATACTCTACCTCCTCATATACTCATATATCACACATTCATTGTAAAAATATCATCGTTAATATATTATTAAAATAATATATTTAAATGAATTATTTTATCAGAAAAAGATAAAATATTAATTTTCAACAATTGTCACATTAAAAATTTTCTCCATCTATATCCACATAAAATAAATATTTTCTTTATCATAATAATCAATAATTAATTATTAAAAACAATATTACAGAATCACAGTACTGACAACTAGGCCGTTCCCAGGATAGAGGGGGCTTTCCAATAAGGATTTCTCCTTACTGGCGCGCAATTAGATGACCAAACCTCTCATTGACAGAACTTTCTAGACATTGCCAATAATGTTATCTTATAATGTTATTCAAATAATATGAATTATTGATCTGATAATGAAAAATACTGTGCAATGACAATTATTGAAACAATAATAATATAAATATCAACGCAGTAATTATTGAATCAATAAAGTAATGAACAGTAACTCCTGTAGCAATTATTGAGTAGTGCCTTCTTACGTAAGGATCAATAATTCAAAATACTGTGCAATACCGTGTGCTACTGTGCAACAACGCGTATTACTGTATTTTAACCACCAGGTATTCCAACAGTGTAAACGTTAACAACTACGCCGTTATTTTTAAACAACTTATATTTGTCGTTTTCTTCCTCCAATCGCTTTCCGTTATGGGGCCCACATATGGCTGCGCCGTCGTACGAATATTCCCCGACAGTACGAATATTCCACGACCAAACGAATATTCCCCGACAACAATGAATATTTTATAACCACTTGCTTATTTTGAAATATTTGCGTATTTTGCCCATAACTATCCTCATTAATCAAATCAATCCTTACTATTCAAAATAATAATTAAAGGAAATTAAATTTCATTTATTAATTATTTGGGGTCTTACAATATATATATATATATATATATATATATATATATAATAATTTCAATTGAAGATATGATTACATGTGAACGT
This sequence comes from Panax japonicus, assembly GCA_020205505.1. Lineage (NCBI taxonomy): Eukaryota > Viridiplantae > Streptophyta > Magnoliopsida > Apiales > Araliaceae > Panax > Panax japonicus. The sequence goes on from CM035102.1 coordinate 65,310,470, forward strand.
ATATAATATTTTTTTCAATGGAAGATTTGATTACCTGTGAAGGCGGGTTTCATTTTCAAAACCAAATCACTTTTTTAGCTTTTACAAGAATTATGATTGGTCATTGCAAAATATTTCCATATAAATCAAACAAAAGTTCCGTAAGTCAGGATACTAAAGTGATTGAATGTGCAATAAAGTTTAGTTAGCCTATATGTATAATGCCTGTATGCATGCATATATTCAAAGTAATAACCTCAATCTTTGTATGATATATGCAGCAAGTTTCCTATATAAACTTGGATGTTACAAATTTCTGACATTGATTAAGTGATTGCCTTCCTTTCCATCAATGTCAATTGTCCTTCTTGCTACGCTGTCACCCTTGGTCACTGTCTTGCTGATAGAAAAATGAAACAAAGGCAGTACTGAAGACCCATCCAAATTAGCAGGGTCAGACTCTATCATCACCGGCGGGCAGCGGTAAATAAGCCCACGTCGCCTGCTGAATTAGCTGGTCCTTGATTAGATTCTCGCGCCAACTATCCTTTCAACTTAACAAGGATCTTGGCTCGGATATTCCGGTGAAGTAACATTTATTCCAATCAGTTGATTCAACGAGTAAGGAGAAGTTAAATGTAAGAGGGGAGAGCTCCCTAGGCAGCTAAACCCTATGAGCCAACCCTTATGTGGGCCAACCCCTAGGGGGACCAACCTAATGGCCTCCTTCTTTACATTTTTATGTTCTTCCTCTATCCTATTTTTTATTTGAATGGATCCTAATGCTTGTGCTCCTTAGATTCCTTATGCTGAATTCTTTTTTCTTGCAGGCCTTCCCCGTTGAACATTCTGCAAACTTGGGAACAACCAAGGAGGCCCCGTTTATCAATGATTGAGGAAGGGCTCCCCTCTTTTGGTCTTTCCAACGTCTTTTGGGATCAAGTCCAGACTTATGAACGTACAACTCTTCCTCTGCCAGAGAAGAAAGGCTTGTTTCTATATGCAGTGGCTTATGGAGGTTGAGATAACTTCTCCCATTCCTATCGCATTCCCCGCATATGCATAGAGAAGAAAGAATACCCTTTTAGTCCCTTTCGCTTCTTGTCTGATTCATCTGGTCGCCTTCAAAAATGGCAGGATTGAATCGACGAGATCCTTGGAAACACTGATTACGTAGATATACTCAAGAGTGCAGGCATCTTTTATTGTGTTCAACTATGTAGAGACCTACGTATATATCCAACAGGACTATAACGCCCTTACTATATTGATCTCGCGATGGTGCTCCTCTACTTGCACATTCGTCACTGCCTGGGGAAAGAATGCACCACTACGCTGGAGGATGTCTATACCATCTACGAGTAAGCATTTTGCCCCCTGTGTGTGAGTCACGCCTTTGGTGAGATGATCGGTCAAAATATTTTAAGTGTTGAAGCCTTGATTACAGTTTCTGAACACTTTGCGGGGATTGATGTTTTGCAAGCTTTGAAAACAAAAGTCCTAGGAGAGGGAACCTCTAGGGGAGCAAACCCTAGGAGGGCGAGCCTTAGAGGAGCTCTTCAAGGATATCTTGGTATCTCCTAACTCTCCTTGGACATGTCTCCCTTTCATACTAGGTTGGATTTCTTTATTTCCAATCATCTTGTTGTTGCACTTCGTTCGGAAGTCACTTCATACCTCCATGAGAATGACTTACTTTATGTAGAGCTTTAGGAGCTTCAAGATGCCATAGATAAAGTGAAGCCCAAGCTTTTTGGAAATTTAGTCAACTGCTCAAGACTTTGAAGGCTCGATAGCCTCCAATACGAAGGCTCAGGGCACCACCATTGTTGACTTGGAGGCTTTAGTTATTCCCCTCTCTTCAGTTCGACAGTTCATGGCTTCTAGATCATGGCTTTCGTAGTTTTTCCATTTCCTGTATCAGAAAATTCATGCACATATATTTAATGCAAACTAACACTTGAATCCATACTCTTTTTTATTAATAAATCAGAAGAAATAATTAAGTATAAGTGAAAGTTTGACAAATTTATTGATAATCAAATTGCTTTTAACGAAAAGCATAATGTTTCATATAATAAATCTTGCTTTTGTCGAAGAAAGCATAACGTTCATCACTTTTAGAGATAAAGTGCAACTTTCTTGCTTTTGTCGAATAAAGCATAACGTTCGCCACTTTTAAAGATAAAGTGTAACTTTTGGGGTTGAGGGCTTATACTCAGGTGCCACAATCACTTTTGAAGTTGAAAGTGTAACTTCTGAGGGCTGTTAGTCAGGTGCCTCGATTACTTTTAAAGGTGAAAGTGTAACTTACGAGGACTTATATTCAGGTGCCTCGTTCACTTTTGATGATAAAGTGTAACACTCGGGTGCCTCGTCACTTGTGTCGTCCAATTTCTTGGCAAGTGCAGTCTAAGAGGACTTGAAATCGGGTGCCTCGTCACTTAGGTCGTCCAATTTCTTGGCAAGTGAAGTCTACGAGGACTTGACCACCATTTAGAGTGGACCACCATCTTGGGTGAATTTTTTATTTATTTATTATAATTCGTCAATTCTTGTGCCTCCTCCCTTGGTCACCCAATTACTTGGCAAGGGATATTCCTGAGGACTTAAACCACCATTTTTGGTGGACCACCATCTTGGGTGGATTTTTAATTCATCTGTAGTTCATAGTTCTTTCGATGGTAGAGCCATTATTTGGGTTCTTGACTTCCGGGACTGCACCATGGGTGATAGTGTTGCACATTTCTTCTTCTAGTTCAATCTTCCCGCCCGCCAGCTTCTCATGGTATATCCTCCGCAGATTGTAACAGTCCATAGTGGAGTGCCCCGCGTATTGGTGGTATACACAGAAATTTGGTATTCTTTTCATCTCTTCCGTTACAACCAACCGGGGCCTTGGAGGTTTCACCACTCTACGCTCGACCCATTGTTCGTACAGGCTCCTGAATACCTCCTCGCTGCATGTGATAGCCTCCGAAACTGGCATTCTGGTATACTTGTCCCCGTGCTTTTCTCTGCTTCGCTCAAATTTCTGATTCTTCTCCTTCTTACCCCTTGTTGTTTTGATTGAAAATTCGCTAAAGCCACAGTTGTTGTTATCTTGCTCTTCTATGTAACCATCAAATGGCTTGTGGGAAATGTCATGATTCCCCCCAAATCTTCTGCAAAAGATGAGAGGGTCGCAAATGAATCACAAGCTTTGGTAATGAGGTGGGGCTTGAAGGCGTCTAAAGCACCATTGTTGCATATGCTAACCAAGTTCTTTTCTTCAATTGGCTCTGCACACTTCTGTTCTTGGGCCCTGAACCTATGCACGTAATCTGACAGCCCTTCGTTTGGCTTCTGCTTGAATGGCATTAGCTCTACGATGGTTACATATTTTTGCACATAGAAAATTTATTAAAAAATTGCAATTTTAGATCATCCCAATCATGGACTGATCCCTTCTCCAAATTGTAGTACCAACTGAAGGTACTATCCGTCAAAGTGTTGTTAAATTCCCTCATCAACAAGTTATGGTTGTTTACTTCATCATATCCTAGCCACGGAGACATCAACCCTATGAACCTGGCAATGTGTTCCCTGGCATTTCCTTTCTCCCCATTGTACTTTGGAAATTGAGGGGGATGCTCGATATACCCTGTTGGGTAAGGTTGCCTCCGAATGTGTGCCGGGTAAGGTGGAGTAAAGTCTAACTCCGAGGGTCGGGATGTCTGCCTGCGAATTTGATTAATCACATCGATCATATCATCCTTCGTCACGTACTAGCTTGTGGCGTGAACTCTCTGGGGTGTTGTAATATACTGTTGTATTGGTGGTGTGTATGGTGAAGAGATTGGTTGATGTACACTTTCATCGTGTAAAGCTGGTACTGGTGGCATTTGTTGGCTCACTCGCTAGACATGGCTTGGGACGGTTGGCATCTGCACCTGTGAAAATGCATGAAGAGCAGTTGGGATGATGTTCGTCTGAGGTTGGCTTGCTTCCAACCTAGGTTGTGGCCCGTTACCACTGTTCTATAGCTCCAAGTTGATTACTGGAACCGATTGACTTTCAGTCAATGGATGTACAATCTGGTTCTCTTTGTTGTTGCTGCCATTGTTGTTGTCCTCCACTCCTGCTTGTTCTCCCTGCGAATTGCATCAACTGCTGGCGGAAGTTCCCCATCTCCTTTTGCTTCCTCTGCATCTCCAACATCATGGCCATCATCATCCCTTGTCCTTCCTGTGCTTCTTTTAATTCCTTGAGCATCTCCAGTTGCACAACATTCGTCTGCTCTTCGCTTGCATCCTTGACTTGCCTTCCTGCGTTGGTTTGTTATTGATTGGCCATGTATAGTGATGTTAAACTCTCTTACGAAGCATCTTCAATAAGTGGTTGGTCAAAATCCAGATTTGCGCCTTGGAAAGCTTGAGTTGTTTTCCTTGGAACTGGATTTGGTGAGGTAATGCTATTTGTTGGTGAAGCAGCTCTTCCAATAGTTCTCCCACTTCGAGCTGTGGGCATACCCTTCACGAATTCTACACCTCCCCAGTAGAGTAGCCAAAGAAATATGGGCAAGAAAATCGTACCTTGCTAGGATTAGGGTTTCGTGTTGACTGAGGAGGAGAGAAATCCATGAAGAGCACGGAATTGATTGATTGATTGAAGAGGGGAGAAGGACGGGTGGACGATTACTCCAACGACGCGTGGCAGAACTCGTAGAATCCTGGAACCGTGTTAGGGTAGCAGGGATTCCAAAGAGCCTTCTTGAGTCCTCCGAGTTGAAAGAATGTCCAAACCCCTTTAGTGCTTTTAGGTGGAATCTCCAAGCCTTTAAGTCACCAAAAAGGGTTCCTTTGATCCTCCAAGAGTCCAAGTCTTGAGTCTGAAGAGAAGTCCCCTTCCAAAGGGAATGGAAGTGGTATTTATAGGATTTTCTGGAAAGTATTCATGTGCAAGGTACATATTTTCAGGAAAATTTTAGAAATACCCTTTAGTCATTAGAATAATGCCCATATTACCCTGTCCTTTTAGCCACCAATCCAATCCCTCAATCAATTCCCAAAAATGAGCCGCCTCCATGAGTCTTCTGCCTCGAGACATGTGGAGGCTTATCCCGGGTCTAACACATTTATTTTTGACTCTTCCGTCTTTTCATTTAATCATAATGCGAACCTTAATTTGTGCATTTAATTCAATTAGGTCAAGTGAACCCTAATTTGCATTTGGGCCCACAATCTCTAAAGGGATGATATTGACAATTAGGCATATGATTTTCACAACTATACTGACCCCGAACTAGAGACGTTCTTGAGCACGGGCGGAAGGGTCGACCGCCCTAGGCGCCCGATCATAGGGGCCCCAATTATATATATATGGGCTATATGTATATACACAGCTTTGTAGTACACAGTCGTGCTATGACGACGGTATTTTGGGAACCGTCGCCATAGACCAGAATATATATGGCGACGATTTTAACCGTCACCATAACTTAAAAAAATCGTCGCCATAGGCAACTGTGTACTACACATCTGTGTATATACATTTTTCCACATATATATATATATATATATATATATATATATATATATATATATATAAGATTTTTAACATTTGATTAAAGATTTTGGCTCTAGAAATACTAGAAGAAGTATCTTTCAATAAAAGTATTATCATATATTTTATTGAAGTCGAACTTCACATATATTTTGCTGTAGTTGAAGTTCTTATATATTTTGTTGTAGTCGAACTATTATGTTTTAAGCTCCGAAAATGCACTTTTTTGGATATAACTTGTAATTTTTATTTATTTATTTATTCCTTTATTTTTTAGTGAAGACAATATTTTGAAAATTGTCTAATTTTCATTTTTTTGCCCTTGACCACTAAAATCTCAAAAACAGCTCTGTCCCGGACATACACACCCTCAAGTATGGGGAAAAAACCTAAAGTTATCTAAAAAAACCTAAAGTTATCTAATGAAAGGACATAATTTAAAATGTACCATCTTGTAATTTATGTAATCACTTAATTTAATATCACAATAAATCACCTAGTGATAGTTGTTTTATTTATAATATGATAATAACAACCACCTAGTGGTAGCTGATTTATTTATTACATGCTAATAACAACCATGAGTTGATAGTTGATTTATTTATTATATGCTAATAACAACTATCAGCTAGTGGTTGATTTATTTATTAATTGCAGTCTTGTTCATTTACTTCAATCTTTTGATTTAATTATGTTAGGTCATATGTGAACCCTAATTTGTACTTGTGCTCACAGAAAATAAACCTAAGAATTCATCAAAGGAAATAAAAGATAAACGACAATACAAATATTGCGTTTTGTTGTCTTATTTTTTAAAATTTTATTTTCAAATATATAAGCATGCATGATAAAGATTCACAATTATATATATATATATATATATATATATATATATATATATATATATATATAGAGAGAGAGAGAGAGAGAGAGAGAGTCCGGATCAGGTCCGGACTCCCGGATTTTAACAAAATCCGGACATTTTTTTTTTTGCTTTTTTTTTTTGAAACAACTAAAAAAAAAAAAAATTTATGTAACTGAAATTTTTCCATAATACAGTGTTTTGGGCGTGATTTGGATGCCTATACCAAAACATTTCTGTACAGTCTGGGCAGACTGTACATACATTGGTTGGTATAGGTATTAAAAACACATCCAAAACACTGTATTATGAAAAAATTTCAGTTCCATAAATTTTTTTTTTTAGTTGTTTCAAAAAAAAAAAAGCAAAAAAAAAAAAAATTTGGTCCGCATTTTAGGACCTGTCCGGACTCCCGGACAGGATCCATTCTGTATATATATATATATATATATATATATATATATATATATATATATATAATCCGTCGAGGTGTTTTAGTTGACTAGCTAGTATATACTACCATCTACCAAATCGTTATTAGCTAACGAGCTAGTGTAAATTTTCATCTTGGAAGCTAGTATAAACTATCATCTATAAAATTGTTATTAGTAGAGGAGCTACGAATGTAAACTATCGTCTAACAAACTGCATTAGTTGATGAGCTAGTGTAAATTACTATCATTTACCAAATAGTTAGATAGACTGTTGGCTACAGTCAAATGTGTTTTGGATCAATTCCTATATATATATATATATATATGTGTATATAATAATAATAATTCAAAATTATCTAATGAAAAGACATAATTTAAGCAGTACCATCTTGTAATTTATGTAATCACTTTATTTAATATCACAATAAACCACCTAGTGATAGTTGTTTTATTTATAATATGGTAATAACAAGCACCTAGTGGTAGTTATATTTATTTATTACATGCTAATAACAACCATGAGTTGATAGTTGATTTATTTATTATATGCTAATAACAGCTATCAGCTAGTGGTTGATTTATTTATATATCGTGCTAATAACAACCATCAACTAGTATATAGTTTCTTGATTTACTGTTGATCGGAAGATTACTGATCGTTCATTTAGGTGTTGGTTGGACTAATGTTAACACCATAGATAACTAAACCCGTCTTCATAGTCACGTTTTCAGTCCCGTCAAGAGCAAATATGATATCTCCAGAGTCAAACTTATTGAAGAATTCCCCAGCTTTGAGCGAAAATGGTGTGTTTCTCGGATAATTCATCAATCCATATCCGTTCACTTGCGAGGATCCATTCGGAAGAGTAAGTGTGAGACTCACCGGACTTGCTATGTTAAAGTTGTCTTTCAGCAGCACCACAAAAGATACCTCATAAGATAATTTTTCAAGCTTTTCTGTCATATAGTTTCCGTCAACATGTAGGACTAAGCTACCAATTAATTCAGCACTGCCAGGACTGTAAAAAATGATAGTAGAATTAAAGTCAGAAACTTTTGATATAAGGAGCTTAAATTCATTAATATAGTAGAATTAATGCGAGTCCTTCTATCTAACTAGACTTCAATAAAATTTCTTTAGTCCTTCTATCACTTTAATTTAATGACAAAGTTGCTTATATCCCTATTTTTAACTGAATAAAATTCAGGTGTTTAAGCACAAATCTTGACCTTTGACGTCAATTAAGTTAACTAAATCTTATTTCTACTTACGTAAACTTCCAGCCCGAAGGGTTGGCATAATTGAGTTTCCCGGAAGGTACATAAGCGCCAGAACTCTAAATAAGACAAGAAAAAAAATTCATATCATCCATTACAAAAAAATCTCACTTGCAAAATTTACAAATATTAAGGATTATTTTTGTTCTATAACCAACTTTAGCTATATATATGATGTTTGTTTACAATTTCAGTAGACTTACCTTCTGCCCTATTCCGTTGTTTTGGAGCAACTCCATTTCCTTGGCTTGGGACAACAATGCCTTGAGGTCAACCTCATTATGCTTCACTACTTGTGCCATCTCCTCGATCGATCGATAACTATCCTTTAATTCTGCTATATATATATATATATGTATATTCTGTTTCTATTCTTGATGTCTATATATCTCTCTTCCAAAGGCTAGCTCTATTTATACTGGCACAAACAGAGGGTACTGCGATTATTATATTCCATAATATCCTATCTTCAAATATTCCTTCCCTTTTCACAGTAGGGATCCGATCCTGATAAGTTTAACATCATCATCATCATCACCATGGATATAGAGTAGCCGATTCTGTTTAATAATTTTGTTGGAATAATTCTTTTCCATTTCTCAGTTCAATAATTCTTTCTTTAGCTTGTTGCGCAGGCAAAATTCCATGAAGGCGAAAGGTACGTAGGCATCCTAGTAAATGATGATTTTCTTCTAACCAGAAGTATGAGCAGGTTAAAAGTAGAAGAATAAGCATCTCGCATGCCAAAAATCAAAAAAAAAACGAAAATTAAAAAAAGAAAAGAAGAAGACAGCAATAGCAAGACCACATTTTTCTTTTTCTTTCTTTTTATATGTTCTTTCTTTCTTTTTTGATTCTTTTTAGACGGAGGATTTCATTTCATCTTTGAAAATAAACCTAAGAATTTATCAAAGGAAATAAAGGATAAACGACAATATACAAATATATTTTTTTTATTTTATTTTCAAATATATACACATGCATAATAAAGATTCACAATTATAGACACAACACACACACACACAAACATATATATATATATATATATATATATATATATATAGATAGATAGAATAGATCAGGTCCGGACTCCCGGACGGGAGAAAATCCGGACCTGATTTTTTTGTTTTTGTTTTTTTTTGTAGAACAACTAAAAAAAAAAAAATTTATGGAACTGAAATTTTTCAATAATACAGTGTTTTGGGTGTGTTTTTAATACCTACATCAACCAATGTATGTACAGTCTGCCCAGACTGTACAGACATGTTTTGTTATAGGCATCCAAATCACGCCCAAAACACTGTATAATGTAAAAATTCCAATTCCATAAAATTTTTTTTTTTTAGTTGTTTCAAAAAAAAAAGCGAAAAAAAAAAGTCCGGATTTTAATAAAATCCGGGATCCGGACTCTATATATATATATATATATATATATATATATATATATATATATATATATATATATGGGTCTCCATCCACAGCAACCGGTTGTTGGGGAGCAACCCCTTTTATCCAGCCGTAACAGCTTGTACCGGCTTATAAAAAAATTAAAAAATTCTAAGGCCGGTACAAGCTGTTACGGCTGGATAAAAGGGGTTGCTCCCCAACAACCGGTTGCTGTGGATGGTATATATATACGGTCCGGATCCTGTAAGGGATCCCTTACTTTCCTAAAATGTGGGACTTTTTTTCTTTTTTTTAAAACAACTAAAAAAAAGTTTAATATTTTATGGAAGTAAATTTTTTATATAATACAGTGTTTTTGATGTGATTTGGATACGTATAACAAAATAGGTATGTACAGTATGTGCAGACTGTACATATATTTTTTGGTATAGGTATCCAAGTTACACCCAAAACATTATATTATAAAAAAATTTCAGTTCCATAAAATATTAAACTTTTTTTTAGTTGTTTTAAAAAAAGAGCAAAAAAAAAGTAAAAAAAAAGTTCCTCGTTTTAAGAAAGTAAGATATCCCTTACTTGATTATTTCTGTATATATATATATATATATATATATATATATATATATATATATATATATATATCTAATAAAATACAAATGATTTTGAATTTCCCGCTCACTCAATAAATCATCTGGGCCGTCCAAAGTTTGAGATAAATCCCACCGTCCATACATCTATTTAATAAAATACATCTATCTATCTAATCTATCTAATAATGATTTTGAATTTCCCGCTCACTTAATAAATCATCTGGGTCATTCTAAGTTTGAGATAAATCTCACTGTCCATACAGTGCCGGAGGCACGGGACCCAGCTAGTATATATATAATTGGCTACAACCAACAATCCATTAAACAATTTGTAAACCGTCAAGGTTTTTAGTTACATTCTACCAAATCGTTATTAGCTAAGAATTTATTATAGAAAAACATTATATTATAGAAAAATTTCAGTTCCATAAAATATTAAACTTTTTTTTAGATGTTTTAAAAAAAAGACCAAAAAAAAGTTCTTCATTTTAAGAAAGTAAGATATCCCTTACTTGATCATTTCTGTATATATATATATATATATATATATATATATATATATATATATATATAATTGGCTACAACCAACAATCCATTAAACAATTTGTAAACCGTCGAGGTTTTTAGTTACCTTCTACCAAATCGTTATTAGCTAACGAGCTAGCTTAAATTTTTATTTTGGAAGCTAATATAAACTATCATCTCTCAAATTGTTATTAGCAGAGAAGTTACGAATGTAAAATATCGTCTAACAAACTGTATTAGTTGATGAACTAGTGTAAACTATCATTTACTAGAAGTATGAGCATGTTAAAAGTAGAAGAATAAGCATCTCGCAGGTAAAAAAAAATAGCAAACCATGTGTTGGCAAGGAAATCGTACCTTGCTAGGGTTAGGGTTTCGTGTTGGCTGAGGAGGAGAGAAATCCACGAAAAGTACGGAATTGTTTGATTGATTGAAGAGGGGAGAAGAACAGGTGAAATATTACTCCAATGACACGTGGCAGAACTCTTAGAATCCAAGAACCTTGTTAGGGTAACAAGGATTCAGAGAGCCTTCTTGAGTCTTTGGGTTGAGAGAGAATCTCCAAGTCTCCTAGTCTTCCAAAAGGTCCAAGTCCTCAGTCCGAAGAGAATTCCCTTTCCCAACGGAGTGGAAGGGGTATTTATAGGGTTTTTCGGGAGAATGGTCAAATGCTAGGCACATGACCTCAGACAAATTCCAAATTTACCCTTAGTCATCAGAGTAATACCCAAATCGGCCTGCCCTTCTAGTCACCAATCCAATCCCTCAATCAATTCCCAAAATTAGTCGCCTCCACAAGTCTTCTGCCTCGGGACACGTGGAGGCTTCTCTCGGGTCTCACACATTTATTTTGACTTTTCTGTTTGTCATTCAATTCTTTAGGTCGTATGTGAACCCTAATTTGTACTTGGACTCACACCATGCTTAGAAGAAGACAACATTAGCAAGGCCACATTTTTCTTTTTCTTCCTTTTTATCTTTTTTTCCTTTTTGTTTATTTTTAGACGGAGGACTTCATTTCATCTTTGAAAATGTGGGTAAAGAAATTGTACTTTAGGGTTTCGTGTTGGCTGAGGAGGGGAGAAATCCATGAAGAGTACGAGGTTGATTAATGAATCAAAGAGGGGAGAAGAACATGTGAGCAATTACTCCAATGACACATGTCAGAACTCTTAGGATTCAAGAACCTTCCTAGGTACCAATGATCCAGGGAGTCTTCCAGGGTGTGTTTCGAGTTGAGAGAGAATCTCCAAGTCTCCAGTTTTCCAAAAAGTCTCTTATTCAAAGAATGGAAGGAGTATTTATAAAGTTTCTTGGAAAGTGGTCACGTGTTAGACACATGACCTCAAGAAAATTTCAAAAATACCCTTAGTCACCAGAGTATTGCCTAGATCGTCCTGTCTTTCTAGCCACCAATCCAATCCCTCAATCAATTCCCAAAATGAGTTGCCTCCATAAGCCTTTACCTTGGGAGGCTTTTCCTCGATCTCACGATACAAAGCTCTTGTTGCTCAAACCATGTTTACTTGCTCTTCTTTCTTTATTTGAGAATCTCGTCGCTAGAAATCATCGGAAGAACTCTGTGCAAGACCCGGGAAGCCGCGTGTTACACCCCAGTCCCACATCGAAAGATATGGAAAAAAATTGTCTATATATAAGGAATTAAGTTACTACCAATAATATACCTTTAACCCATGACCTTTTGAGTGAGCCTGTGGTGAGCTAAGATGACCCAATAATATAATATTGGACTAGTGGTTTAAGGCCTTATTTTGGATGTATTCGATTCGGACTTGGGATTTGACCCAAGATTTGTTCTGGTCTCGGGATTTGACTCGGGTTGTTACATATGATATTAGAGATGACTCTCGATAGCTCTGGTCAGATCATCCGATCGGGTTGCCGGAGGTGGGGACAAGAAACTAGCCGGTATTATCCCACAATGGCTAAATATGCAAAGATCTGTGGATCGTATGTGTGATCGGTTCTGATGGAGACATCAAAAATTTAAGTGGGGGAGTTTATAACACCTCAGTCCCACATTGAAGATATGGGCAATACTATTGTGCTATGATTTAAGCTATCCAACTATATTGTTATAGTTTGGATTCCAGTCTGAGAATGAACAAACCCTGAAATGGTATATTTTTATTGTACTCTGGGAGTGGTGACGTTGAACATGAAAATTGTTCTGGATAAGATAATATTGATCAATACAGGGCATAAATGGCTGATCACCCACCATGCTCGTAAGATAAGACGGTTCTCAAATAAATTTTCGAGAGAACCTTTTCAATAAAAGAAAAAGCTTGTTCACGGTCTTATGTCCTTTCAGATGTTCAATATTGATATGATATTCCAAGAATATGAATGATTCAAGATTTAATTGCTTTACAGTTTGTTTCACTGTTAAAGTATGCCTCAAAGAAAACATCTAATTATTGTTAAGATATTAAAAAATGCTATTACTTGTTGAGTAGTTGAATGCTCATTCTTGTTTTGTTATAAATTTTTTCAGCTAATCAGGCTCCAACAGAGGGGTCTAATAGAGACAAAGGAAAAGGAAAAGCTACTGAGTAGTTGGTATATGTTGTAATAAATAGTTTATATGTTTGTAGATATTTAACTATCATGTAATAAGCACTTAAAGGTCTACGTACCTGGAATTAGAAGAACTCTGATATAATAAATCTATCAAGTTTGATATTATATTATGTTGAATGCTTGATATCTTGAAGCACTGAATAAGAGTTTCAAGTACCCGAATTTGGGGGCGTCACACGCCCGATTCACTTCCTTTGCGTATGCTTAGTATGCTCATACAACTTGTCTAATACTCCATTGATTAATTCTAAGTATCATTATATTTCATAAATTTTTTGTTTAATAACTTAGAATAACATATTTTATCATCAAAAGCATCCACGTAGCATACGAGCAATCCCAACGCCCTCCAATCGCCTCCAATCAAATGCATAACAGTCCTAAAAATGGCCATTTTAGCCCTTTCTCCTGACCTCAAATCTCAAAACTTATAAAATAAAAGTTTTAGGTCTACTTCTTATATTTCTGAATCATCCTGAATCACCTCAATCGGAGTTCGTATGAAAAAGTTAAGCATGTTTTACTAAAGAACGTCAAAGCTGACTTTCTCTAATTTTGGGCCAAAGAAATGTGGGCAAGGAAATCGTACCTTGCTAGGATTAGGGTTTCGTGTTGACTGAGAAAGAGAGAAATCTACAAAAAGCACGGAATTGATTGATTGATTGAAGAGGGGAGAAGGACAGGTGGGCGATTACTCCAACGACGCGTGGCAGAACTCCTAGAATCCGGGAACCGTGTTAGGGTAGCAGGGATTCCAAAGAGCCTTCTTGAGTCCTCCGAGTTGAGAGAATGTCCAAACCCCTTTAGTGCTTTTAGGTGGAATCTCCAAGCATTTAAGTCACCAAAAAGGGTTCCTTTGATCCTCCAAGAGTCCAAATCTTGAGTCTGAAGAGAAGTCCCCTTCCAAATGGAATAGAAGGGGTATTTATAGGATTTTGTGGAAAGTATTCATGTGCAAGGCACATGCTTTCAGGAAAATTTCAGAAATACCCTTTAATCATTAGAATAATGCCCATATTACCCTGTCCTTTTAGCCACCAATCCAATCCCTCAATCAATTCCCAAAAATGAGCCGCCTCCATGAGTATTCTGCCTCGGGACATGTGGAGGCTTCTCCCGGGTCTAGCACATTTATTTTCGACTCTTCCATCTTTTCATTTAATCATAATGCGAACCTTAATTTGTGCATTTAATTCAATTAGGTCAAGTGAACCCTAATTTGCATTTGGGCCCACAATCTCTAAAGGGATGAAATTCACAATTAGGCATATGATTTTCACAACTATACTGACCCCGAACCAGAGCCGTTCTTGAGCATGGGCGGGAGGGTTGACCGCCCTAAGCCCCCGATCATAGGGGCCCTAATTATATATATATATATATATATATATATATATATATATATATATATGGGCTATATGTATATACACAGCTTTGTAGTACACAGTCGTGCTATGACGACGGTATTTTGGGGACCGTCGCCATAGACCAGAATATATATGGCGACGATTTTAACCGTCACCATAACTTAAAAAAAATCGTCGCCATAGGCAACTGTGTACTACACATCTGCGTATATACATTTTTCCATATATATATATATATATATAAGATTTTTAACATTTGATTAAAGATTTTGGCTCTAGAAATACTAGAAGAAGTATCTTTCAATAAAAGTATTATCATATATTTTATTGAAGTCGAACTTCACATATATTTTGCTGTAGTTGAAGTTCTTATATATTTTGTTGTAGTCGAACTATTATGTTTTAAGCTCCGAAAATGCACTTTTTTGGATATTACTTGTAATTTTTATTTATTTATTTATTCCTTTATTTTTTAGTGAAGACAATATTTTGAAAATTGTCTAGTTTTCATTTTTTTGCCCTTGACCACTAAAATCTCAAAAACAGCTCTGTCCCGGACATACACACCCTCAAGTATGGGGAAAAA
Organism: Panax japonicus; assembly: GCA_020205505.1. Lineage (NCBI taxonomy): Eukaryota > Viridiplantae > Streptophyta > Magnoliopsida > Apiales > Araliaceae > Panax > Panax japonicus. The sequence goes on from CM035102.1 coordinate 65,325,646, forward strand.
ACCTAAAGTTATCTAAAAAAACCTAAAGTTATCTAATGAAAGGACATAATTTAAAATGTACCATCTTGTAATTTATGTAATCACTTAATTTAATATCACAATAAATCACCTAGTGATAGTTGTTTTATTTATAATATGATAATAACAACCACCTAGTGGTAGCTGATTTATTTATTACATGGTAATAACAACCATGAGTTGATAGTTGATTTATTTATTATATGCTAATAACAGCTATCAGCTAGTGGTTGATTTATTTATTAATTGCAGTCTTGTTCATTTACTTCAATCTTTTCATTTAATTATGTTAGGTCATATGTGAACCCTAATTTGTACTTGTGCTCACAGAAAATAAACCTAAGAATTCATCAAAGGAAATAAAAGATAAACGACAATACAAATATTGCGTTTTGTTTTGTCTTATTTTTTAAAATTTTATTTTCAAATATATAAGCATGCATGATAAAGATTCACAATTTTATATATATATATATATATATATATAATCCGTCGAGGTGTTTTAGTTGACTAGCTAGTATATACTACCATCTACCAAATCGTTATTAGCTAACGAGCTAGTGTAAATTTTCATCTTGGAAGCTAGTATAAACTATCATCTATAAAATTGTTATTAGTAGAGGAGCTACGAATGTAAACTATCGTCTAACAAACTGCATTAGTTGATGAGCTAGTGTAAATTACTATCATTTACCAAATAGTTAGATAGACTGTTGGCTACAGTCAAATGTGTTTTGGATCAATTCCTATATATATATATATATATGTGTGTGTGTGTATAATAATAATAATTCAAAATTATCTAATGAAAAGACATAATTTAAGCAGTACCATCTTGTAATTTATGTAATCACTTTATTTAATATCACAATAAACCACCTAGTGATAGTTGTTTTATTTATAATATGGTAATAACAAGCACCTAGTGGTAGTTATATTTATTTATTACATGCTAATAACAACCATGAGTTGATAGTTGATTTATTTATTATATGCTAATAACAGCTATCAGCTAGTGGTTGATTTATTTATATATCGTGCTAATAACAACCATCAACTAGTATATAGTTTCTTGATTTACTGTTGATCGGAAGATTACTGATCGTTCATTTAGGTGTTGGTTGGACTAATGTTAACACCATAGATAACTAAACCCGTCTTCATAGTCACGTTTTCAGTCCCGTCAAGAGCAAATATGATATCTCCAGAGTCAAACTTATTGAAGAATTCCCCAGCTTTGAGCGAAAATGGTGTGTTTCTCGGATAATTCATCAATCCATATCCGTTCACTTGCGAGGATCCATTCGGAAGAGTAAGTGTGAGACTCACCGGACTTGCTATGTTAAAGTTGTCTTTCAGCAGCACCACAAAAGATACCTCATAAGATAATTTTTCAAGCTTTTCTGTCATATAGTTTCCGTCAACATGTAGGACTAAGCTACCAATTAATTCAGCACTGCCAGGACTGTAAAAAATGATAGTAGAATTAAAGTCAGAAACTTTTGATATAAGGAGCTTAAATTCATTAATATAGTAGAATTAATGCGAGTCCTTCTATCTAACTAGACTTCAATAAAATTTCTTTAGTCCTTCTATCACTTTAATTTAATGACAAAGTTGCTTATATCCCTATTTTTAACTGAATAAAATTCAGGTGTTTAAGCACAAATCTTGACCTTTGACGTCAATTAAGTTAACTAAATCTTATTTCTACTTACGTAAACTTCCAGCCCGAAGGGTTGGCATAATTGAGTTTCCCGGAAGGTACATAAGCGCCAGAACTCTAAATAAGACAAGAAAAAAAAATTCATATCATCCATTACAAAAAAATCTCACTTGCAAAATTTACAAATATTAAGGATTATTTTTGTTCTATAACCAACTTTAGCTATATATATATATGATGTTTGTTTACAATTTCAGTAGACTTACCTTCTGCCCTATTCCGTTGTTTTGGAGCAACTCCATTTCCTTGGCTCGGGACAACAATGCCTTGAGGTCAACCTCATTATGCTTCACTACTTGTGCCATCTCCTCGATCGATCGATAACTATCCTTTAATTCTGCTATATATATATATATATATGTATTTTCTGTTTCTATTCTTGATGTCTATATATCTCTCTTCCAAAGGCTAGCTCTATTTATACTGGCACAAACAGAGGGTACTGCGATTATTATATTCCATAATATCCTATCTTCAAATATTCCTTCCCTTTTCACAGTAGGGATCCGATCCTGATAAGTTTAACATCATCATCATCATCACCATGGATATAGAGTAGCCGATTCTGTTTAATAATTTTGTTGGAATAATTCTTTTCCATTTCTCAGTTCAATAATTCTTTCTTTAGCTTGTTGCGCAGGCAAAATTCCATGAAGGCGAAAGGTACGTAGGCATCCTAGTAAATGATGATTTTCTTCTAACCAGAAGTATGAGCAGGTTAAAAGTAGAAGAATAAGCATCTCGCATGCCAAAAATAAAAAAAAAAACGAAAATTAAAAAAAGAAAAGAAGAAGACAGCAATAGCAAGACCACGTTTTTCTTTTTCTTTCTTTTTATATGTTCTTTCTTTCTTTTTTGATTCTTTTTAGACGGAGGATTTCATTTCATCTTTGAAAATAAACCTAAGAATTTATCAAAGGAAATAAAGGATAAACGACAATATACAAATATATTTTTTTTATTTTATTTTCAAATATATACACATGCATAATAAAGATTCACAATTATAGACGCAACACACACACACAAACATATATATGCATAATAAAGATTCACAATTACACACACACATATACATATATACATATATACATATATATATATATATATATATATATATATATATATATATAATAGGCTACAACCAACAATCCATTAAACAATTTGTAAACCGTCGAGGTGATTTAGTTACCTTCTACCAAATCGTTATTAGCTAAAGTGTTAGAAAATATGGCAATTAACAAGACGAATAATATAATAAATTGGAACAACTTAGCTGGAAAATCGAGGCGTAACGTATCTATTGTCCTAAAAAGTGATTTCGCCCCCACTGATAATTATCACAGTACATATGGGCTGCCGGCGGTCACTCTCCAGGATTCAACGGCGAAGTCTCCGATGGTGTGTACTCACGGAAGGAGGCTTTGGACTTGTCTATGTGGATTGCCCAATTAACAGATTATATGAGCTGACTATATCGATAAGAACAGAATACAAAGAGATAGTATTAAGAAGAAGACTCTTACATCAACGTAAAACAGGTATATAGAAGAACATTGAGGAGTTACATTGATAAATAAGGTAACAGCTTCTTGGGAGTTACAGAAATAAATAAGGTAACGGCTATGGTATTAAAGGAAATAAAAGTTAGGAATTTTGGAGCATAACCAACAATCCCTCACATGATTCAAAATTATCAAAGAAAGAAAAATTAAAAGGAAGTGAGAAGGGCAATGGATTTTAGATACATAACATCGATACCTTGTGAGTTTGAATCGACACTTAGTGGAACAAGCTCATGACTGTAGATTATATGTGAATTATATTCTTGAACCCATTATCTATGATACAATCAATTGAACTTGCACACATCAAAAAATCCTAAATCCACACAAGTCCGCGGTTGGGCGCGTTCTAGGCCATGCGCCATATCCCAGATTTTCATAAAGGCTCTAGAGAGTTTTCCAAAGACTCTCATTGGAAGCGACCTACACATCCTGTGATAACCCAGATTTTTGGGATTTATTAAAATAAGAATTTAATAAATAAAATTCTTATTAGATGATATGTTGTGTGATATAATATTGCATAAATGAGTAAGAACTATGCAATATGGGATGTTTATGCTTAATAAATATATTGGTATTATATATTTATTATATGTAAATAAATTGTAGGAGTAATTTATTAAAGGAAATGAGATGGGTAGAATTAAAATAATTTATGATATTAAATTATTTTAATATGGTAGAGTGGTGGCATTAAGTATACTTCATGTATAACCACTATTTTATTGAAGAAATTATATATTACATTATTGAGTGTAATGTATGCATGTATTAAATGTAGTGAATATATTAATATATTTATTATAGTTAAATAAATTGTGAAGACAATTTATAGAAAGGAAAGAAAATAATTGGATATATGATAGTATGTTACATGAATAATGGTATAATATTTAATATTATACCAAATGACGTAAAGTAAAAATATGAGATGAGTTCCAATATATAAAATATGTATATTGGTTTCAACTAGTTCGTAAATTAAATTCATATTTGAATAAATGGTTGAATATATTAAATTATATAATTAATATAAATAAATTGTTTGAAAACAATTTATGGAGAGAAGGAGGAAATTAAATTTAATTATACAATATAGATTGTATAATTTAAATAAGTTATTTAAATTAGGTAATGGGGTGAATGTTGCTTATTTACATAGTTAATTAGTTACACTAAAAGTGTTAAGTTTTTTATGGATTACTTCCATAATTAGTGAGATGATTTTTATACATAATTATAAATATATAATTATTTAAGTTTAATTAATTGAAATACATGTAATTAGAATATAAATATGTGTATTGGAAGTGTAATATGTACTATATATGTACATACGTGGGAATAAGGATGTAGAGTAAAATATGGGTATACCATATGTATGCTGGAACGAGAAGCTTAATTCATGAATGCTGATTCATGATATAAGGAAGCAAGAGGTGTCACTTTATTAAACATGATACAAGACACTAAGCTCTTGTCTATTAAATGAGAGAGGAAAAAAAAACACAAAACGTACCCGGTTAAAAAAAAAACTAGGCGTATCATTTTGAGATCAGGAGGTGGCTTAGTTTAAGTAAGTAATTAGATTGACTCAGCTAAGCATAACATGAGCTGTCCGTGTAAATGAGTATTATCAGTCCTCTATGCTCTGCTCCATTCCATCTCTTGTTCACTAAATTTTTTTTTTTATTACCAAACTAAGATATATTCCTTCTTCTTTCTTTTTGGTTTCGGAACTGCACTTCAAAGCTTGTGGCGAAATCTTCTTAGGCTCCGATGTAATCATCAAATTAGGCGAGTAAATCAAATTGAAGGGACAGAAGTACTACGATCAATTGGTCTTCAAAGGAGGATTTCAGGGCTTTGACATCAAGGAATTTGAATTAAAAAGCAAATAAGGAGGTAAGTTATGAGATTATTCTACAATTTCAGTAATGGAATATGTATATGCAAATAAGGGCTAAAATAGTGTCAAATGAAAAATTGAACTGTGATTTGAATTGTGATAACTATGAATTAGAAAAGAGGGAGCTTAGTTGTTGTTGTGAGGAATATTGGAAGAAGAAAATTTGGATTTACACGTGTGAACATGTATGATCCTTGCCCCAAAAATAAATGCCTATGTTATGTTTGATAAAAGGTTTCTTATAAGCTCTTAGCATAAATAAAAGAATTTTGGTCCAATTTATGAATTATAGATTTTTATATCTATAAGAACTGAAGAATGTTGAACAAACTAATTTTAAGTTTGGGGTTGTTTAATGTCTTATGAATGGAATGACTGTGTTGGTAAATCAATGGACCAGGTAACTTTGGATACTTGTTAAGCTTGTTTAAAGTGGTTGTTTTGGTTAGTATTTTTTTAATAGGTTGATATACTAATTATAACGTATCACAATTTTGTTGTAATTGGATTCATAAATTGGGGGAAAATAATGGGCATGTTAGTTATGGTTCAGCTGGGCAGCAAGCTCGCTGCGTTGTCGTTACTGTTACAGCTAGCTAGTTTGGATTTTGTGTATATGTTTACAGATCGTGGGTCATATCTGTAAAACTTTTTATTGATATGTGGGATATCAATATTAACTTTCTCTAAACATGGGAAACCATCCTTAGCAGACAACAATATTAGAGAAATTACCTTTGTAGTCAAAATATGAGAGTCTGGGTGCTAAGACTAAAAACTTACAAGTGAAAGGACTTTTCCCAATAATACTCAGATATGGTGAGGTGTGTGAGATTAGGTAAAGTAAAATTGAAAACCTCCATATCATATTACATTTTCAATGCACATAAATAGATATTCTTCAAATGGGGAAAATTGTCAAAACTAAAATCTCTCTCCCAGATACTGTGTTACTCGGACTCTTCACTTTGCCCTGAAGTACCCGTGTCCGACACCGTGTCCAAAAATTGGATACTTCACTTTAGTGTAAAAAATTGGCAAAATTGAGAAGTACCCGTGTCGGATACCGTGTCCAACCGGACACTCCATCCGTGTCCGAGTAACACAGCCCAAAAAAGTTATTGCAGTTAAGTGTAAAGTTGTTAATGTCGTTGAACTCCAAAGATACTCTTGTAACTTGCAAGCACTTAGAGATAAAGCTTTTAAACTAGACCTTAAATTTTTCCACTTAGAATCAAGTTCCGGCAACGTAATATTCAGTTCATGTTTTTAAGGACGGAGAGGAGAAAAGACGGCGGAGTGGAAAATTTTCAGTCAAATTTCCCAACAAGTGCTGGCTGAATTCGTGTACATTATGAGAAATTGCATAGGTTGCATGCTTAACTTTGTTCCGACATCATTATGAAAAATAATGTTCTTTAACAATTAAAATAGTTAAAAATGAGTTTTATAACTTGTTTTAAAATGAAACTTTAAAGACTGATTTGATGGGTCATATGATGATATATCTTGAATGTTAAAAGCTAATATATGTGTAAGGATTGTCAATACTAGTCATGAAAGTAATGACTAGTTTATGGAGAGAATCGATTAAGAAACTATAAATGAAATGAATCTATTTAAAGGATAGTAAAAGTTAGTAAAGTATGAGGTCTTGAACTAAAAATCTGATTTGGACTTGCAGATATATATATATATATACATGTTAAATGTATAAGCCAAGAAATGAGAAGAAGTTACGTTGTGAAATTAGCAAAATATTTTCAAAGAAAATAAATGAAAGTTTTAAAGAAAAAGATATAGTAATATAAATTAAGCTAGTATTAAATATATGATTGACTGATATGGCATGGATGTACATTTAATTTGTGTAGGAACATTGCAGAGCAGATAAACAATAATATTAGACAGCGCTACAGGCAAGTTTTTCAGTTCTATTATGTTTGTGGATGGAATGTGGTTATGTGCTAAATTACATATCATGCTATATGAATTGTTAAAAGTCAAAATATGACTAAGTTAATTGGGTTATGGAACTCAATCTATATGTGATTTGTGATAACACATGTTGTATGATGTAACTCGATAAATTAAAAATGTATAATGCATGAATGTATGCTTTGTAAGGAATTATTGATGCATGTAGGATATGCATAGTAAAGAATATATGTTGCATGCAGATATGCATATTAAAGGAAATGTAGTGCGTATGGAATTGTGTGCTATGTGAAACATGATAGACTGTTAAATTTGTTGGGCTGTCGAGCTCAATCTTGCAAACACAAACTTTTTGCAGGTTAATAATGTTAAGCAATATTACTTGCTATACGGATGATGAAGATTGAACGATGTGCAAAATGAATACATTTCTTTGAATTAGAAATGGTATAAATTTATGATTGATAGTTTTGTCAAATGTAAATGGGCAGTTATAAATACAACCCACAACTATAACATTATATCAAATCCACACCATAATATTAAAAAAATATTTCGAAAAATTTAAATCTTTATTCATAAAATTTGGGGTCTCACAGCTTAGTTTGCAGTTTGAAGAAGTCTCTCTATGGTTTGAAGCATTCCTTGAGACAGTAGTACATGAAGTTTGACAAGTTTATGGTGACTCATGGTTACTCTCGTTCGGAGTATGATCCATGTGCGTATTTCAAATCCTTTGATGATGGCTCTCTAGTATTGTTGACGTTATATGTCGATGACATGTTGATATTATTTATTAATGTTATTATTATTATTATTTATTACTATTACTATTATTATTATTATTATTATTATTATTTATTACTATTATTATTATTATCACTATTAATATTACTATTATTATTTATTACTGTTATTATTATTACTATTATTATTATTATTCATATTTATTACTGTTATTATTATTATTATTATTTATTATTATTGTTATTATTATTGTTATTATTATTTATTATTGTTATTATTATTATTACTATTATATTATTATTACTATTATTATTTATTACAATTATTATTATTGCTATTGTGACAATCCGAAAATTTAAAACATCTTGAATGATTAAATTAAAGGTTAAAATTTAAAACTTGGAGTGAAAATATATGATTTATTTAATATTTTAAAGAAAAATATAAGGAAATGGTATGTTGAAATAATTCAACGATAAGGTTACAAGAAAGAATAAGACCTAACCCAATTAAGAATGTTTCGGTATTGTGATCCCGGGGACGAAATCTTTATAAGGGGAAAAGAATGTGATAATCCAAATTTTGGGTAATATTAAAATAAGAATTAAATAAACAAAATTCTTATTAGATAATATGTTGTATGATATTATATTTCATAAATGGGTATGAACTATGCAATATGTGATGCTTATGTTTAATAAATATATTGGTATTATATATTTATAAATTGTAGGGGCAATTTATTAAAGGAAGAGAAGAATAGTATACATTATTAAAATGATATTTCTATATCAAAATGAAAAGGAAAGCCAACATGGCTTAGTTATGAAATATTCCTGACATGAAGCTGCATTTGTGTATTGGGAATAATTATACTGTGAAATAATTTATTTCATTCAAAAAGTATTATTTGATAGTAAAGAAGGAAAATGATGAGTACTCAAATAAGTCTACTTAATTACATGAAACCATCATTAAAAGATGTATATGCTAATTATGTTAATTTGCTAGATAAAATAAAGGATGATTTACATATTCTATTACATTTTTGAAAAATAATACAAAAATAGTATACTCATAAAATATTTACACAGTCAATACAATGTTATATTTATTTATAATATTAGTACAATTAGAATTCCTTAATTTAAGGAATTAGTATGCAACTATGATTCTTTAATTTAAGTTCTTCTCTCTCTCCTTATCTAGAATAAGTGTATTAATTAGTCACCCCCTTCTTCTTCATTCAACGTATTCATGCTTGAAGGTTGCCGACCCACCATGGCCGATATTGTGTTCATGCATGAAGGTTGCCAAGTGGGTGCCGATCCACCATAATATAATTTTCCATTTTCTTTAATTTGGGGTAGCCGTGGTATTTTGTGGAGTAATAATTTGTTTCGTAGATAGCGCTGTGCGAGTTTTGATTGGTGAATATTATGGATCAAAAGATTACAGAAAGGAAGTTTTAGGGTCCAAGGAAATTCAGAGGGAGGGAGAGAAATTCTTCTCAAAATTGGAAGGTTTGTGCACTAATCAAACAATGAAAGCCCTTCTCTCTCTTCTTTATCTGTATGCCATCCAAACACAGCTCTGCTTCTGTTTTGCTACTCTTCCAGTTTCACAAATGCTGATTTTTCCCATCTAGGTCCTTTCCAGGATCTTCAAACAAGCTCCCCTTTCACCACAATGTCACCCTCACCGTTTCTCTCTCAGTCGGAACACCCCCACAGAACGTTACCATCGCTCTGTTTCTGCAGTTTTTTCATAATGAAGTTGGTAGCCAAACCTTCATACCAAGGTAACCAATTCTGTTTTATTAAGTTTTCAATTTTTTTGCATGTAATACAGTTGGTAGCCAACCTTCATGCAGTTGGTTGCCAAATTTTCAGACCAATGCAACTAATTCATACTGCATGTGTGAATGTAGATTGATTATCTTGGTATAAATGTTTGGTTACCTTAGTATAAAAATTTGGTTACCAATTTAGTTTTATTAAGTTGCCAATTTCGTTTGAATGTGATGCAGTTGGTAGCCAACCATTCATACAAAAGTAACCATTTTAGCAAAGAGTGAGCTTCTCTGTAGCTTTGGAGAGGAACACACCCGCCTCTCATGTGCGGTTCGTTCCCTTATATTTCTAAGACAGATGACTTGAAACTTGATATTTTTCTTGCATTGGCACCACATGTAACTCCTTAACTTTTCACTCAGTCTGAGATGACCATTATGGTATTATAACATGTATTCATTTCCATCCAGTCATATGGTATTATAACATGTATTCATGCTGCTGCATTTACACTTAAAAAAGTTGTGGTGCTTATTCAGAACTCTGTATCTTTTACAGGTTACAAAATTGATCACTCTCTCCAACATTTGGTTATATCGGACATTTAAAAAGCTTCAAGGGAGCAGGATATCAACCATGAATTAAAACAGAGCCCACATGTACAGATATTTTATTTAGTTATTTATTTACTTATTTGTTAACTATTATTTCAAAGAGTATGTGAGGAAGATACATATTTGAATTTGAATTATTAGTTTGAATTTGAATTATTAATTATGACAGTTATTTCTCCTTGATTTTAGGTTTTCTTATTAATGTGAATTGTACTATTTTTGTAATATGGGTCCTAATTACACACTTTTTGCAATTATTTGGTTGATGCACTATTCTTGTAATTACTTTCTATTTGTTGTATACTTATGTAAAGAACCCTAAAATAAATGTGGTAGAGAAAATTCATGTATATGGATATGTAATGAGAGTCCATATTAAGTTATTAGGTCATATTAATATTACTATGTATGTTTGCAAGCCTTCTTTATTATTTTCTAGAGTATGAGTTATTGCTTATTGATAAATGCTTTAAACCCAAACAAAACCATGCCCAGCTTGTGCTAAGCCCAATCCGGTAGCCCACATGAAGTGAAAAAAGAGCTGAGCCCTTTGAATAAGTGAACAAGGTTTGTATTTGCAAGCTAAATAAGTTAGTTAGTTCCAAGTCAGTAAGTAGCAGCCAGTTAACAAGTTAGTTAGTGGCTAGATTGCATAGGATGGTTGGGGATAAGGCTGTGACATGACAAGCTACATAGGGGTCAAGTAGACTACTAGGAGTGTAATGATGAGCTGAGCATTATACATGACATGGTAGACGCCAATGTAGGAGCTAGGAGAGGCAGTGGAGGCTAATTAATAGAGAGGCCAGACTCAGCCATATATGGCCAAACTTAGTGGTCAGGAGAGTAACTAGCCAAAGTAAGAAAACTCATCCATATAAGACTAAACTCAGTGATTAGAGCCGGCTAGCTTCACAATTCATGAGTCTCCAAAGCAGTAACATATAGAAAGAGAGAGGTAAAGCTCGGGCAAGGGAGTTGAGCATTACAGTATCTTGTCTCAAAGACTGTCAAGGTATGCAAACTCTGGTCATCCCAATTCCATTTCATTTATGTATAATAAAACCATCTATTAATGGTTAATGGACTGCTATTGACCGCTATGGCTGTGATACTAATCTCCATTTTTATAAAATGACTGTTATGCTACTGTCATGCTACTGCTATTTTTGGAAATTAGGCACAAGGAGATAGGTTGGGCTGTGGAGTAATAAGGAAGATACTAAGGATGTATAGTATAAACCTATGGCTATGAATATGGTAAATCAAAACTGTGCACACCATGTGCTTGCTAAAAGTCCCAAGTGATTTGTAGTGACTAGAAGTCTGATAATAGGCAGAACCAAAGTTGGAAAAAGACTGAATAATCTACATATATTAATAAATATAGAGTTTAAAAATACGAAAGGAAAACGAAAACTCAATTTTAAGCCAAAGATGGCATGAAGAAGTTAGTACAGCTGCTGCCCACGGTAGCAGCAACCTGGCATAGCAACCATGAGGCTTTCTTTGAGTTTGGTTAAGCACAATTAGACTTTTAAATCTGCTTAACTGTGGTGCTTAAGTAACAAATTAGTGTATTACTAGTATGTATTAAAAGCTTGGAATAACTTCATGATAGTGTGCAATGAACAAGGCTGCCGCCTAGAAGGCAACAGTAGACTGGATGGGGCAATAAGTATATGTGTTTTATGTGGATAGCTAAGATGAGTAAATCAATCCAAGTGATTATAAAAGCAAGTTATGAACCCTGAATGTGAAAGGAATCTGTGGAAACAGTGATGATATGAGCCTCTGAAACCATGTATTTAAGAACCAAATTTGGGTTCGTATTCTTTTTATAAATACTATTTAAAGACATTGTTCCTGTTATTTGTCAAAGTTGGAAAGCTATTATTGACCACTGTTTTGAGCAGCTTAAAGATTCCAAAATGAAAATTTTATAACCATTAAATACAGTCTTATATACGATATATAACTTGTTCTAATTTGGTATATGAGCTAGAAGTAATAAGGTCGCGAAAACCCAAAAATTGTGAACTGTTGACCCTAAAATGAAAATTCGGGGTTAGCTAGGATGTTCAAAAAATTCTGGGCTTTTGGTATGTTATAGTACACTGCATAAGCTTTCCATAGACTCCGGAACGGACTAATTCCGACTTCGGAGCAACGAGTTATGCCCGTTCAAAGCAGTGGTGTTAAATCTATCTAACAAATTCGGTGCAGTCCCCTTGCACGAATTTGCTGGAATTCTGTGTTTTGAATTTGGAAATGGTCAAAGAATAAAAGTTGTAGCCCTGGAAGTTAGCTTCGCGTGGGCTCAAGAATCGCTCGAAAATGTTTTGAAACGAAAAAGTTATGACTGTTTGAGAAAGAGAGGGTACAGTTGGAAAAAAAAATTAAAAAACTGTTTCGATATGGCAGTTTTAGCCCTCTGTTTAACCTGTCTAGGATGCCCAAATTAGAAGATTTATATTTTTTAAAAATACTATGATATACCCTTTATAACATGCTAAAATTTGGTTTCCATTGGACTTGTGATTTGCAAACTAGAAAATGGAAAAGGAGGCCAGAGAGCAATATGGTTTGGCTGCTGCGTTTTGTTTTATTCCTTTGGGGCTGTTTTGATCACGAATGCAATAAATTGAATTGAAGTTTCTGAGATTTGGTAGGGAGACTAGTTGTGGTTATGAAGAGTAATAAGGGAGGAGATTTTGGGCTAAACTTGTACAAATATATATATAAACTCTGTTTTTATATGAATTGCATATGAGGTGGTTGATTTAAGGTCTCTTAGAGACTAATAAGTTCAAATTGGACAACTAGTGGACTGTTTTGGACCAAATTGCGTTGTGCTCTGAAACTGAAAAATTATGTTTTGTAATGGTGGGTTGTGCTCCTACGAGTTTTGGAAATAATCCAATTGGAATTAATCAAAAAGAAAATTATGTTTTGTAATGGTGGGTTGTGCTCCTACGAGTTTTGGAAATAATCCAATTGGAATTAATCAAAAAGGAGCTAAAACGAAGTTATAGTGAAGGTTTTAGTAAAACATGTTAAAAACATCCAGCAACATGTTTCATGTATATCACTATATGATATGATAACATCTTAGACTTTTTGTTACTTTAACATAAAGCATAGTCCGATTATAAGTGGTGAATTTTAATTAATGTATTTGAATAGCTAGATTGGCTAAGATGTTTAATAAATATGGTGTTGTAAACTACAGAATTGTTACTATGCATGTTGAACTTGATCTACAACAATCTATACCATGTAAAGCTCAAGCATAAGAAGAATTATGTTGTAACAACTATTATGAAATGCAAGTATATTTTTACTAATACTGCATAATAATAAGTATCTAAATATGTTGAATGATCTAACATACATAACACACGAAGGAAGAAAGATGAAAGATATTCTTAAAATGGTATATAAATGGTCTATATTTCGAGATGTAAAGTATTTATATACTAAAACTATGAGAGAACCTTTTTGTGCTTAAAAAGGGTTATAACAGATAAAAGTTTCTAAAGAAATGTGGAACGGTTTAAGACGAGCAAAAAGATTATACTTAATGTAAAATAAAAATTAGTTTACATTAAGTATGTGAATTTAGTATGTGAAACTAATGTGTGTATGAATATATTCTCAATTTGTGAAGGATCCTCACCGAGCAGATAAGTTATAACATTAAACAGCACTCAAGGCAAGTTTCTCAGTTTATTTATGTGGACTTATAAATGCTATAGATAACTGTTAGCATGATAATACTTCTGAACTGCATTATTTGCTTTGTGAATGATGAATGTCAAATTATGATTAATTATTGAATTGAGTCGGGGAACTCAATATATATGTGCAATGAATGACAGGTACATGACATGTGTAGTATGCTATGACATGTATGTTACTACCAGCAGGACATAAATGTGATAATGTATTTGTATTATGCTTGAACACCAAGAATATAAATGCATGAACTGAATGTGAAACTTATGTGTTACGTGATGCATGATAGACTGTTAGACTTGCTGGGCCGTCGTGCTCAATCTTGCTTAATTTGCAGGTTAAAGCTATGATGCGATCTATCGTGATTAGGAGCGTATGAAAAGAAGACTAGTGATTTAATTGAGATTGTGTTGAATCATTTGATGGTATTTTCATGTGTAAATCACAAATGTGTAAATTGTTGAATTATTCGATAGATGAAGATTATTTGTTCTAAAAAGGGATATGCTTGAAAGAATGAATTGTATATTTATACTCATATCTACTCAGGCTAAATAAATCATATAATATGATTCTAGTATAAAGAAGAATTGTAAAGGTTGCGATTCAGGGAATGAATGAATGAAAAAAAAAAATTTATTCCACATTTTTAGCTATTTTAACATTAAATAATGTTTTAAAAGCTAGAAGAGGATAATATTAACGCACAAGATCGAGAAGAGAAATTGTCCCGATTTTGGGGGCGTTACAGTTGGTATCAAAGCTGTAGGTTATAAACCTTAGGTAGGTGTACCTTAGGCTATAACCGTAGAGATGAGGATAATGAATAAACTCAAATAGAGTTTAATTTGTTAAGAGATGAATTTGGAAAATTTATTATTTAGTAAATAAGATTAAAAGAAGAATCTTGAAAAGTTATAATGATCCAGAGTTACCTAACTCTGATGTTAAAGACAAAGTAATAATGAAAAGATAGAGTATAAGACTAAAAGTATAAAGGGAAAGGAGATCGTAAAACAAAACGATCATAAGATAGAAGAGAATCGTAATATAACACGATTATAAAATAAGATCACGACGTGATCAGATTGAATTGTTGAATAACATATGATATGTTAAATGATTAGAATGATATAGACTGACACTATAAAGAGAATGTACTATGAAATGGTACTATGCAAACTCAGAAAAGAGTTGTAGATGATGAGATACGGATTAAATAAAATTCGTATCGAGTAAGAGGAAGTTAGAATTGGGTGGGATTTCAATTGAGAACTCATGTCAGCAGCTAAGTAGTATGGTTCTTTATATGGGCGGGAAATTGTACTTGGTGTAACAACCACTTAGCTTCTGGCAGTGATAATCATTGAAATTTTTGTGTCGCGCTATCTGTTATATACCTGTTGAGAAGGTGATTCTTTTCTCATGTGTATGACGGATAGGTAGAGGATATAAGATTGGGTTAGATGATATTAAGATTAGGTACGGTTCTTAAAATTAATGCATATGGTAAGTTCGTGACTCATAATCATATGGTATGTTTTGAACCCCTCAGCGAATGGACGCCTATGGTCTGACTAGGTTAAGTTTCTAAACTCATATGATTATGGCAAGTCCTTGGATTTCCAAAGTGTAGTAAGTTTGATGAACTGGGGTATAACTAAGTGTGAATGGAGTATTGAGGATGATACGAATAGATAGACTTATTAAGCAATGGATCATTAGAGAAATTGAAGTTGATGGTGGAAGCATATGTATTCCAAATCTTCTAGCTATGCTAGACTTCAAAATTTTTGACATCAAGCTAAATTCGCACTATGGTGCCTTTAAAAATGAATTTTGTTATCAGTAACATATGGTGCCAAAGGTGTGTATGTGGACTGTGAACCACTAACATCTCGTTATCTGTTACGACATGATAACCCTAAAATTGATTTTCAATAGTTTTGATCCATTTAAAGAAGAGTCTATGCTAATTGTTTCGGCTAGACAAAAATGATTTGAAATATATCAAAATGTATTTTATATATCATCAATGCATCATGGAACCTGGTGCAGAGATGATAAAAACGATAGTCATCAATGCAGTATTACTTAGTGTTGGATGTGATCTAAGGATCGTCAGCCCACTATGGTATGATGTAGTATGATAAAATCACCAAATGACGGAATCCTCAAACGGACTGTAAATACAATGCAGTATCATGACGTCATAAAATGATTTTCAGAATTTTAAACCAGTTAAAGAAAAGTGAATGCCAATTATAGTGGTTAGACAAATGTTTCGATTGATGTTCGAATTATTAATATGCATCTAAGCTATTTGATTCAGCTAGACAAATGTTTATAAAATTCATGTATTTCTTTGAGAATTTATCCCGAACCAAATTGTTTTGGTACGGAATCTTATGCTAAGTCTGAGGTGAACAACCCCGATTGGATAATCCAATCTAGTAGCGCAAATAGTCGCTAAACAAGATTGATACGTTGTGCACGACGTAGGGTACGATAAGCTGATCACCTAATGTACTTGTATCTGTACTAGGCTGATCACCTAGTACAACATGTATACAGAATTGGTTACGGTGAATACCGTTAAACCTGAGAGTTCATGGTCTATATGACCCCTCAACATAATATGAAAAGTTTTTTTTTAACTTCCTAAAAGGGTAGAAATGGTTGAATGAGATGATAGAAGAGAAATCCTCAAAGGAGGAAAATGTAAAGGTTAAATTGAGAACCTATTTTCGGTGAATAGGAGGAGCAAAGATTAGTAGACTGTAATTTCGGGGACGAAATTCTTAGAAGAAGGGGTGAATGTGAACCCAAAAATTTAAAACATCTTGAATGATTAAATTAAAGGTTAAAGTTTAAAACCTGGAGTGAAAATAAATGATTTATTTAATATTTTAAAGAAAAATCTAAGGAAATGGTATGTTGAAATAATTCAACGATAAGGTTACAAGAAAGAATAAGACCTAACCCGATTAAGAATGTTTCGGTATTGTGATCCAGGGGACGGAATCTTTATAAGGGGGAAAGAATGTGATAACCCAAATTTTGGGTAATATTAAAATAAGAATTAAATAAACAAAATTCTTATTAGATAATATGTTGTATGATATTATATTTCATAAATGGGTATGAACTATGCAATATGTGATGCTTATGTTTAATAAATATATTGGTATTATATATTTATAAATTGTAGGGGCAATTTATTAAAGGAAGAGAATAATAGTATACATTATTAAAATGATATTTCGATATCAAAATGAAAAGGAAAGCCAACATGGCTTAGTTATGAAATATTCCTGACATGAAGCTACATTTGTGTATTAGGAATAATTATACTGTGAAATAATTTATTTCATTCAAAAAGTATTATTTGGTAGTAAAGAAGGAAAATGATGAGTACTCAAATAAGTCTACTTAATTACATGAAACCATCATTAAAAGATGTATATGCTAATTATGTTAATTTGCTAGACAAAATAAATGTGATAGAGAAAATTCATGTCTATGGATATGTAATGAGAGTCCATATTAAGTTATTGGGTCATATTAATATTACTATGTATCTTTGCAATCCTTCTTTATTATTTTCTAGAGTATGAGTTATAATTGCTTATTATTTTCTAGAGTATGAGTTATAATTGCTTATTGATAAATGCTTTAAGCCCAAACAAAACCATGCCCAGCTTGTGCTAAGCCCAATCCGGTAGCCCACAAGAAATGAAAAAAGAGCTGAGCCCTTTTAATAAGTGAACAAGGTTTGTATTTGTAAGCTAAATAAGTTAATTAGTTCCAAGTCAATAAGTAGCAGTCAGTTAACAAGTTAGTTAGAGGCTAGAATGCATAGGATGGCTGGGGATAAGGCTGTGACATGACAAGCTACATAGGGGTCAAGTAGACTGCTAGGAGTGTAATGATGAGCTGAGCATTATACATGACATGATAGAGGCCAATGTAGGAGCTAGGAGAGGCAGGGGAGGCTAATTAATAGAGAGGCCAGACTCAGCCATATATGGCCAAACTTAGTGGTCAGGAGAGTAACTAGCCAAAGTAAGAAAACTCATCCATATAAGACTAAACTCAGTGATTAGAGCCGGCTAGCTTCACAATTCATGAGTTTCCAAAGCAGTAACATATAAAAAGAGATTGGTTGATGCTTATGCTTAATTCATGAGTCTCCAAAGCAGTAACAAAGCAGTAACATATATTTCATAAATGGGTATGAACTATGCAATATGTGATGCTTATGCTTAATAAATATATTGGTATTATATATTTATAAATTGTAGGGGCAATTTATTAAAGGAAGAGAAGAATAGTATACATTATCAAAATGAAAAGGAAAGCCAACATGGCTTAGTTATTTCGACCCATTGTTCGTACAGGCTCCTGAATACCTTCTCGTTGCATGTGATAGCCTTCAAAACTGGCATTATGGTATACTTGTCCCCGTGTTTTTCTCTGCTTCGCTCTAATTTCTCATTCTTCTCTCTTTTACCCCCTTGTGGTTTTGACTGAAAATCCGCTAAAGCCATAGTTGTTGTCATCTTGCTCTTCTATGTAACCATCGCATGGCTTGTGGGAAATGTCATGATTCCCCCCAAATCTTGTGCAAAAGATAAGAGGGTCGCAAATGAATCACAAGCTTTGGTAATGAGGTGGGGCTTGAAGGCGTCTAAAGCACCATTGTTGCATATGCTAACCAAGTTCTTTTCTTCAATTGGCTCTGCACACTTCTGTGCTTGGGCCCTGAACCTATCCACGTAATCTGACAGCTATTCGTTTGGGTTCTGCTTGAATCGCATGAGCTCTACGATGGTTACCTATTTTTGCACATAGAAAAATTTCTTAAAAAATTGCAATTTTAGATCATCCCAATCATGGACTGATCCCTTCTCCAAATTGTAGTACCAACTGAAGGCACTATCTGTCAAAGTCTTGTTAAATTCCCTCATCAACAAGTTGTGGTTGTTTACTTCATCATATCCTAGCCACGAAGACATCGACTATATGAACCTGACAATGTGTTCCCTGGCATTTCCTTTCTCCCCATTGTACTTTGGAAATTGAGGTGGATGCTCGATATACCCTGTTGGGTAAGGTTGCCTCCGAATGTGTGCCGGGTAAGGTGGAGTAAAGTCTAACTCCGAGGGTCGGGATGTCTGCCTGCAAAGTTGATTAATTACATCGATCATATCATCCTTCGTCACGTACTAGCTTGTGGCGTGAACTCTCTGGGGTGTTGTAATATACTGTTGTATTGGCGGTGTGTATGGTGAAGAGATTGGTTGATGTACACTTGCATCGTGCAAAGCTGGTACTGGTGGCATTTGTTGGCTCACTCGCTGGACATGGCTTGGGACGGTTGGCATCTGCACCTGTGAAAATGCTGGAAGAGCAGTTGGGATGATGTCGTCTGAGGTTGGCTTGCTTCCAACCTAGGTTGTGGCCCGTCACCACTGTTCTGGAGCTCCAAGTTGATTACTGGAACCGATTGACTTTCAGTCAATGGAGGTACAATCTGGTTCTCTTTGTTGTTGATGCCATTGTTGTTGTCCTCCACTCCTACTTGTTCTCCCTGCGAATTGCCTGCGAATTGCATCAACTGCTGGCGGAAGTTCCCCATCTCCTCTTGCTTCCTCTGCATCTCCAGCATCATGGCCATCTTCATCCCTTGTCCTTCCCGTGCTTCCTTTAATGCCTTTAGCATCTCCAGTTGCACAACATTCGTCTGCTCTTCGCTTGCATCCTCGACTTTTCTTCCTGCATTGGTTTGTTGTTGATTGGCCATGTATAGTGATGTTGAAATCCCTTCCGAAACGTCTTCAATAAGTGGTTGGTCAAAATCCAAATTTGCGCCTTGGAAAGCTTGAGTTGTTTGCCTTGGAACTGGATTTGGTGAGGTAATACTATTTGTTGGTGAAGCAGCTCTTCCAATAGTTTTCCCACTTCGAGTTGTGGGCATACCCTTCATGAATTCTACACCTCCCCAGCAGAGTCGCCAAAGAAATGTGGGCAAGGAAATCGTATATTGCTAGGATTAGGGTTTCGTGTTGATTAAGGAGGAGAGAAATCCAAGAAGAGCACAAAATTGATTGATTGATTAAAGAGGGGAGAAGGACAGGTGGGCGATTACTCCAACGACGCGTGGCAGAACTCCTAGAATCCGAGAACCGTGTTAGGGTAGCAGGGATTCCAAAGAGCCTTCTTAAGTCCTCCGAGTTGAGAGAATGTCCAAACCCCTTTAGTGCTTTTAGGTGGAATCTCCAAGCCTTTAAGTCACCAAAAAGGGTTCCTTTGATCTTCCAAGAGTCCAAGTCTTGAGTCTGAAGAGAAGTCCCCTTCCAAATGGAATGGAAGGGGTATTTATAGGATTTTTTGGAAAGTATTCATGTGCAAGGCACATGCTTTCAAGGAAATTCCATAAATACCCTTTAGTCATTAGAATAATGCCCATATTACCCTGTCCTTCTAGCCACCAATCCAATCCCTCAATCAATTCCCAAAAATGAGCCGCCTCCATGAGTCTTCTGCCTCGGGACATGTGGAGGCTTCTCCCGGGTCTAGCACATTTATTTCTGACTCTTCCGTCTTTTCATTTAATCATAATACGAACCTTAATTTGTGCATTTAATTCAATTAGGTCAAGTGAACCCTAATTTGCATTTGGGCCCACAATCTCTAAAGGGATGAAATTCACAATTAGGCATATGATTTTCATAACTATACTGACCCCGAACCAGAGCCGTTCTTGAGCACGGGCGGGAGGGTCGACCGCCTTAGGCCCCCGATCATAGGGGCCCCAATTATATATATATGGGCTATATGTATATACACAGCTTTGTAGTACACAGTCGTGCTATGACGACGGTATTTTGGGGACCGTCGCCATAGACCAGAATATCTATGGCGACGATTTTAACCGTCACAATAACTTAAAAAAAATCGTCGCCATAGGCAACTGTGTACTACACATCTGCGTATATACATTTTTTCATATATATATATATATACGATTTTTAATATTTGATTAAAGATTTTGGCTCTAGAAATACTTGAAGAAGTATCTTTCAATAAAAATATTATCATATATTTATTGAAGTCGAACTTCACATATATTTTGCTGTAGTTGAAGTTCTTATATATTTTGTTGTAGTCGAACTATTATGTTTTAAGCTCCGAAAATGCACTTTTTTGGATACAACTTGTAATTTTAATTTATTTATTTATTCCTTTATTTTTTAGTGAAGACAATATTTTGAAAATTGTCTAGTTTTCATTTTTTGCCCTTGATCACTAAAATCTCAAAAACAGCTCTGTCCCGGACATACACACCCTCAAGTATGGGGAAAAAAACCTAAAGTTATCTAAAAAAACCTAAAGTTATCTATTGAAAGGACATAATTTAAAATGTACCATCTTGTAATTTATATAATCACTTAATTTAATATCACAATAAATCACCTAGTGATAGTTGTTTTATTTATAATATGATAATAACAACCACCTAGTGGTAGCTGATTTATTTATTACATGCTAATAACAACCATGAGTTGATAGTTGATTTATTTATTATATGCTAATAACAACTATCATCTAGTGGTTGATTTATTTATATATCGTGCTAATAACAACCATCAACTAGTATATAGTTTCTTGATTTACTGTTGATCGGAAGATTACTGATCGTTCATTTAGGTGTTGGTGGGACTAATGTTAACACCATAGATAACTAAACCCGTCTTCATAGTCGTGCTTTCAGTCCCGTCAAGAGCAAATTTGATATCTCCAGAGTCAAAGCTATTCAAGAATTCCCCAGCTTTGAGCGAAAATGGTGTGTTTCTCGGATAATTCATCAATCCATATCCGTTCACTTGCGAGGATCCATTCGGAAGAGTAAGTGTGAGACTCACCGGACTTGCTATGTTAAAGTTGTCTTTCAGCAGCACCACAAAAGATACCTCATAAGATAATTTTTCAAGCTTTTCTGTCATATAGTTTCCGTCAACATGTAGGACTAAGCTACCAATTAATTCAGCACTGCCAGGACTGTAAAATTTTGATATAAGGAGCTTAAATTCATTAATATAGTAGAATTAATGCGAGTCCTTCTATCTAACTAGACTTCAATAAAATTTCTTTAGTCCTTCTATCACTTTAATTTAATGACAAAGTTACTTATATCCCTATTTTTAACTGAATAAAATTCAGGTGTTGAAGCACAAATCTTGACCTTTGACGTCAATTAAGTTAACTAAATCTTATTTCTACTTACGTAAACTTCCAGCCCGAAGGGTTGGCATAATTGAGTTTCCCGGCAGGTACATAAGCGCCAGAACTCTGAATAAGACAAGAAAAAAAAATTCATATCATCCATTACAAAAAAATCTCACTTGCAAAATTTACAAATATTAAGGATTATTTTTGTTCTATAACCAACTTTAGCTATATATATGATGTTTGTTTACAATTTCAGTAGACTTACCTTCTGCCCTATTCCGTTGTTTTGGAGCAACTCCATTTCCTTGGCTTGGGACAACAATGCCTTGAGGTCAACCTCATTATGCCTCACTACTTGTGCCATCTCCTCGATCGATCGATAACTATCCTTTAATTCTGCTATATATATATATATATATATATATATATATATATATATATATATATGTATTTTCTGTTTCTATTCTTGATGTCTATATATCTCTCTTCCAAAGGCTAGCTCTATTTATACTGGCACAAACAGAGGGTACTGCAATTATTATATTCCATAATATCCTATCTTCAAATATTCCTTCCCTTTTCACAGTAGGGATCCGATCCCGATAAGTTTAACATCATCATCATCATCATCATCGCCAAGGATATAGAGCAGCAGATTCTGTTTAATAATTTTGTTGGAATAATTCTTTTCCATTTCCCAGTTCAATAGTTCTTTCTTTAGCTTGTTGCGCAGGCAAAATTCCATGAAGGCGAAAGGCACGTAGGCATACTAGTAAATGATGATTTTCTTCTAACCAGAAGTATGAGCAGGTTAAAAGTAGAAGAATAAGCATCTCGCAGGCCAAAAATCAATAAAAAAAAACGAAAAGAAGAAAAAGAAAAGAAGACAGCATATATTTTTATTCTTCTTTCTTTTTATCTTTTCTTTCTTTCTTTTTTGTTTCTTTTTAGACGGAGGATTTCATTTCATCTTTGAAAATAAACCTAAGAATTTATCAAAGGAAATAAAGGATAAACGACAATACAAATATATATTTTTATTTTATTTTCAAATATATACGCATGCATGATAAAGATTCACAATTATACACACATATATAATAGGCTACAACCAACAATCCACTAAACAATTTGTAAACCATCGAGGTGTTTTAGTGACAACCTACCGTCTACCAAATCGTTATTAGTTAACGAGTTAGTGTAAATTTTCATTTTGGAAGCTAGTATAAACTATCATCTCTCAAATTGTTATTAGTAGAGGAGCTACGAATGTAAACTATCGTCTAACAAACTATATTAGCTGATGAACTAGTGTAAACTATCATTTACCAGATGTATGAGCATGTTAAGAGTAGAAGAATAAGCATCTCGCAGGTAAAAAAATAGGAAAAGAAGAAGACAACAATAGCAAGGCCACATTTTTCTTTTTCTTCCTTTTTATCTTTTTTTTATTATCTTTTTTGTTTGTTTTTAGACGGAGGACTTCATTTCATCTTTGAAAATGTGGGTAAAGAAATTGTACCTTAGGTTTTCGTGTTGGCTGAGGAGGAGAGAAATCCACGAAGAGTACGGGATTGATTGATGAATTAAAGAAGGGAGAAGAACATGTGATCAATTACTCTAATGACATATGACAAAACTTTTAGGATCCGAGAACCTTCTTAGGGTGCCAAAGATCCAGGGAGTCTTCTAGGGTGTGCTTCGGGTTGAGAGAGAATCTCCAAGTCTTCAATCTTCCGAAAAGCCCTCTTCTTCATAGAATAGAAGGAGTATTTATAGAGTTTCCTGGAAAGTGGTCACATGACAGACATATGACCTCGAGCAAATTCCAAAAATACCCTTAGTCACTAGAGTAATGCCCAGATCGTCCTGTCTTTCTAGCCACCAATCCAATTCCTCAATCAATTCTCAAAATGAGTTGCCTCCATAAGCTTTTACCATGGAGGCTCTTCCTTGATCTCATGATACAAAGCTCTTGTTGCTCAAACCATGTTTACTTGCTCTTCCTTCTATATTTGAGAATCTCGTCGCCAGAAATCATCGGAAGAACTCTGCGCAAGACCCGGGAAGCCGCGTGTTACAACCCAGTCCCACATCGAAAGATATGGAAAAAAAATTTGTCTATATATAAGGAATTATGTTACTACCAATAATATACTTTTAAGTCATGACCTTTTGGGTGAGCCTGTGGTGGGCTAAGATGATCCAATAATATACTATTGGGTCAGTGGTTTAAGGCCTTGGGATTCGGACTTGGGATTTGACCCAAGATTTGTTCTGGGCAATTTGACTCGGGTTATTACATATGGTATTATATAGAGCCGACTCTCGAAAGCTCGGGTCAGATCATCTGATCGGGTTGCCGAAAGTGGGGACACGAAACCAGCCAATATTATCCCACAATGGCTAAAGAGGCAAAGATCTGTGGAACGTATGTGTGATCGATTTTGATGGAGATGTCAAAAATTTAAGTGGGGTAGTTTATAACACCTCAGTCCCACATTGAAAGATATGGGAAATACTATTGTGCAATGATTTAAGCTATCCAGCTATATTGTTATAGTTTGGATATATTCCAGTATGAGAATTAACAAACCCTGAAATGGGATATTTTTATTGCACTCTGGGAGTGGTGACGTTGAACATGGAAGTTGTTCTGGATAAGATAGTATTGATTAATAAAGGGCATATATAAAGGGCTGATCATCCACCGTGCTCGTAAGATAAGATGGTTCACAAATAAATTTTTAAGAGAACCTTTTCAAGAAAAGAAAAAGCTTGTTCACGGTCTTATGACCTCTCAGATGTTCAATATTGATATGATATTCCAGGAATATGAATGATTCAAGATTTAAGTTGCTTTACAGTTTTGTTTCACTATTAAAGCATGTCTCAAAGAAAACATTTAATTATTGTTAAGATATTAAAGAATGCTATTACTTATTGAGCAATTGAATGCTCATTCTTGTTTTGTTATAAATGTTTCCAGCTAATCAGGCTCCAACAGAGGGGTCTAATAAGACAAAGGAAAAGAAAAAGCTACTGAGTAGTTGGTATATGTTGTAATAAATAGTTTATATGTTTGTAGATATTTAACTATCATGTAATAAGCACTTAAAGGTCTACGTACCTGGGATTAGAAGAACTCTGATGTAATAAATCTATCAAGTTTGATATTATATTATGTTGAATGCTTGATATCTTGAAGCACTGAATAAGGGTTTCAAGTACCCGAATTTGGGGAGCGTCACACGCCCGATTCGCCTCCTTTGCGTATGCTTAGCATGCTTATACAACTTGTCTAATACTCTATTGATGAATTCTAAGTATCATTATATTTCATAACTTTCATGTTTAATAACTTAGAATAACATATTTTATCGTCAAAAGCATCCACGTAGCATACGAGCATGCCCGACGCCCTCCGATCACCTCCGATCGAATGCACAACAGTCCTAAAAATGGACATTTTAGCCCCTTCTCCCGATCTCGAATCTCAAAACTTATAAAATAAAAGTTTTAGGTCTACTTCTTATATTTCTGAATCATCTTGAATCACCTCAATCGGAGTTCGTATGAGAAGGTTATGCATGTTTGACTAAAAAATGTCAAAGCTGCCTTTCTCCACTTTTGGGCCAGTGCCCCGGCGCCCATCCCAGGCCTATTTCCAACCCCCCGGGGCTGGACCACAGTAGGTTCTCAGCCAAAAACTTCAATTTTCAAAAATCTTTAGTTTTGAACGATTTCAACACGTCTACTTTGAAACATCATAAATTGCTCGTCCGATATCGAAATGAGCTCGTTCTTAATGGGTTGAAAATCTTGCAACACCCTCTAAAAATTCCTTAGGACAAAATAGTTTTCTAGATTCTCTAAAAATCCTTTAAACGTTCTCAAAAGTCCCTCGAGACTAAGATTTTCATCATTCAACATACTTTACCATAATTTTCGCCATGACTTCGTTTTAACATATTTTTACTCCGTTCCAATTAGAATATCTTCATAACTTCCTTATCTATAAATCCTTATTCCCGAATTTTATTTATTACAACCCTATCAACAATATTAAAATCCAATTTAAGTACTCTAAACAAATAATGTCTATCCTTTAAGCTTTGGCCTACGATTCCATTCTTGTTACCACTTCTTATGCAATTTAACAAGTTATTTATCATGATCAAAGCACACATAACCTTATTTACTCAAGGTCCTTCATACTCTTTCATTAAACAACCATCGCCAACAACTAATGATTCAAGAAAGACTTCACAGAAATGAAAAGATGGATGGTTCTTACCTTCTTAGTTATTCTTCTTCTTCCTAGCTTATGCTTTGTTAGCATGATATACATTGTTGGTGTGACACCCCCAAAACAGGTATACATCACCCATTCTGAGTTGTCAATAAACGGTACAGAAACAACTACAACTTTATTATTACAATAGTAAAACTGTGAGTTTGAATACAAATATTATCTTCTAGAAAATATCTATACCCAAATAAATCCTCATCACATTTATTGATACATTATTTTACAAAAATGGTGAGGACTACTAAACAACTCTCTCTATAACCATCATTCCATACCCCGACTCGTACTCGCTACATTCTCGCCTCCTGAGAAGAAAAATGGAACAAAAAAGAAAAGGGTGAGCTCAACTAGCCCAATAAAGAATATTATGACTAAGATAATACAGAACAAATTATCGTTAGTCTTCAACAGGGAAAAATCTAATAGAATACAATAGACAACAAGTTTTAAATCAATACTCGCAGCGGAAAATATTAATTCATAGAAGAGTTACGTAGAGGATAAAATCTACTAATATCTATGAATTTAACAGTCCATCATCAATATTTTTATCCCTATAACATCAATCAATATATATATGGAATCATATATATTCATCCTTGCACTACAGGCCAAGGATATTCATCAGTTGGTCATGTTCATCTAAACACCTGTTCATCTTTGCACTACGGGCCAAAGATATTCATCAGAAATCATTCATCTTTGCACTACGGGCCAAAGATATTCATCAGAAAACATTCATCTTTGCACTACAGGCCAAAGATATTCAATAATATCATCATTTAAGACTGAGGATGATGAAAAGTATTTTTTTAAAAGAAACGAATCCAGTGAAACAAAAAGACAAGGATTAAGGATTAAGGATTCGTACTTTATTTTATCCACGTCCAAAAATACCTCAAAAATAATCATAGTGGTGTAAAATTCAAGAATGATCAAAACATGGATACTGTAAGACCCCAAATTATTAATAATTGAAATTTAATTTCCTCTATTTATCATTTTGAAATAGTAAGGGTTGATTTGATTAATGTGGTTAGTTATGGGTAAAATGCGCAAATATTTCAAAATAAACAAGTGGTTATAAAATATTCATTATTGTTGGGAAATATTCGTTTGGTTGTGGAATATTCGTACTGTCGGGGAATATTCGTACGACGGCGCAGTCTTTTGTGGGCCCCATAACGGAAAGCGATTGGATGAAGAAAACGACAAATATAAGTTGTTTATAAATAACGGCGTAGTTGTTACCGTTAATACTGTTGGAATACCCGGTGGTTAAAACACACTAATACGCGTTGTTGAACAGTAGCACACGGTATTGCACCAATTATTGATTCTTACATAAGAAGGCACTACTCAATAATTGTTACAGTAATTACTGTTCAGTATTTTATTTTATTGATTCAATAATTGCTGCATTGATATTTTATATTACTGTTGTTTCAATAAATTGTCATTACACAGTATTTTCCATTATCGGAGCAATAATTCATATTATCTGAATAATATTGTTGGATAACATTATTGGCAATGTCTAGAAAGTTCTGTCTAAGGTGAGGTTTGGTCACCTAATTGCGCGCCAATAAGGAGAGATCCTTATTGGAAAGCCCCCTCTTTCCTGGGAACTGTCTGGTTGTCAATATTGTGATTCTGTAATATTATTTGTGAATAATTAATTATTGATTCATATGATGAGAAAAATATTGATTTTATGTGGATATAGATGGAGAAAATTTTTAATGTGACAATTGTTGAAAATTGAAATTTTATCTTTTTCTGATAAAATAATTCATTTAAATATATTATTATATTTTAATAATATAATAATAGTGATATTTTTACAATGAATGTGGGATATATGAGTATACGAAGAGAAAGAGTATTTTTGTTGCAATAAATGTTTAAAACATGTTAAACATGTCGGTGGACCCCATTTCTTGACTGAAATTTGATTATAGCCTGTAAAATCGTCTGTTTGTGGATTTCGACCAATTTCTGTTTGGAATTTGGAAAAATTTTCTTCTGCAAAGTTGTAGAGAATTGAATTTCCTATTAAACTCGCAAGATTTGAATTTTCTGATAAAAGGGCTATTTATTATGAATTATTGAAATTTTGAAGCTCCGAAATAATTGATTTTTGGAAGTTTAAATTATTTTAAATAATAAAAACATTTTTTTATACTTAGTTGGCATCATTAGCATGTGCAAGATGGCTGAGTTCAATTCTTAGAAGGTGTGCGTAGAGAATTTTAATATATATATTATTATTTTAATAAATTTTCTACTTTGGTGTTCTAAGCATTTTCCTATAAATAGGGTGCTTAGGTTAGAATTGAAAATCACAGCAGAAACTGAAGTTTTCTCTCTCTATATTATCGAGCGTATTCTTGTGAGTATTTTGAGTATACTTTGAGTATTGCTATACGGTGCAAGTTCAAGTCATAGCCTATATCCGGTGTTTCAACTAGAAGTACTGTCTTTCGAGGTAAGGGATGTTATTTTATTCGAAAATGATATTATTTTTTCAATATCATTATGCTAAAATATTGGTTGGAAATTTTTATCAAATTTGGAACTTTTTCATGTCGGGGTTACTATTCATGAGTTACTATTCACGAGTTACTATTCATGAGTAACTATTCACGAGTTACTATTCACGAGTACTATTCACGAAGCGTGAAGATGTTTTTTTGTAAAATTTCTATCTTTTGGTGTCGGAGTTACTATTCATGTATACGACACTATTCACGTATACGGCACTATTCACGAATACGGCACTATTCACTGAAAAATGAAATTTCTTCTTTTTTTCCAAAATATCTACTATGGATACTAGCTTTGATTGTATCCATGTTTTGATCATTCTTGAATTTTACTCCACTCTGATTACTTATGAAGTATTTTTGAACTTGGATTGTTTAAAATACGAATCCTTAATATTTGTTCTTTTGTTTCACTGGATTCGTTTCCTTTAAAATATTTTTCATTATCCTCAGTCCTAAATGATGATATTACTGAATATCTTTGGCCTGTAGTGCAAAGACGAATGATTTCTTGATGAATATCTTTGGCCCGTAGTGCAAAGATGAACATGTGTTGAGATGAACATGACCGACTGATTAATATCTTTGGACCATAGTGCAAAGATGAACAGGTGTTTATATGAACATGACCAACTGATGAATATCTTTGGCCTGTAGTGCAAAGATGAATATTTGATTCCAGATATATATTGATTGATGTTACAGGGATAAAATATCGACGATGAACTTTTAAATTCATATATAGAAGATAGTAGTTTGCATTCTCTACTTAACTCTTCTAATGAATTGTTGTTTCCGCTGCAGTTGTTGATTTAAAACTGGTTGTCTATTGTATTCTATTAGATTTTTCCCTGTTGAAGACTAATGATAATTTGTTGTATATTATCTTAGTCATAATATTCTTTACTGGGCTAGTTGAGCTCACCCTTTTCTTTTTTGTTCCATTTTTCTTCTCAGGAGGCGAGAATGTAGCGAGTACGAGTCGGGGTATGGAATGATGGTTATAGAGAGAGTTGTTTAGTAGTCCTCACCATTTTTGTAAAATAATATATAAATAATTGTGATGAGGATTTATTTGGGTATGTATATTGTCTAGAAGATAATAATTGTATTTAAACTCACAGTATATATGTTGTTGTATTTTGCACGACAAATGTATTAATAAAGTTGTAGTTATTTCTGTACCATGTATTTGGCGACTCAGAATGGGTTGGATGGAATGGACCTATTTTGGGGGCGTCACAGATACAATCAAAGCTAGTATCCAGAATAGATATTTTAGACGAAAAGAAAAATTTTCATTTTTCGATGGATAGTGTCGTATTCGTGAATAGTACCGTATACGTGAATAGTGCCATATACGTGAATAATAACTATGACAGCAAAAGTTCCAAATTTTATAAAAACTTCAGATCAATATTTCAGCATAATGATATTGAAGAAATAATATCATTACGAAAGAAATAATATCCCTTACCTCGGAAAGACAGTACTTCTAACTGGAATACTGGATATAGGCTATAACTTGAACTTTCACCGTATAGCAATACTCAAAGTATACTCAAAATACTCACAAGAATACGCTCGATAATATAGAGAGAGAAAACTTCAGTTTCTGCTGTGATTTTCAATTCTAACCTAAGCACCCCATTTATAGGAAAATGCTTAGAACACCAAAGTAGAAAATTTAATAAATTAATAATATATTAATTAATATTCCTACGCCAACATTTGAAGAACTGAAATCAGTCATTAACATCACATGCAAGACCCACCATTATTGCCAAAAACATTTTTCTTATTTAAATTATTTTAAACTTCCAAAAATCAATTATTTCGGAGCTTCGGAACTTCAATAATTCACAATAAATAGCCTTTTTGTCATAAAATTCAAATCTCGCGAGTTTTTATAGGAAATTCAACTCTCTACAACTTTGCAGAAGGAATTTTTTCCAAATTCCAAACAGAAATTAACCGAAATCCATAAACGGGCGATTTTACAGGCTATAATCAAATTTCAGTCAAGAAATGGGGTCCACCGACATGTTTAACATGTTTTAAACATTTTTGGTAACAAAAATACTCCTCCTCCACATATACTCATATATCCCACATTCATCGTAAAAATATCATCATTATTATATTATTAAAATATAATAATATATTTAAATGAATTATTTTATCAGAAAAAGATAAAATTTCAATTTTCAACAATTGTCACTATAAAAATTTTCTCCATCTATATCCACATAAAATCAATATTTTCCTCATCATATGAATCAATAATTAATTATTCACAAATAATATTACAAAATCACAATATTGACAACCAGGCTGTTCCCAGGAAAGAGGGGGCTTTCCAATAAGAATTTCTTCTTACTGGCGCGCAATTAGGTGACCAAACCTCTCCTTAGACAAAACTTTTTAGACATTGCCAATAATGTTATCTAATAATATTATTCAGATAATATGAATTATTGCTTCGATAATGAAAAATACTGTGTAATGACAATTATTGAAACAACAGCAATATAAAATATCAACGCAACAATTAATAAAATACTGAACAGTAATTACTGTAACCATTATTGAGTAGTGTTTTCTTACGTAAGAATCAATAATTGGTGCAATATCGTATGCTACTGTGCAACAACGCGTATTACTGTGTTTTAACCACCGGGTATTCCAACAGTGTAAACGGTAACAACTACGCCGTTATTTTTAAACAACTTATATTTGTCATTTTCTTCCTCCAATCGCTTTTCGTTATGGGGCCCACACATGGCTGCGCCGTCGTACGAATATTCCCTGACAGTACGAATATTCCACGACCAAACGAATATTCCCCGACAATAATAAATATTTTATAACCATTTGCTTATTTTGAAATACTTGCGTATTTTACCCATAACTATCCACATTAATCAAATCAACCCTTACTATTTCAAAATAATAAATAGAGAAAATTAAATTTCATTAATAATAAGTTGGGGTCTTACAACCTCCCCTCCTTATGAAATTTCGTCCTCGAAATTGACGTACGTACCTGGTGTTTCGAAAAGATGAGGATACCTCGCTTTCATTTCCGTTTCCAACTCCCAGGTCATTTCCTCAATACCATGATTCCTCAACAAAACTTTAACTTGTGGTATGACCTTTGTGCGTAGGACATGCTCCTTCCTATCCAAGATCTTGACAGGTATCTCCTCATACGTTAAGTCTTCGGCTATCTCGTCCGGTTCTAACTCAATAACATGGTTCAGGTCTTTCACATATTTACGAAGTATAGATATGTGAAACACATTATGAACACGAGACATACTTGGAGGTAACGCGAGTCTATAGGCTACATTTCCTACTCGGTCAAGAATTTGAAATGGACCAATAAATCGTGGATTGAGCTTTCCTTTCTTCCCGAATCTTGTAACTCCCTTCCATGGGGTAACACGCAACAATACATGATCCCTTATACTAAATTCCACGTCCTTTCGATGAAGATCCGCATAACTCTTTTGTCGATCTTGTGCCATTTGTATACGTTGTCGAATCATTTGGATCTTTTTGGTAGTCATACGTACTAACTCGGGTCCCAACAATGTTGCTTCACCCACCTCATCCCAACATATTGGAGAGCAACACTTTCGTCCATATAATGCTTCAAATGGAGCCACACCTATACTTGCCTGATAACTGTTGTTGTAGGAGAATTCCACCAATGGTAAATACTTATCCCAATTGCCCTTGAAGTCTAGGACACAGAGTCTTAATAAATCTTCAAGAGTTTGAATAGTCCTCTCTGATTGTCCGTCCGTTTGAGGATGGTATGCCGAACTGAATCGTAAATCCGTACCCATAGCTTTTTGCAAGCTAACCCAAAATCTTGAAGTGAATCTTGGGTCACGATCCGAAACTATAGATACTGGCATGCCATGCAACCTCACAATCTCATTTACATACATACTAGCAAGACGTTCAAGGTAATAAGTCTCCCGTATCGGCAAGAAATGTACAGACTTGGTTAATCTATCAACAATAACCCAAATAGCATTTATGCCTTGAGAAACCGTGGGAAGACACATAACGAAATCCATGGTAATTTGTTCCCACTTCCATTTTGGAATCTCAAGTGGTTGCAATGGACCCTTAGGTACTAGATGCTCCGCCTTTACACGTTGACAAGTTAAACACGTTGAGATAAACTTTGCAATCTCTCTTTTCATATTGTTCCACCAAAATGTATGTCGAAGATCACGATACATTTTGGTACTTCCAGGATGGATTGCAAATGGTGTATTGTGTGCCTCCATCATAATCTTGTACTTCAAATCAGAGTCGTTAGGAACACAAAGTCTAGAGTGGACTTGAAGTATTCCTTCTTCATCAATTCTCGCTTCCGGAATAGCACCTTATTGTACTTTCTTCTTCATACGCATTAGCTCCGGGTCGGTGGCTTGAGCAACCTTAACTTTTTCTATTAAAGTTGGCTCTATGCGTATACTTGACATCATTGCACTCGTTCCTGCATATGATCTTCTACTCAACGCGTCAGCTACCACATTTGCTTTTCCAGGATGGTATTGAATAGTGTGATCGTAGTCTTTCAATAGCTCGAGCCAACATCGCTGCCGCATGTTAAGTTTTTTTTGAGTGAAGAAATATTTAAGGCTTTTATGGTCTGAATATATCTCCACTTTCTCCCCATATAGATAGTGCCTCCATATCTTTAGCGCGAAAATGACTGCCGCCAACTCTAGATCATGAGTAGGATAATTCCTCTCATATTCTTTAAGTTGTCGTGAGGCATAGGCTATGACTTTCCCACGTTGCATGAGAACACATCCTAACCCTTTGCCCGAAGCATCGCTATAGATAACAAATCCATCCGAACCATATGGTATTGTTAGCACAGGTGCCGAAATAAGTCTCCTCTTAAGCTCTTGGAAACTCTTCTCGCATTCTTCGCTCCATACGAATTTTGTATCCTTCCGAGTTAACTGAGTTAACGGAGTAGCGATTCGAGAAAACCCTTCCACGAATCTCCGATAATAACCAGCTAAGCCCAAAAAACTACGAACTTCAGTCACCGTCCTTGGTTGATCCCAACTTTGTATTGCTTCGATCTTCGACGGGTCAACAGATACTCCATGTTTTAACACCACGTGCCTGAGAAATGCTACTTCCTCAAGCCAGAACTCGCATTTCTTCAACTTGGCATAAAGCTTGTTTTCACGAAGCCTTTGGAGTACCAACTTCAAATGGTGCTCATGATCTTCACGACTTTTGGAATATATGAGGATGTCATCAATAAAGACAACAACGAACTGATCCAAATATTCCTTGAATACTCGGTTCATCATATCTATGAAAGCCGCAGAAGCATTAGTCAATCCGAAAGACATAACTAAGAATTCATAATGCCCATACCGAGTTCTGAAAGTAGTCTTTGGAATATCCCCAGTTCTAATTTTCAGCTGATGATATCCAGAACGAAGATCGATTTTTGAAAAGAATTGTGCTCCTTACAACTGGTCAAACAGGTCATCAATACGAGGTAGAGGATACCTATTCTTGATGGTGACATGGTTCAATTCCCGATAGTCAATACAAAGTCGCATACTCCTGTCTTTCTTCTTTACGAATAAAACAGGAGCACCCCAAGGAGATGTACTAGGGCGAATGAAACCGATGTCCAACAATTCCTGTAGTTGGACCTTTAACTCCTGAAGTTCAATAGGAGCCATTTGATATGGGGTTTTAGAAATGGACATTGTACCAGGTTCAAGGTCAATAAAGAATTCAACTTCACGTTCTGGGGGTAGACCGGGAAGTTCTTCAGGGAATACGTCAGAAAAGTTAATAACAACATGAATATTATTCAATTTTGACGTGTCTTTATTCAAATCCATAACATGGGCTAAGAAAGCTTGACATCCGTTTTTCAATAAACGAATCGCTTTATGATTAGATATGACAGTGATTGATTTTAATGGTTTAGTTGCCTGAATTCGAACAACAGGTTGATTAGGAATATGAAAACTAACAACCTTACGAAAACAATCAATTTTGGCATGATGAGTAGTTAACCAATCAATCCCTAAAATCACATCAAAAGCAAGTATCTTTAAAGAGATAAGGTCAAAAGGTAAGATAAGGGTGCCAACTTGGATTAGACAAGATTTATAAACAGTGGATGTGATGAAAGTTTCTCCTAACAGAGTTTCCACAGATAGGTCAAAGTCTAATTTTTCCGGAGTCAAATTTAAACGTTGAACAAAAGTAGGAGAGATAAATGAATGGGTAGCACCGGTATCTAGTAAAGTATAAACTTCACAAGAATTTATAAATAGCTTACCCGTGATCACCTCATTTGGGTTCCTCGCATTTTGACCAGTCACAACAAACGCTCTTCTAGGAACCGTTGACTTTGACTTTTCTGGGACAGTCTTTTGAGTCACCGTCCCCGCTGAACTAGGTTTCGCTACCGTGCAATCTCGAGCGATATGTCCTTCCTTTCCACAATTATAGCATACCTTTAACTGTTGTGGGCAGTTATGACTGATATGTCCCTCTTTCCTGCATTGATAGCATATGACCGGTGGTCATTCTCCTCCCTTGGAACCAGTTGCTGTGGGCACTGTCGTCTTCACATGGTCGTTGTTAAATCTCCTCTTTTTAAAATCTCCTCCTGACTCGCTTCTTCTATTTTCATGGCCATGATTACCACCAGAGTGGTTACCATTTTTGTCCGTCTTTTTCTTTCTCCACTGGTTATTGTTGTTTTTTTGACTGCTATCTCCGGTATGATCCTGATTGTGGTACCTCGGTTGACCGTACTCATTATCTCGCTCTAACAATTGAGCCTTGTTTACAACATCTGAATAGAGAGAAAATTTATGAGAAATGAGATACTGACGTATGCCGGGTTTCAAACCTCTAAGAAACATCCGCGTCATACGTTCCTCATTCTCCACCAAATGAGGTACAAACCTGGATAACTCTGCAAACTTTGCCTCGTACTGAGACACCGTCATGTTGTTCTGCTCCAGTCTAATAAACTCCACTTCTTTCATATGACGAACACTTTCAGGAAAGTATTTGTCATTAAATAGTTTCTAAAACGTCTCCCAAGATATGCTGAGCGCAGCTGGATGGGTACGCTTCACAGATTCCCACCAGTAGTCTGCCTCGCCACAGAACATAAAGGTGGCGAATGGAACCTTCTGTTCCTCCGTGCATCCCAAGACATCGAATATCTTGGTAATTTGCTTGACCCATGTTTCCGCCATGATCGGATCAGGCTTTCCCTTAAATTCTGGTGGTCCCAACTCTTTGAATTGCTTGGCTGTGACAACCCGTGAATTGCTATCATTTCCTCCTATGTTTTGAACACGAGTCTCCCTCGTCTGATTTTGCATGAACTGCAAAAAGCTTCTAAACATCCCCTCGTTCATCATCTGCTCAGTGGTGTTGTTCACAGGAGGAACATTACCAGCCTGTTGTACGTTCTCCTCGTTGGTGAGTACAGGCGTCTCCACGGTCT
The DNA here is from genome assembly GCA_020205505.1 of Panax japonicus. Lineage (NCBI taxonomy): Eukaryota > Viridiplantae > Streptophyta > Magnoliopsida > Apiales > Araliaceae > Panax > Panax japonicus. Next base: position 65,362,330 of record CM035102.1, read on the forward strand.
CATTTCTACTGTTAATATTCTCAGTCGACATTCTCAAATACTTTCATAAAACAAGGGTTAATTAAGCAAATCAATATATCACATAATATCCTTATATACCGACCAACTAACAAATAAGCTTAGGTAGGACACACTAGCGAAGGATTTACTCATCTCTCCCCTCCTAGTTCTATTCCCCAATCTCCGTCAGAGATCATATCCCTAAGCTCTGATACCAACTATGACACCCCCAAAACAGGTATACATCACCCATTCTGAGTTGTCAATACACGGTACAGAAACAACTACAACTTTATTATTACAATAGTAAAACTATGAGTTTGAATACAAATATTATCTTCTAGACAATATCTATACCCAAATAAATCCTCATCACATTTATTGATACATTATTTTATAAAAATGGTGAGGACTACTAAACAACTCTCTCTATAACCATCATTCCATACCCCGACTCGTACTCGCTACATTCTCGCCTCCTGAGAAGAAAAATGGAACAAAAAGGAAAAGGGTGAGCTCAACTAGCCCAGTAAAGAATATTATGACTAAGATAATACAGAACAAATTATCGTTAGTCTTCAACAGGGAAAAATCTAATAGAATACAATAGACAACAAGTTTTAAATCAATACTTGCAGCGGAAAATATTAATTCATAGAAGAGTTACGTAGAGGATGAAATCTACTAATATCTATGAATTTAACAGTCCATCATCAATATTTTTATCCCTGTAACATCAATCAATATATATCTGGAATCATATATATTCATCCTTGCACTACAGGCCAAGGATATTCATCAGTTGGTCATGTTCATCTAAACACTTGTTCATCTTTGCACTACGGGCCAAAGATATTCATCATAAATCATTCATCTTTGCACTACGGACCAATGATACTCATCAGAAAACATTCATCTTTGCACTACAGGCCAAAGATATTCAATAATATCATCATTTAAGACTGAGGATAATGAAAAGTATTTTTTTAAAGAAACGAATCCAGTGAAACAAAATGACAAGGATTAAGGATTAAGGATTCGTATTTTGTTTTATCCACGTCCAAAAATACCTTAAAAATAATCATAGTGGTGTAAAATTCAAGAATGATCAAAACATGGATACAATCAAAGCTAGTATCCAGAATAGATATTTTAGACGAAAAGAAAAATTTTCATTTTTCGATGAATAGTGCCGTATTCGTGAATAGTACCGTATACGTGAATAGTAACCCCGACACCAAAAGTTCCAAATTTGATAAAAACTTCATATCAATATTTCAGCATAATGATATTGAAGAAATAATATCATTACGAAAAAAATAATATCCCTTACCTCGGAAAGACAGTACTTCTAACTGGAATATTGGAAATAGGCTATAACTTGAACTTTCACCGTATAGCAATACTCAAAGTATACTCAAAATACTCACAAGAATACGCTCGATAATATAGAGAGAGAAAACTTCAGTTTCTCGTGTAATTTTCAATTCTAACCTAAGCACCCCATTTATAGGAAAATGCTTAGAACACCAAAGTAGAAAATTTAATAAATTAATAATATATTAATTAATATTCCTACGCCAACATTTGAAGAACTGAAATCAGTCATTAACATCACATGCAAGACCCACCATTAATGCCAAAAACGTTTTTCTTATTTAAATTATTTTAAACTTCCAAAAATCAATTATTTCGGAGCTTCAGAACTTCAATAATTCACAATAAATAGCCCTTTTGTCAGAAAATTCAAATCTCGCGAGTTTTTATAGGAAATTCAACTCTCTACAACTTTGCAGAAGGAAGTTTTTCCAAATTCCAAATAAAAATTGACCGAAATCCACAAACGGTCGATTTTACAGGCTATAATCAAATTTCAGTCAAGAAATGGGGTCCACCTACATGTTTAACATGTTTTAAACATTTTTGGTAACAAAAATACTCCTCCTCCACATATACTCATCTATCCCACATTCATCGTAAAAATATCATCATTATTATATTATTAAAATATAATAATATATTTAAATGAATTATTTTATCAGAAAAAGATAAAATTTTAATTTTCAACAATTGTCACTATAAAAATTTTCTCCATCAATATCCACATAAAATCAATATTTTCCTCATCATATGAATCAATAATTAATTATTCACAAATAATATTACAGAATCACAATATTGACAACCAGACAGTTCCCAGGAAAGATGGGGCTTTCCAATAAGAATTTCTTCTTACTGGCGTGCAATTAGGTGACCAAACCTCTCCTTAGACAGAACTTTCTAGACATTGCCAATAATGTTATCTAATAATATTATTCAGATAATATGAATTATTGCTTCGATAATGAAAAATACTATGTAATGACAATTATTGAAACAACAGTAATATAAAATATCAACGCAACAATTAATAAAATACTGAAAGTAATTACTGTAACCATTATTGTGTAGTATTTTCTTACGTAAGAATCAATAATTGGTGCAATATCGTATGCTACTGTGCAACAACGCGTATTACTGTGTTTTAACCACCGGGTATTCCAACAGTGTAAACGGTAACAACTACGCCGTTATTTTTAAACAACTTATATTTGTCGTTTTCTTCCTCCAATCGCTTTCCGTTATGGGGCCCACACATGGCTGCGCCGTCGTACGAATATTCTCCGACAGTACGAATATTCCACAACCAAACGAATATTCCCCGACAATAATAAATATTTTATAACCATTTGCTTATTTTGAAATACTTGCGTATTTTACCCATAACTATCCACATTAATTAAATCAACCCTTACTATTTCAAAATAATAAATAGAGAAAATTAAATTTCATTAATAATAAGTTAGGGTCTTACAGTTGGGCCCTCCATCTAACAACTTAAGCTTGTTAATATAAGTTGGTTACTTAACATGGTATCAAAGCTTTGGGTGTGCAAGGTCTTGGGTTCGATTTTTTCCAGCTGCACAATTATCTTTCTATTAATTTAACAGTGCAAATGCACTTTAATTTCTCCCTTCTCTATAAAAAAAGTTGCATTTGAGAGGGAGTGTTAGCATGATATACATTGTTGGGCCCACCATGCATCTAACAGCTTAAGCTTTTAGATGAGTTGGTTACTTAACATGTTTGATCCTTGCTCTTCTTTCTCTTCTTATTGGTATTCGGCCTCTCTATTTCTCTCTCTCTCTCTCTCTCTCACTCTCTTGTTTTCTTTCTCTTCTCTCTAGTTTGCCCTCTCTTCTTTTTTTTTTCTTGCAAATGAAATGAATTGGCTAAGTGAAAAATCCTCTAGATCAATTGAATTCTCCACCAACTAACTCAACCATACTTCTAAGGTTAGGTTAACTCGTGTAGGGTTAGGGAATGATAGGATGACACTTGTAAGCTTAATGTTTAAGGATGACAAGAAGAGATAAGCTAGCATTAAATTAAATTTCCACCTTGCTAGATGAGTCACACATACTCCCCCTTTTGCTTCTTTAATTGGTTGGATCACCCATCCCTTCCTTAGCTCATATTTTAATTATCCCATGTGGGATAAACATCAATCCTCTCCCTTATCTTACTTTTTCACCCAACTTATCTTTTATGAGATAACTACTAAGTCTCCTTCCTTATCTTTTCATCGATAAGCCTTGACATTAATCCTTATCTCTTCCTTGTTTTCCTTCAACCCAAACTTACCATAAATAGAAAGTTTCCATCTCACCTTCCCTCTTCTCCTTGTCCATATTCAAATCCCCACATGTTTAATTCTAGCAAATGACACTTGCCCTCTTATAACTTTGGCTCCTAGTTTGGCTCACTTTTTGGCTCCAAGACCAAGCCATGGCTCCTATCCTTTGACTTTAAGCTTAAGCAACTCAAACCTTAGGCTCAACCCTTAGCTAAGCCCCTTTAAATTCCTAACCAAGTCATTTAAACCTTAGGTTTGGTTAGACTAGAATTAATTTAATTTCTCTTTTTCTTTTTAATTAGTTAGATTTCCTAATTTTTTTGTTACATTTTTCGTAATATGCTTGGTTAGCTGACAAACCGACTTTTGATTTTCAAAAATCCAATTTCTCCAACATTCCTTCTTTCCCAAATAAACGCTATGTAGTTCTTCGAAATTTTAAAAAAAACGAAGTTGGGTTTTTAGCGTGAATAGTTTTTTTTTCATACGACTTCTTCTAGAAAAATATTTTATTAGAGATTTCATCTCGCCTTCTCAAATAAACACTATGATGTAATTCAAAATTCTCGAAAAAGTATGTTTATTAGCGTTTTTCTGTGATTTTATAAATAGTAACTTTTTCGTCTTTTTCTCAAAAAAATTATATTCTCCCAAAACTCCCAACACTTATACATAATCACGTAACACGTAAACTAGGTCATTAATCGACCTAAATCATGTAACACATAATAATATCTATAAAATTTTATTTTATTAGATATTCACAAATAAAACCTCTTTTTCAAGCCTATCTGAATTCTGTGATAAGCCTTTATTGTCATAGAGATTATAAGGCTAATCATTATTTGGAGTTTCACAAGATTTTAGTTTATTTTTGTAGTACGGGCTTATTTCTTTGTCATTGCATCGATGAAACCCCTTCTAGCATGCCAATCGAGAAAATGAGGTAGCATATGCCCTAGGGTGCCGAACCCTAAGAGGTACTTTAATTTCTTTTGTCCATCTTTTGTCTGTTTTCCTTTTTTCATTACGATAGTTCCAACCAAATCCAGTCGGAGAAGAAATTGGTTTTATCTTTTCTTTAAGGAGGAGTCATCTTGGAGTGGTTGAACCATAGGGTGGCCGAACCCTAAGGGGCCAAAATCCTAGGATTTTTCCCTTTTTGCTGATTTAATGCTTCGTTCATTAATTGAAGTCTTGTTCATTTACTTTCGTCTTTTCATTTAATTCAATTAAGTCATATGTAAACCCTAATTTGTACTTGGGCTCACAGAAAATAAACCTAAGAATTCATCAAAGGAAATAAAAGATAAACGACAATACAAATA
>CM035102.1:65372333-65572350 GCA_020205505.1 Panax japonicus
AAATAATAATAATAATAATAATAAATATTATTATAATAGTACTAATAATAATTATTATTATGATAAAAATAATAGAAACCATTTTGAATATTTCATTTGATAAACCACAAGAACGGTTCACATTTCATCTCAATTCTTCCAACTTAATCTAAAGGCTCACATTTCATCTCACACTAAAAATTCCCACCCAAATCAAATAAAAATAATAATAACAATAATTATAATTATAATAATTATTATAATAATAATAATAGTAGTAGTAGTAGTAATAATAATAATAATAATAATAATAATTATTATTATTATAATAGTACTAATAATAATAAATCTATATAATAAAATAGAACCCATTTGACAAAGCAGAAGGACAGTTCAGATTCATTCTAACTTAATACTTTCAACTTAATCTAAAAGCTCATATTTCTTCCCGGCCTAATCAAATTCACCTGTACACCATACTCTCTCATGTTCACACACAAAATCTTTCTCTATTCTCTCTTCTTCACACACACAAACAAATAATAATAATAATAATAATAATAAGAATAATAGTACTAATAATAATAATTGTAATAATAATTATTATAATTATAATTGTACTAATAATAATAAATATTATTATAATAGTACTAATAATAATAATAATAATTATTATTATAATTATATTAAAAATAATTATAATATCTATATAATAAAATAGAAACCATTTTAAATATTTCATTTGACAAATCAAATAACAATAATAATCTAAAAGATCACATTTCATCTCACACTAAAAATTCACATCCAAATTATAATTATAATTATATAATAGTACTATTATAATAATTATAATTATAATAGTACTAATAATCTATATAATAAAACAGAACCCATTTTGAATCTTCCATTTGACAAAGGACAAGAACGGTTCAGATTCATTATAACTTAATTTTTCCAACTTAATCTAAAGGCTCATATTTCTTCCCTCCCAAATCAAATTCACTCATACACCATACTCTCTCTCATGTTAACACAAAATCTTTCTTTCTCCTCTCTTCTTCACACACAAACAAATAATAATAATAATAATAATAATAAATATTATTATAATAGTACTAATAATAATTATTATTATGATAAAAATAATAGAAACCATTTTGAATATTTCATTTGATAAACCACAAGAACGGTTCACATTTCATCTCAATTCTTCCAACTTAATCTAAAGGCTCACATTTCATCTCACACTAAAAATTCCCACCCAAATCAAATAAAAATAATAATAACAATAATTATAATTATAATAATTATTATAATAATAATAATAGTAGTAGTAGTAGTAATAATAATAATAATAATAATAATAATTATTATTATTATAATAGTACTAATAATAATCTATATAATAAAACAGAACCCATTTTGAATCTTCCATTTGACAAAGGACAAGAACGGTTCAGATTCATTCTAACTTAATTCTTCCAACTTAATCTAAAGGCTCATATTTCTTCCCTCCCAAATCAAATTCACTCATACACCATACTCTCTCTCATGTTAACACAAAATCTTTCTTTCTCCTCTCTTCTTCACACACAAACAAATAATAATAATAATAATAATAAATATTATTATAATAGTACTAATAATAATTATTATTATGATAAAAATAATAGAAACCATTTTGAATATTTCATTTGATAAACCACAAGAACGGTTCACATTTCATCTCAATTCTTCCAACTTAATCTAAAGGCTCACATTTCATCTCACACTAAAAATTCCCACCCAAATCAAATAAAAATAATAATAACAATAATTATAATTATAATAATTATTATAATAATAATAGTAGTAGTAGTAGTAGTAATAATAATAATAATAATTATTATTATTATTATTATTATAGTACTAATAATAATAAATCTATATAATAAAATAGAACCCATTTGACAAAGCAGAAGGACAGTTCAGATTCATTCTAACTTAATACTTTCAACTTAATCTAAAAGCTCATATTTCTTCCCGGCCTAATCAAATTCACCTGTACACCATACTCTCTCATGTTCACACACAAAATCTTTCTCTATTATCTCTTCTTCACACACACAAACAAATAATAATAATAATAATAATAAGAATAATAGTACTAATAATAATAATAATAATAATAATAATAATAATAATTATTATTATTATAGTACTAATAATAATAATTGTAATAATAACTATTATAATTATAATTGTACTAATAATAATAAATATTATTATAATAGTACTAATAATAATAATAATTATTATTATTATAATTATAATAAAAATAATTATATTATCTATATAATAAAATAGAAACCATTTTAAATATTTCATTTGACAAATCAAATAACAATAATAATCTAAAAGATCACATTTCATCTCACACTAAAAATTCACATCCAAATTATAATTATAATTATATAATAGTACTATTATAATAATTATAATTATAATAGTACTAATAATAATTCTATATAATAAAACAGAACCCATTTTGAATCTTTCATTTGACAAAGCACAAAGACGGTTCAGATTCATTCTAACTTAATTTTTCCAACTTAATCTAAAGGCTCATATTTCTTCCCGCCCAAATCAAATTCACTCATACACCATACTCCCTTTCATGTTCACACACAAAATCTTTCTCTTTCCTCTCTTCTTCACACACACAAAAACAAATAATAATAGTACTAAAAATAAATATAATAATAATAATAGTACTAATAATAATTATAATAGTACTAATAATAGTAATAATAATAATAATAATTATTATTATAATAGTAATAGTAATAGTAATAGAAATAATAATAATAATAATAATAAATATAATAATAATAATAATAAAGATTCTGATTCATTCTAATTGATTTGAGTGGGAAAGCACAAGTACTGTTCAGATTCATTCTAATTTTAATTCAAAATAATAATAATTATAATATAATAATATTATTATTATAATAGTAATAATAATAGTAGTAGTAACAAAGTAATAATAATTATAATAAAATTAATATTAATAATTATAATTATAATAATAATAATAATAGTAATAATAATAACAACAACAACAACAACAACAACAACAATAACAATAATAAAAACAATAATAATAATTATTGTGATGGTGTGGTGAATTATGATAATTTTTATTGATAATTGTAAGTTTTGTAGACAAGTTTAATTTTTTCTAGATATCTATTTTTAAAGGAAAATTAATTATTGTGGTAGTGTGATAAATTATGATAATTATTATGTCTGATTTTAAGTTGCAAAGAGTCTTTAGGTAATAAAGTATTTTTGAATTTTAATCTAATTTTTCGTTACGTCGTGCCTTCAGGCACGGGCAATTACTAGTTCATTAATATAGTAGAATTAATGCGAGTCCTACTATCTAACTAGACTTCAATAAAATTTCTTTAGTCCTTCTATCACTTTAATTTAATGACAAAGTTGCTTATATCCCTATTTTTAACTGAATAAAATTCAGGTGTTTAAGCACAAATCTTGACCTTTGACGTCAATTAAGTTAACTAAATCTTATTTCTACTTACGTAAACTTCCAGCCCGAAGGGTTGGCATAATTGAGTTTCCCGGCAGGTACATAAGCGCCAGAACTCTGAATAAGACAAGAAAAAAAAATTCATATCATCCATTACAAAAAAATCTCACTTGCAAAATTTACAAATATTAAGGATTATTTTTGTTCTATAACCAACTTTAGCTATATATATGATGTTTGTTTACAATTTCAGTAGACTTACCTTCTGCCCTATTCCGTTGTTTTGGAGCAACTCCATTTCCTTGGCTTGGGACAACAATGCCTTGAGGTCAACCTCATTATGCCTCACTACTTGTGCCATCTCCTCGATCGATCGATAACTATCCTTTAATTCTGCTATATATATATATATATATATATATATATATATATATATATATATATGTATTTTCTGTTTCTATTCTTGATGTCTATATATCTCTCTTCCAAAGGCTAGCTCTATTTATACTGGCACAAACAGAGGGTACTGCGATTATTATAATCCATAATATCCTATCTTCAAATATTCCTTCCCTTTTCAAAGTAGGGATCCGATCCTGATAAGTTTAACATCATCATCATCATCATCATCATCGCCAAGGATATAGAGCAGCAGATTCTGTTTAATAATTTTGTTGGAATAATTCTTTTCCATTTCCCAGTTCAATAGTTCTTTCTTTAGCTTGTTGCGCAGGCAAAATTCCATGAAGGCGAAAGGCACGTAGGCATACTAGTAAATGATGATTTTCTTCTAACCAGAAGTATGAGCAGATTAAAAGTAGAAGAATAAGCATCTCGCAGGCCAAAAATAAAAAAAAAATCGAAAAGAAGAAAAAGAAAAGAAGCCACCAATAGCAAGACCACATTTTTCTTTTTCTTCCTTTTTATCTATTCTTTCTTTGATTCTTTTTTATAAAGTAATTGTCTCTTCAATATTACCAAGAGTCATTTTGACCCTTCGTTAAGACCAAGAGCCACTTTCAGTTTTTCTATAAATAGAAGCTCATTCCTTCATTATTTCTTACGAATTCACTGAAACTCTAGAGAGAGAAATTATAGAGAGAAAGAAGAAGAGTATCCTGCTACTTCACTACTTCGATATCCAGTGTCTTTTACAGTAAGAGATATTATTTGTTGTACCCGTAAGGGGTGTTATTCTTTCTTATTCATGAAGAGAAATTTTGTTATTTCATTCTTTATTATTCTGTTGGAATAACCTGTATATGTGGCATACCCTATACATAACCTCTATATGTGGCATACCCTATACATAACCTGTATACGCGGCATACACATACTTGGTGATATTCTTCTAGTATTCCATTCCTTATTATTATGTTGGAATAACCTATAAATGCAAAGTACTGCATACATGGTGAAATTCTTCTATTATTCCATTCTTTACTATCCTGTCAGAATATCTTATCTGTTCTTTACGCCGGACCTGGTTCCATTATTTATTATTCCGCATTTAATATTCTGTCGAAATATCCTGTCGGTGTGAATTTCACCTGACCTGGTTCCATTATTTATTATTCTGTTGGAATATCCTGTCGGTGTGAATTTTACAAGACCTGGTTCCGTTATTCATTATTTTGTTGGGAATAACCTGTCTGTGCGGTCTCTATCGCATGCATGGTGAATCCTTCTGTTATTCTATTTTTTATTATTATGTTAGAATAACCTGTCTATGTGGATTGCCACATGCATGGTGAATGATCCTTTGTATTCATTCCTTATTAAATTGTGAAAAATATCTGTTTACGTTGATTAAGATGAGAGTCATAATAAAAGCACTGAATTGATGAAAATCATGGGTATATGAAGTATTAGTAAGTGTTATGATGAGCTATGTTGGTTATTATGTGAAAACATGAAAGTTTCTTAGAAATCACAAAGGGTTGAAAAATCAGATTTTGGTGGAAACGGAACATGAAATTCAATTGACCATATCTCCTATTATATTTCGAATTTTTGAGTGTGGTCAAGTCCTAGAGTTAGATCTACGAGTTACCTAACTAATTCAAGTAGAATCACTGAAAAGGTGTTGTATATTTTAGTGTGGACTGATTTTAGCAAAGGAGTGCAAAGCTGCCAATACCGAAAAAGCTACTGCCCACGTTTTTAAAAGGGCTGTTTCGGCCACTTATTTTATGAGAAAAATTCTGGCCTTTTGGGGACATGAAAGTATATGGTATAAAGCATCTCCTGTCCAAAAATGAGCTCATTCTGACTTAAAATGAGCAAGTTATGACCATTTCAATATTTAGGTTTTTCCGACGAAAAATGCTATAACCGGAGTTTTATAACTCCGATGACCATGAAATTCAAACAAGAAGTTCACGTTAACATGTGTAAGATTCTGCCAAGATTTGGGAATTTTTGGAGTTAAACTTAAGGTAGCTAATTTCTTAAGGAATTAATTAGAAATTAATTTTTGAAAAATAGTAAATGAATTTTAAAAATTTCAAGAAAAATATATGTTCATTATGGGACTATATTATGCTAAATCCCAGAAAAGAAATATTTTTGGGACTGATTTGGTATTTTTCATGAAAATAGTTTAGTTACGAACATATGAGTTAAATGTGTTATGTGATGTAACAAAGTTGGAAGATAGGATTTTATGGCTTGGAAATCCTATATAAGGTATATATAGATTGTTGATAAGGAATTTGATCATTGGTGATGAAATCTTATGAGTATGACATGCTTGAATGATTAAATGCATTATTCGGTAAAGTGTAAACAATTGAAATAAATTGTTTATAAGTTTAAGAAGTGATTAAAATATTGTTATGATATTAACAATATTAGATTATGAATTTATTATGTGATTGATAATATTTGGATAAAGTTAATGTCTTTTATATTTATCCTTGTTTTAGTTTGATTAATGCTTATATCATTGTCATCATCCTCATGCTTATATATATGGTGATGAAAGTTATCTTTGGCTTACGTGCGAAGATGGGCTCTTATTTATTGTTGTATATTTTTGGCTTACGTGCAGAGATAGACTTGGTATGATTATGACCAGGAATTATTCGGTATAGTCATGACCATTGATGATTTAATGAATATCCTTGGCCCGTAGTGTAGGGATGATTCGATGATGTGGTTTATTTATTAAGTTGGGTCTTAGCGATAAAAATTGATGAAAACCTTTTAAAACATAGAAGATAGTAGATTTTATTCTCTACTTGACTCTTCTAATGGATTGTTTGTTCCGCTGCACTTAAACTTGATGTCTATTGTATTTTATTAGTTTAACATTGTTGAAGACTATTGATAATTTATTCTGCATTATCTTAGTCATAATATTTTTTACTGGGCTAGTTGAGCTCACCCTTTCTTTCACTGTTCTCTTTAGGAAATGAGAATATAGCTGGGAAGAGTCGGGAAAAGGAGTGACGGTCCAGATGATTGCATTAGTAGTCCTCACTATTCTGTTAAATAGTGTGACAATAAATATAACGAGGACTGAATTTGAGTTTGTATACTGTCTATGAGAACTCCATTGAGAATGGATATTGTCTAGAAGGCAGTATTCTTGTTTAAACTCTCAGTTTATGTTTTGTCGTATTTTACACGACAGCTGTATAGTTAAGTTTGTATTTGTATTTTGTACCATGTATTTGGCGACTCAAGATGGGTGATGTATACCTAATTTTGGAGGCGTCACAGTTGGTATCAAAGCTTAGGGATATGATCTCTGGCTGAGATGTGAGATAAGAACTAGGAAGGGAGAGACGGGGAATTTCTTTGCTAGTATGACGTACCTAAGTTTATTTGGTATTTAATTGGTCGGTCAGAGTATAGAGATAATATGTGATATGTTAATTAACCCTTGTTTTGTGACAGTATTTGAAAAGGGCATCTAAAAATGTTGAGATAAGCAATGGAGCAAAATAATATGACCGTATCCCATTTGGTCGATAATGAGGAGCAAATGACGCGAATGTTTCTAAGAGGTTTGAAATCCTATATACGTCAATACTTCATTCTCATGTTTATATTTTGTTGAAAGTCATCTGTGGCCTGTAGTGCATAGATGAACTTGGTATGATTATGACTAGGGATTATTCGGTATAATCATGACCGTAATGTTATAAATGATGTGTTAAAAGTCATCTTTGGCCGTAGTGCATAGATGGACTTGGTATGATTATGACCAGGGATTATTCGGTATAATCATGACCGTAATGGAAAACACGAATATCCTTGGCCTGTAGTGCATGGATAATTCGTGGTCGTGATACTATTAAGCTGAGTCTCAGCATTATTGGTTTACAGTTGTATATCTTTGGCCTGTAGTGCAAAGATGAACTGTTGATTATTTGTTATATAGTTGGCCTGTAGTGCAAAGATGAATTTAATTTTTTCAACGATAAAGGTATTGAAGGTGTCCTCATCTCCTCGAACTACCAGGTACGTAAATTTCGAGGGCGAAATTTCATAAGGAGGGGAGATTGTGAGACCCCAAATTTTATGAAATAAAAGTATTCAATTTTTCTATTTTAGTAAATGGTTAAATTGATAAAAGGTTAAAGTTAAGGGTGATATGTGAAAATTTTTCAAAGTAGACAAGTTGTCATAAAATACCCAGTTACTATTCACTCTAGTATTATTCACTCGGGTATTTGGAGCACTTTTTGTATCAGAGTACTATTCACGAGTTACTATTCATGAGTTACTATTCACGAGGTACTATTCATGTGCTAATTTTTCAGTCTGTTGGATGAAATTATAATAGTAAAATCAATATGGATCGTTGATTTAAAGTTTTAATAATAACTTGTCCCTTTAGTTTTCCAAGGGTTATTTGTCCCTTCAGTTTTCCAAGGGTTATTTGCCCCTTCAGTTTTCCAAGGGTTATTTACCCCTTAGGTGTTTCAAGAGTCATTTGCCCCTTCGCAAATAGTAATTGTCTCTTCAATATTACCAAGAGTCATTTTGACCCTTCGTTAAGACCAAGAGCCACTTTCAGTTTTTCTATAAATAGAAGCTCATTCCTTCATTATTTCTTACTAATTCACTGAAACTCTAGAGAGAGAAATTATAGAGAGAAAGAAGAAGAGTATCCTGCTACTTCACTACTTCGATATCCAGTGTCTTTTACAGTAAGAGATATTATTTGTTGTACCCGTAAGGGGTGTTATTCTTTCTTATTCATGAAGAGAAATTTTGTTATTTCATTCTTTATTATTCTGTTGGAATAACCTGTATATGTGGCATACCCTATACATAACCTCTATATGTGGCATACCCTATACATAACCTGTATACGCGGCATACCCATACTTGGTGAAATCCTTATGTTATTCCATTCTTTATTATTCTATTGGAATAACCTGTATACGGGGGCTACCCTATACTTGGTGATATTCTTCTAGTATTCCATTCCTTATTATTATGTTGGAATAACCTATAAATGCAAAGTACTGCATACATAGTGAAATTCTTCTATTATTCCATTCTTTACTATTCTGTCAGAATATCCTGTCTGTGCTTTACGCCGGACCTGTTTCCATTATTTATTATTCCGCATTTAATATTCTGTCGGAATATCCTGTCGGTGTGAATCTCACCTGACCTGGTTCCATTATTTATTATTCCGCATTTATTATTCTGTTGGAATATCCTGTCGGTGTGAATTTCACCTGACCTGGTTCCATTATTCATTATTCTGTTGGGAATAACCTGTCTGTGCGGTCTCTATCGCATGCATGGTGAATCCTTCTGTTATTCTATTTTTTATTAATATGTTGGAATAACTTGTTTATGTGGATTGCCACATACATGGTGAATGATCCTTTGTATTCATTCCTTATTAAATTGTGAAAAATATTTGTTTACGTTGATTAAGACGAGAGTCATAATAAAAGCATTGAATTGATGAAAATCATGGGTATATGAAGTAATAGTAAGTGTTATGATGAGCTATGTTGGTTATTATGTGAAAACATGAAAGTTTCTTAGAAATCACAAAGGGTTGAAAAATCAGATTTTGGTGAAAACGGAACATGAAATTCAATTGACCATATCTCCTATTATATTTCAAATTTTTGAGTGTGGTCAAGTCCTAGAGTTAGATCTACGAGTTACCTAACTAATTCAAGTAGAATCACTGAAAAAGGTGTTGTATATTTTAGTGTGGACTGATTTTAGCAAAGGAGTGCAAAGCTGCCAATACCGAAAAAGCTACTGCCCATGTTTTTAAAAGGGCTGTTTCGGCCACTTATTTTATGAGAAAAATTCTGGCCTTTTGGGGACATGAAAGTATATGGTATAAAGCATCTCCTGTCCAAAAATGAGCTCATTCTGACTTAAAATGAGCAAGTTATGACCATTTCAATATTTAGGTTTTTCCGACGAAAAATGCTATAACCGGAGTTTTATAACTCCGATGACCATGAAATTTAAACAAGAAGTTCACGTTAACATGTGTAAGATTCTGCCAAGATTTGGGAATTTTTGGAGTTAAACTTAAGGTAGCTAATTTCTTAAGGAATTAATTAGAAATTAATTTTTGAAAAATAGTAAATGAATTTTAAAAATTTCAAGAAAAATATATGTTCATTATGGGACTATATTATGCTAAATCCCAGAAAAGAAATATTTTTGGGACTGATTTGGTATTTTTCATGAAAATAGTTTAGTTACGAACATATGAGTTAAATGTGTTATGTGATGTAACAAAGTTGGAAGATAGGATTTTATGGCTTGGAAATCCTATATAAGGTATATATAGATTGTTGATAAGGAATTTGATCATTGGTGATGAAATCTTATGAGTATGACATGTTTGAATGATTAAATGCATTATTTGGTAAAGTGTAAACAACTGAAATAAATTATTTATAAGTTTAAGAAGTGATTAAAATATTGTTATGGTATTAACAATATTAGATTATGAATTTATTATGTGATTGATAATATTTGGATAAAGTTAATGTCTTTTATATTTATCCTTGTTTTAGTTTGATTAATGCTTATATCATTGTCATCATCCTCAAGCTTATATATATGGTGATGAAAGTTATCTTTGGCGTACGTGCGATGATGGGCTCTTATTTATTGTTGTATATTTTTGGCTTACGTGCAGAGATGGACTTGGTATGATTATGACCAGGGATTATTCGGTATAGTCATGATCATTGATGATTTAATGAATATCCTTGGCCCGTAGTGCAGGGATGATTCGATGATGTAGTTTATTTATTAAGCTGAGTCTTAGCGATAAAAATTGATGAAAACCTTTTAAAACATTGAAGATAGTAGATTTTATTCTCTACTTGACTCTTCTAATGGATTGCTTGTTCCGCTGCAATTAAACTTGATGTCTATTGTATTTTATCAGTTTAACATTGTTGAAGACTATTGATAATTTATTCTGCATTATCTTAGTCATAATATTTTTTACTGGGCTAGTTGAGCTCACCCTTTCTTTCACTGTTCTCTTTAGGAAATGAAAATATAGCTGGGACGAGTCGGGAAAAGGAGTGACGGTCAAGATGATATCATTAGTAGTCCTCACTATTCTGTTAAATAGTGTGACAATAAATGTAACGAGGACTGAATTTGACTTTGTATACTGTCTATGAGGACTCCATTGAGAATGGATATTGTCTAGAAGGCAGTATTCTTTTTTAAACTCTAAGTTTATGTTTTGTCGTATTTTACACGACAGCTGTATAGTTAAGTTTGTATTTGTATTTTGTACCATGTATTTGGCGACTCAAGATGGGTGATGTATACCTAATTTTGGGGGCGTCACAGTTGGTATCAAAGCTTAGGAATATGATCTCTGGCTGAGATGTGAGATAAGAACTAGGAAGGGAGAGACGGGGAATTTATTCGATAGTATGACCTACCTAAGTTTATTTGGTATTTAATTGGTCGGACAAAGTATAGGGATAATATGTGATATGTTAATTAACCCTTGTTTTGTGACAGTATTTGAAAAGGGCATCTAAAAATGTTGAGATAAGAAATGGAGCAAAATAATATGACCATATCGCAGTACGAGGCTAAGTTTGCGGAGTTAGCCTAGTTTGCATCCCATTTGGTCGATAATGAGGAGCAAATGACGCGAATGTTTCTAAGAGGTTTGAAATCCTCTATATGTCAATACCTCATTCTCATGTTTATATTTTGTTGAAAGTCATCTGTGGCCTGTAATGCATAGATGAACTTGGTATGATTATGACCAGGGATTATTCGGTATAATTATGAGCAAATTTTAAATCTCCAGAGTCAAAGCTATTCAAGATTTCCCCAGCTTTGAGCGAAAATGGTGTGTTTCTCGGATAATTCATCAATCCATATCCGTTCACTTGCGAGGATCCATTCGGAAGAGTAAGTGTAAGACTCACCGGACTTGCTATGTTAAAGTTGTCTTTCAGCAGCACCAGAAAAGATACCTCATAAGATAAATTTTCAAGCTTTTCTGTCATATAGTTTCCGTCAACATGTAGGACTAAGCTACCAATTAATTCAGCACTGTCAGGACTGTAAAAAATGATAGTAGAATTAAAGTCAGAAACTTTTGATATAAGGAGCTTAAATTCATTAATATAGTAGAATTAATGCGAGTCCTTCTATCTAACTAGACTTCAATAAAATTTCTTTAGTCCTTCTATCACTTTAATTTAATGACAAAGTTGCTTATATCCCTATTTTTAACTGAATAAAATTCAGATGTTTAAGCACAAATCTTGACCTTTGACGTCAATTAAGTTAACTAAATCTTATTTCTACTTACGTAAACTTCCAGCCCGAAGGGTTGGCATAATTGAGTTTCCCGGAAGGTACATAAGCGCCAGAACTCTGAATAAGACAAGAAAAAAAAATTCATATCATCCATTACAAAAAAATCTCACTTGCAAAATTTACAAATATTAAGGATTATTTTTGTTCTATAACCAACTTTAGCTATATATATGATGTTTGTTTACAATTTCAGTAGACTTACCTTCTGCCCTATTCCGTTGTTTTGGAGCAACTCCATTTCCTTGGCTTGGGACAACAATGCCTTGAGGTCAACCTCATTATGCCTCACTACTTGTGCCATCTCCTCGATCGATCGATAACTATCCTTTAATTCTGCTATATATATATATATATATATATATATATATATATATATGTATTTTCTGTTTCTATTCTTGATGTCTATATATCTCTCTTCCAAAGGCTAGCTCTATTTATACTGGCACAAACAGAGGGTACTGCAATTATTATATTCCATAATATCCTATCTTCAAATATTCCTTCCCTTTTCACAGTAGGGATCCGATCAAGATAACAAAATAGGTATATAATACAATGTTTTGATGTGATTTGGATACGTATAACAAAATAGGTATGTACAGTATGTGCAGACTATACATACATTTTTTGGTATAGATATCCAAATTACGCCCAAAACATTATATTATAAAAAAATTTCAGTTCCATAAAATATTAAACTTTTTTTTAGTTGTTTTAAAAAAAAGAGCAAAAAAAAAAAGAAAAAAAAGTTTCTCATTTTAAGAAAGTAAGATATCCCTTACTTGATCATTTCTGTATATAAATATATATATATATATATATATATATATATATATATATATATATATATATATATATATATATATATAATTGGCTACAACCAACAATCCTTTAAACAATTTGTAAACCGTCGAGGTTTTTAGTTACCTTCTACCAAATCGTTATTAGCTAAGAATTTATTATAGAAAAATATTATATTATAGAAAAATTTCAGTTCCATAAAATATTAAACTTTTTTTTTAGTTTTTTTTAAAAAAAAGAGCAAAAAAAAAGTAAAAAAAAAGTTCCTCATTTTAAGAAAGTAAGATATCCCTTACTTGATCATTTATATATATATATATATATATATATATATATATATATATATATATATATATATATATAATTGGCTACAACCAACAATCCATTAAACAATTTGTAAACCGTCGAGGTTTTTAGTTACCTTCTACCAAATCGTTATTAGATAACGAGCTAGCGTAAATTTTTATTTTGGAAGCTAGTATAAACTATCATCTCTCAAATTGTTATTAGCAGAGAAGCTACAAATGTAAACTATCGTCTAACAAACTGTATTAGCTGATGAACTAGTGTAAACTATCATTTACTAGAAGTATGAGCAGGTTAAAAGTAGAAGAATAAGCATCTCGCAGGTAAAAAAATAGCAAACCATGTGTTGGCAAGGAAATCGTACCTTGCTAGGGTTAGGGTTTCGTGTTGGATGAGGAGGAGAGAAATCCACGAAAAGTACAGAATTGTTTGATTGATTGAAGAGGGGAGAAGAACAGGTGAACGATTACTCCAATGACACGTGGCAGAACTCTTAGAATCCAAGAACCTTGTTAGGGTAACAAGGATTCAGAGAGCCTTCTTGAGTCTTTGGGTTGAGAGAGAATCTCCAAGTCTCCTAGTCTTCCAAAAGGTCCAAGTCCTCAGTCCGAAGAGAATTCCCTTTCCCAACGGAGTGGAAGGGGTATTTATAGGGTTTTTTTAGAGATAGGTCAAATGCTAGGCACATGACCTCAGAAGAATTCCAAATTTACCCTTAGTCATCAGAGTAATGCCCAAATCGTCCTGCCCTTCTAGTCACCAATCCAATCCCTCAATCAATTTCCAAAATTAGTCGTCTCCACAAGTCTTCTGCCTCGGGACACGTGGAGGCTTCTCTCGGGTCTCACACATTTATTCTGACTTTTCTGTTTGTCATTCAATTCTTTAGGTCGTATGTGAACTCTAATTTGTACTTGGACTCACACCATGCTTAGAAGAAGACAACATTAGCAAGGCCACATTTTTCTTTTTCTTCCTTTTTATCTTTTTTTTCCTTTTTGTTTATTTTTAGACGGAGGACTTCATTTCATCTTTGAAAATGTGGGTAAAGAAATTGTACTTTAGGGTTTCGTGTTGGCTGAGGAGGGGAGAAATCCATGAAGAGTACAAGATTGATTAATGAATTAAAGAGGGGAGAAGAACATGTGAGCAATTACTCCAATGACACATGTCAGAACTCTTGGGATTCGAGAACCTTCCTAGGTACCAATGATCCAGGGAGTCTTCCAAGGTGTGTTTCGAGTTGAGAGATAATCTCCAAGTCTCCAGTTTTCCAAAAAGTCTCTTATTCAAAGAATGGAAGGAGTATTTATAAAGTTTCTTGGAAAGTGGTCACGTGTTAGACACATGACCTCAAGAAAATTTCATAAATACCCTAAGTCACCAGAGTATTGCCTAGATCGTCCTGTCTTTCTAGCCACCAATCCAATCCCTCAATTAATTCTCAAAATGAGTTGACTCCATAAGCCTTTACCTTGGGAGGCTTTTCCTCGATCTCACGATACAAAGCTCTTGTTGCTCAAACCATGTTTACTTGCTCTTCTTTCTTTATTTGAGAATCTCGTCTCTAGAAATCATCGGAAGAACTCTGCGCAAGACCCGAGAAGCCGCGTGTTACACCCCAGTCCCACATCGAAAGATATGAGAAAAAATTGTCTATATATAAGGAATTAAGTTACTACCAATAATATACCTTTAACCCATGACCTTTTGGGTGAGCCTGTGGTGGGCTAAGATGACCCTAATAATATAATATTGGGCTAGTGGTTTAAGGCCTTATTTTGGATGTATTCGATTCGGACTTGGAATTTGACCCAAGATTTGTTCTGGTCTCGGGATTTGACTCGGGTTGTTACATATGATATTAGAGCTGACTCTTGATAGCTCTGGTCAGATCATCCGATCGGGTTGCCGGAGGTGGGGACAAGAAACTAGCCGGTATTATCCCACAATGGCTAAAGAGGCAAAGATCTGTGGATCGTATGTGTGATCGGTTCTGATGGAGACATCAAAAATTTAAGTGTGGGAGTTTATAACACCTCAATCCTACATTGAAGATATGGGCAATACTATTGTGCTATGATTTAAGCTATCCAACTATATTGTTATAGTTTGGATTCCAGTCTGAGAATGAACAAACCCTGAAAATGGTATATTTTTATTGCACTCTGGGAGTGGGGACGTTGAACATGAAAATTGTTCTGGATAAGATAATATTGATCAATACAGGGCATAAATGGCTGATCACCCACCATGCTCGTAAGATAAGACGGTTCTCAAATAAATTTTTGAGAGAACCTTTTCAGGAAAAGAAAAAGCTTGTTCACAGGTCTTATGACCTTTCAGATGTTCAATATTGATACTGATATTCCAGGAATATGAATGATTCAAGATTTAATTGCTTTACGGTTTGTTTCACTGTTAAAGTATGCCTTAAATGAAAACATCTAATTATTGTTAAGATATTAAAAAATGCTATTACTTGTTGAGCAATTGAATGCTCATTCTTGTTTTGTTATAAATTTTTTCAGCTAATCAGGCTCCAACAGAGGGGTCTAATAGAGACAAAGGAAAAGGAAAAGCTACTAAGTAGTTGGTATATGTTGTAATAAATAGTTTATATGTTTGTAGATATTTAACTATCATGTAATAAGCACTTAAAGGTCTACGTACCTGGGATTAGAAGAACTCTGATATAATAAATCTATCAAGTTTGATATTATATTATGTTGAATGCTTGATATCTTGAAGCACTGAATAAGGGTTTCAAGTACCCGAATTTGGGGGTGTCACACGCCCGATTCGCTTCCTTTGTGTATGCTTAGTATGCTTATACAACTTGTCTAATATTCCATTGATTAATTCTAAGTATCATTATATTTCATAACTTTCTTGTTTAATAACTTAGAATAACATACTTTATCGTGAAAAGCATCCACGTAGCATACGAGCATGCCCAACGCCCTCCAATCGCCTCCAATCGCCTCCAATCAAATGCATAACAATCCTAAAAATGGCTATTTTAGCCCCTTCTCCCGACCTCAAATCTCAAAACTTATAAAATAAAAGTTTTAGGTCTACTTCTTATATTTTTGAATCATCCTGAATCACTTCAATCGTTGTTCCTATGAAAAAGTTATGCATGTTTTACTAAAGAATCGTCAAAGCTGACTTTCTCTAATTTTGGGCCAGCGCCCCGGCGCCTATCCTAGGCCTATTTCCAACGCTCTGGGGCTGGACGGCAGTAGGTTCTCAACCAAAAACTTTAATTTTCAAAATTCTTCAGTTTTGAACGATTTCAACACGTCTACTTTAAAACATCATAAACTGCTTGTCCGATATCGAAATGAGCTCGTTCTTTATGGGTTGAAAAAGCTTGCAACACCCTCTAAAAATTCCTTAGGAAAAAATAATTTTCTAGATTCTCTAACAATCCTTTAAACTTGCTCAAAAGTCCCTCGAGACTAAGATTTTCATCATTCAACATACTTTACCAAAATTTTCGCCATGACTTCGTTTTAACATATTTTTACTCTGTTCCAATTAGAATATATTCATAACATCCTTATCTATAAATCCTTATTCCCAAATTTTATTTATTCCAACCTTATCAACAATATTAAAATCCTAATTTAAGTCCTTTAAACAAATAATGTTTATCCTTTACGCTTTGGCCTACGATTCCATTCTTGTTACCACTTCTTATGCAATTTAACAAGTTATTTATCATGATCAAATCACACATAACCTTATTTACTCAAGGTCCTTCATACTCTTTCCTAAACAACCATCGCTAACAACTAATGATTCAAGAAATACTTCAAGGAAATGAAAAGATGGATGGTTCTTACCTTCTTAGTTATTCTTCTTCTTCCTAGCTTAAGATTTGTTAGCATGATATACATTGTTGGCCCCTCCATCTAACAACTTATGCTTTTAAGATGAGTTGGTTACTTAACATGATATCAAAGCTTTGGGTGTGCAAGGTCTTGGGTTCAAAATTTTCCAATTGCACAATTATCTTTCTATTAAATTAATAGTGCAAATGCACTTTAATTTCCCCCTTCTCTATAAAAAAAGTTGCATTTGAGGGGGAGTGTTAGCATGATATACATTGTTGGGCCCTCCATTTCATAGCTTAAGCTTTTAGATGACTTGGTTACTTAACAAGCTTGATCCTTGCTCTTCCTTCTCTTCTTCTTGGTATTCAGCCACTATCTTTCTCTCTCTCTTGTTTTCTTTCTCTTTTCTCTAGTTTGCTATCTCTTCCTTTTTTTTCTTACAAATGAAATGAATTGGCAAAAATCCTCTAGATCAATTGAATTCTCCACCAACTAACTAAACCATGCTTCTAAGGTTAGGTTAACTCGTGTAGGGTTAGGGAATGATAGGATGACACTTGTAAGCTTAATGTTTAAGGATGACAAGAAGAGATAAGCAAGCATTAAATTAAATTGCCACCTTGCTAGATGAGTCACACATACTACCCCTTTTGCTTCTTTAATTGGCCGGATCACCCCTCCCTTTCCTAGCTCATTTTGGCTTTTAATTATCCCATGTGGGATAAACATCAATCCTCTCCCTTATCTTGCTTTGTCGCCCACCTTATCTTTTATGAGATAACTACTAAGTCTCCTTCCTTATCTTCTCTTGGATAAGCCTTGTCACTAATCCTTATCTCCTCCTTGTTTTCCTTTAACCCAAACTTACCATAACTAGAAAGTTTCCATCTCACCTTCTCTCTTCTCCTTGTCCACATTCAAATCACCACATGTTTAGTTCTAGCAAATGACACTTGCCCTCTTATAACTTTGGCTCTAGTATGGACTCACTTTTTGGATTCAATACCAAGCCATGACTCCTATCCTTTGGCTCTAAGCTTAAGCAACTCAAACCTTAGGCTCAACCCTTAGCTAAGCCCCTTTAAATTCCTAACCAAGCCATTTGAACCATATGATTTGTTAGACTAGAATTAATTTAATTTCTCCTTTTCTTTTTAGTTAGATTTCCTAACATTTTTAGTTACATTTTCGTAATACGCTTGGTTAGCTAACAATCCGACTTTTGATTTTCAAAAATCCAATTTCGCCACCATTCCCCCTTTCCCGAATAAACGCTTGTAGCTCTTCGAAATTTTGAAGAAAACGAAGTTGCGTTTTTAGCGTGAATAGTGTTTTTACGTAAGACTTTTTCTAGAAAAATATTTTATTAGAGATTTCATCTCGCCTTCTCAAATAAACACTACGACGTAATTCGAAATTCTAGAAAAAGTACGTTTAGTAGCATTTTTCTGCGATTTTATAAATAGTTATTTTTTCATCTTCTTCTTGGAAAAAATTATATTCTACCAAAACTCCCAACATTTATACATAATCACGTAACACGTAAACTAGGTCATTAATCGACCTAAATCATATAACACATAATAATATCTATAAAATTTTATTTTATTAGATATTCACAAATAAAACCTATTTTCAAGCCTATTTGAATTCTCGGGTCGTCACATGGTATTTATAGAGTTTCATGGAAAGTGTTCACGTGCCAGGAACAGGACCTCGGGGAAATTCAAGAAATACCCTTAGTTACCAGAGTAATGCACTAGATCATCATGTTCTTCTAGCCACCATGCAATCCAATCCGTCAATCAATTCCAAAAATGAGTTGCCTCTATAAGCCTTCTGCCTTGGGACCCATGGAGGTTCCTCCTCGATCTCATGCTTCAAAGCACTTGTTGCTCAAACCATGTTTTCTTACTCTTCCTTCTTTATTTGAGAATCTCGTCGCTAGAAATCCTCAGAAAAACTCTACGCAAGAACCGGGAGGCCGCGCCTTAGGGGGACAATCCTTAGGGCGCGGAACCCTAGGGAGCCGAACCCTAGGAGGGCTCCTTCGATTCTTTCCATTTATTTCAGCCTTTCTTGGTCGGTTTTTATCATTTTCTCATGATTCTTGGTCCTGTAAGAAGCTCTTCTTGTCATAGAGATTATAAGGCTAATCAATGTTTAGAGTTTCACAAGATATTAGTTTATTTATGTAGTCTGGGCTTATTTCTTTGTCATTGCATTGATGAAACCCCTTCTAGCATGCCAATCGAGAAAATGAGGTAGCATGTGCCCTAGGGTGCCGAACCGTAAGAGGTACTTTTAGCTTTTTTTTTGTCCATCTTTTGTCTGTTTTCCTTCTTTCGTTCCGATAGTTACAACCAAATCCAGTCGGAGAAGAAATTGGTTTATCTTTTATTCAAGGAGGAGTCATCTTGGAGTGGTTGAACCGTAGGGTGGCCAGACCTTAGGGGGCCAAAACCCTAGGGTTTTTCCTTTTTTGCTGATTTAATGCTTCGTTCATTAATTGCAGTCTTGTTCATTTACTTCTGTCTTTTCATTTAATTCAATTAGGTCATATGTGAACCGTAATTTGTACTTGGGCTCACAGAAAATAAACCTAAGAATTCATCAAAGGAAATAAAAGATAAACGACAATACAAATATTGCGTTTTGTTTTGTTTTATTTATTTAAATTTTATTTTCAAATATATACGCATGCATGATAAAGATTTACAATTATATATATAATAGTCTAAAACCAACAATCCGCGAAACAATATGTAATCCGTCGAGGTGTTTTAGTTGACGAGCTAGTATAAACTACCATCTACCAAATCGTTATTAGCTAATGAGCTAGTGTAAATTTTCATCTTGGAAACTAGTACAAACTATCATCTATAAAATTGTTATTAGTAGAGGAGCTACGAATGTAAACTATCGTCTAGCAAACTGTATTAGTTGATGAGCTAGTGTAAATTACTATCATTTACCAAATAGTTAGATAGACTGTTGGCTACAGTCAAATGTGTTTTGGATCAATTCCTATATATATATATATATATGTGTGTGTGTGTGTGTGTTGTGTTTGTGTGAAAATTTCATGAAAATCTAACTAGAGATTTTAAGGCAATTTAGTAAAACTTAGTTGTTTTGGTACTATTGAATTGATTTATCATTTCATTTTTTTAATTTACTACCCGACCCACAATTTTTCTCTTCTCGTATCAATAGTAAGTTTAAGATTGGATGATATTTCTGTCCCTTCAAGTTGTCATCGAGTGTCAAAGTCGTTCATAAAATTTATTTTTTGTCAATTGAGTCCTTAAAGTGGTCAATTCTGTCTCTTTTCTCCAAATTAACTCAATTTCTTCTAAATTGAAGTACATGCTCGGCATATATATGCGATTTAAGTTGGGGCAAAAATGTCTCCTAACACAATAATAATAATAATAATAATAATAATAATTCAAAATTATCTAATGAAAAGACATAATTTAAACAGTACCATCTTGTAATTTATGTAATCACTTAATTTAATATCACAATAAATCACCTAGTGATAGTTGTTTTATTTATAATATGATAATAACAACCACCTAGTGGTAGCTGATTTATTTATTACATGCTAATAACAACCATGAGTTGATAGTTGATTTATTTATTATATGCTAATAACAGCTATCAGGTTGATTTATTTATTATATTCTAATAAATAGCCATCAACTAGTATATAATTTCTTGATCAACTGTTCATAGGAAAATTACTGATCGTTCATTTAGGCGTTGGGGGGACTAATTTGAACACCAGTAGATAAATAAACCCGTCTTCATAGTCGTGTTTTCACTCCCGTCAAGAGCAAATTTGAAATCTATTCAAGAATTCCCCAGCTTTGAGCGAAATCGGTGTGTTCCTCGCACAATCCATTCACTTGCGTGGACCCATCCGGAGGAGTAAGTGTAAGACTCACTGGACTTTCTATGTTAAGGTTGTCTTTCAGCAGCACCACAAAAGACACCTCATAAGTTAATTTTTCAAGAGTTTCTGTCGGATATTTTCCATCAACATGTAGGACTAAGCTACCAATTAATTCAGCACTGGCATCACTGAAAAAAATGATAGTAGAATTAAAGTCAGAAACTTTTGATATAAGGAGCTTAAATTCATTAAGGTGATTTTATTGATTTTTTTTTTCTAGAAAATTTTTAATGTAAGTCCTTCTATCTAACTAGAGTCTAGACTTCAATAAAATTTCTATAGTCCTTCTATCACTTTAATTTAATGATATAGTTGCTTATATATCCCTATTTTTAACTGAATAAAATTCAGATGTTTAAACACAAATCTTGACCTTTGACATCAATTAAGTTAACTAAATCTTATTTCTACTTACGTAAACTTCCAGCCTGAAGGGTTGGCATAATTGAGTTCCTTTGCATGCACAAAAGCCCAACTGCTCTGAATAAGTCAACAGAAATTTACATTATTATAAGGATAGATAAGGCAAACCAGCGGTGACCATTAAATGATATGTCGATGCCTTTATATATATATATAAAATATTGACGGTTGACATTGTCAAAATAACAATTATAAAAGTGTTGCCAAATGTATATTTACTCTGATAGCGATGACACTATCAATCACCTATATATAAATAGCAAATGTTTCATAGCAAAAGTTTATTACGGAATATGTATCACTCAATCCATCTTATATCATCCATACATTACAACATCAGATAGATGTGATCTTAAAATTTTTGAACACTACGCTACATTATGTTGCAAATGGTACAAAATTTTAAAAATCCCAAAGGTGTAAGATGGTCTAAATTTTGCAAAAATGTATCACTTGCAAAATTTACAAATATTAAGGATTATTTTTGTTCTGTAGACAACTTTAGTGTGTATATATATTTGATGTTTGTTTCCAATTTCAGTGGAGTACCTTCTGGCCCGGGTCTTTTTGAGCAACGCATTTTCCTTAGCTTGAGACAACAATGTCTTGAGGTCAACCTTATGATACCTCACTACTTGTGCCATTTCATCGATCGATCGATAACTATCCTTTAATTCTGCTATATATATTTTTTGTTTTTGTTCTTGATGTCTATATATCTCTCTTCCAAAGGCTAGCTCTATTTATACTGGCACAAACAGAGGGTACTGCGATTATTATATTCCATAATATCCTATCTTCAAATATTCCTTCCCTTTTCACAGTAGGGATCCGATCCTGATAAGTTTAACATCATCATCATCATCACCATGGATATAGAGCAGCCGATTCTGTTTAATAATTTTGTTGGAATAATTCTTTTCCATTTCTCAGTTAAATAATTCTTTCTTTAGCTTGTTGCGCTGGCAAAATTCGATGAAGGCGAAAGGTACGTAGGCATCCTAGTAAATGATGATTTTCTTCTAAACAGAAGTACGAGCAGGTTGATGATACATATGTCATGCCAACATAACAAACTTTAGAGGAGCCGAGTTCGAAAAACAGAGGGTACTGGTCTAATTGCCTTAATTCGATCTTATCACCCAAGCACGGGTGCCATCTATTTTGGTTCAATATAATGGAGTATATATTCAAATCAACAAAACAAGGCAAGAACAAAAAATAAATTTAAAGGGCATATTTTAATAGGAATATCTATTAATATATATAGGTATGTTACTCAAATCTTGAGTCAATTTAGTAATCCAGTTTTGGTGACTCGGTAGTTCAAAATGTTTTTTTTGTTTTCTTTGTTTGATTTTTATGTATTCTTGGTCGTAAATCTTGATATTCTCAAAAGTCAACTAAAACACTCAAAAAGTTATATTTTTTCACAAAATTTTAGTACACATTTATTATTCAAGATGCAATATATTATTTATCATTAAGAATTGAGTAAAGATATAAAAATAAAATAAAAACAAGGAAATAACTTTTGAGCTTTCAAGTCACCAAATTTGGAGAGCTGAGTTGACTCGAGATATATTAAAATGTCATTCAAAAATATTATATATATAATTTACCAAATAAATCATTTTTAAACTTATCTGTAGTTTGCACGGATTATTAATTTTGTTTGTATTAAAAGTAGAAGTATAAGCATCTCGCAGGCCAAAAATAAAAAGAAAAAAGAAAATAAAAAGAAGAGCTAGACTACTTTTTTTTTTCTCTCTATAGCTTCTCTCTCTATAATTACTCTTGTGTGAGTCTTAGTGAATTGGTGAGAATGAAAGAAGAATGAGCTTCTATTTATAGAAAAATATAGTTTCGATAATTGCACGTTTTGGGGCTCGAAATATTACAGTATAATACCTTCATCTTTTTCTTCATTTTTAATTTAGTCCTGCAAGTATTATCAAACTTGTACCACCTCCCCTAATAGTACATCATGTGAATCAATAATACATTCATGTGAATCAATAGTTATATACATGTGAAAAAAAATAGTTACAGTATAGTACCTTTATCTATACCTCCATTTTTAATTTAGTCATGCAAGTATTATCAATCTTGCACCACCTCCCCTAATAGTACATGCATGTGAATCAATAGTACACACATGTGAACAAATAGTTATAAGCATGTGAATTAATAACAATTAATTGCTCATTTATCTAATTAATTATCCGATTGGTCAATATAACCTCCAGACATCAATTATCATCGAAATAAATATCGATTTTCACTAACACTAATAATCCCAATACAATAGAACTATCAATTTTATCTTTAATCAACATGAACTTATTCATCATTAATATTATAACTCATAATATTTAACAACCAGATCATTCCCAGGAAAGAGGGGGCTTTCCGATAAGGATTTCTCTCTATTGGCGTGCAATTAGGTGATCAAACATCTCCTCGATAGAACTTTCTAGACGTCGTCAATATTACAAATAATAATATGAATAACTTTGTCGTCTCAATTATTGATTTAATAATATAAAATATTATGCAGATGATACTGTGACAATGATTGAATCAATAATATATGAGAAATATTATGCAATAATTACTGTAGTAATAATTGAGTATAACTGAGTGACTTCTCATGTAAGCGTCAATAATTAATATCGTGTGCTACTATGCAACCACGCATATTACTGTACTTTTACTACCAGGTAGATCAACAGTTTAACGATAACACTTTCGCCGTTATTTTTTATAAAAAGATATTTCTGTCATTTTCTAACTACGACAATACTTCAGTTGTGGGGTCCACCAATGATTGTGTCGTCGTACGAATATTCCCCGATAAAAAGAATATTCTCCGACTAAACGAATATTTTATGACAACTTGCTTACTTTGCAAAATTTTCACATATCACCCTTAACTTTAACCTTTTATCAATTTAACCATTTACTAAATAAAATAATAATTATAAGAAAATTGAATGCTTTCATTTCATAAATTTTGGGGTCTTACAATCTTCCCTTCTTATGAAATTTCGCCCTTGAAATTTACGTACGTACCTTGTATGCCGAAGAGGTGAGGATACCTCGTTTAGATTCTAACTCTTGAGGTATAACCTTTGAGTGTCGAATATGATCCTTCTTATCCAAGATTTTAACACGTATCTTCTCATACGTTAAATTTTCTGCTATCTCGTCTAGTTATAATTCAATAATGTGGTTCGGGTCATCCACATATTTACGTAACATCGATACGTAAAAAATATTTTGAACACGCAACATACTTGGCGGTAAAACGAGTCTATAGGCCACTGTTCCTACTCGATCGAGAATTTCAAATAGACCAATAAAATCGAGGGTTGAGATTTCCTCTCTTCATCGACTCTTGCTTCTATAATAACGCCTTCTTGAACCTTCTTCTTCGTATTCATCAGCTCTAGGTCTGTAGCTTGAACAACTTTAAATATATCGATTAAAGTCGATTCTACTCGTATATGTGATATCACCACGTGGGTCCCTGTCTTTAACTATATCTTCATCATTTGTAAGTTATACGAAATGGGTTTTTATGCTAACAACATCGTACTCCGTAAACGCATACGATCTTCTACTCAATGCGTTAGCTACCACGTTCGCTCTTCCACGATGATATTGAATGGTATAGTCGTAACCTTCAACAGCTCGAGCCAACGTCTTTGGCGTATGTTACGTTCATTTTGGGTGAAGAAAAATATTTGAGGGTTTTAAAAATGAGGTTTGTACTGGGGTCAATACAAAATTCGATTTCACACTCTAGGGAGGCTAGGAAGTCTTCAGGAATACGTCAGAAAATTTATTAACAATAGAAATATCATTCAAATCTGACGTATTTTTGTTTAAATATGTGATATGAGCTAAGAAAGCTTGACATCCGTTTTTTAATAAACGAATAGCTTTATGGATTGATATGACAGTGATTGACTTTAGTGGTTTGATTGCTTGAATTCGCATAATAGGTTGGTTAGGAATATGAAAGCTAACAACCTTACGAAAATAATTAATTTTTGCATGATGAGTAGTTAACCAGTCGATTCCTAAAATCACATCAAAGGCAAGTATTTTCAAAGTGATATGATCGACAGGTAACGTGCGGTTACCAATTTGAATCAAACAAGACTTATAAACAGTGGATGTAACAAAGGTTTCTCCAAATGGAGTTTCAACAGATAAGTCAAAATCTAATTTCTCCGAAGTTAAATTTAAACGTTGAGCGCAAGTAGGAAAAATAAAAGAATGGGTAGAACCAGTATCTAATAAGGTATAGACTTCACAAGAATTTATAATTAACTAACCTGTGCTAACTTCATTAGGGTTACTCTCTTTTTGAGAAGTCACAAAAATGCTCTTCCTGAAACCACAGACTTTGTTTTGTCCGTATCCGCCTTTGGTGCAAGCCGTCCCAGCTGGACTTGATTTCGCTACAGGATAAAATCAAGCTATGTGACCGTCTTTTCCACAACTAAAACATACCTTGGAAGACTGTGGACAGTTTGGACTTATATGTCCATCTTCTCTGCATCTGTAGCATCTAACTGGCAGCCGTTCTCCTCCCCTAGAATTTGTTGCTGGTGCTGGTGCTGCTACCGACGTCTTCCCGTCATCATTAAATCTTCTCTTCTTGAAATTTCCACTTGAATCATTTCTTCTATTATCTTAGCCATGATTACCACCGAAGTGGTTACCATTTCTGGCATGATAATTTCCTCTACGTTTGTTGTCACCGCTTCGATGACTACTACCACTGGTATTATCGGCTTGCCGGCTGCTCTCTCTTGGTTGGGTTAACTCATTATCGCGCTCAATAACTGAGCCCTATTTACAACATCTGAATACAAACACAGTTTGTGAGAAATGAGGTATTGACGTATTTCGGGTCTCAAACCTCGCAGAAATATTCGCGTCATTCTCTCTTCATTATCAACCAAATGGGATGCGAACCGGGACAACTCGGCAAACTTAGCCTCACACTGCGACAGGGTCATATTGTTTTGCTCCAACTTGATAAACTCCACCTCCTTCATGTGACAAATACTTTCAGAAAAGTACTTGTCGTTGAACAGCTCTTGGAACTTCTCCCAAGACATTTTGAGTGCGGCAAGCTGAGTACGTTTTACTGATTCCCACTAGTAATATGCCTTCCCTCTCAACATGAAGGTAGCAAAGGGAACCTTTTGCTCCTCGGAGCATCCTAAGACATCAAATATCTTTGTGATCTACTTTATCCACGTCTCTTCCTTGAGTGGTTCTAGCCTTCACAAAAACTCCGGTGGTCCCAACTCTTTAAACTGCTTAGTAGTGACCATCTGAGAGTTGTCAGTGTTTTCACCTGCATTTTGAACAGGAGCCGCTCTCGCCTGATGTTGTATGAATTGCATAAAGCCTCTGAACATCCCATCGTTCATCATTTGATCGGTGTTGTTGTTTACCTGAGGATTATTGTCTTCATATTACAGATTATCATGGGTATTGATTATTTGTGACTCAACGGTCTTCATTGCTGATCTCAACATTCTCAGATGTCATTTTCAAACACTGCCACAAAACAAGGCTTAATTGACATGTCACATATTATCCCTATACTCTGACCGACCAATTAAATACCAAATAAACTTAGGTAGGTCATACTAGTGAAGGAATTCCCCGTCTCTCCCCTCCTAGTTCTTGTCTCACATCTCAGCCAGGGATCATATCCCTAAGCTTTGATACCAACTGTGACTCGTATCCCTTTACTTGGATAGCACCTCACAATGATACCAATCAACTTTCCACCGCAGAATGACTTCCCCTACGGAAATTCTGGCTTTGGTGCATTCCAAGACTTGGAAGTCACCAGATAAAGGCTCGGGGCTCTTTACTATGGCTTAGATACCAACTGTGATGCCCCCAAAATAGGTATATATCACCCATCTTGGGTCGTCAAATACATGGTACTGAATACAAATACAAACTTAATTATACAACATGAGCTGAGTGTTTTTACACGAATATTATCTTCTAGAAAATATCCAAACTCAAATGGAGTCCTCATTACATTTATTTTCACACTATTTTATAGAATAGTGAGGACTACTATAACAACATCTCGGACCATCACTCCGTTCCCTGACTAGTCTCAGCTACGTTCTCATTTCCTGAAGAGAACAATGAAAGCAAAAGGGTGAGCTCAACTAGCCCAGTACGAAATATTATGACCAAAATAATGCAAAATAAGTTATCGTTAGCCTTCAACAATGTTAAACTGATAGAATATAATAGACAACAAGTTAACTGCAGCGGAACAAGTAATCCATTAGAAGAGTCAAGTAGAGCATGATATCTACTATCTTCTATGATTTAAAAAGTTTTTCATCAACTTTATCGCTGAGACTCAACTTAATAAATAAACCACATCATCCAATCATCCCTGCACCACGTCCAAGAATATTCCTGTAATCATCAATGGTTATGATTATACCGATAATCCCTGGTCATAATCATACCAACAACTGTCCATCAATGTACTACAGGCCAATGAGAACTTTTACCACATCATTTGTAACATTACGGATCATGATTATACCGAATGATCCCTGGTTATAATCATACCAATTAACAGTCCATCTATGCACGTAAGCCAAAGATGACTTTCATCACAATATAAGCATGAGGATGATGACAATGATATAAGAATTCAATTAAAAGAAATAAAGGATAAATTTTTAAAGATTTATAATTTAATTTATCCAGAATTCAATAATGTTTAAATTGCCAATATGATACTGCTTTGTGGAGTAAAATTCAAGAATGATATTGTATCAAAAATGATTTGGACCGAAAAGAAATTAATTTTTGTCATGAATAGTATTCCGGGTGAATAGTACCCCGTGAATAGTACTTCAGGAATAGTATCCCATGAATAGTACTTTGTGAATAGTACTCATAAATAGTACTTCGTGAATAGTACTTTATGAACAGTACTTTATGAATAATACTTTTGTGAATAGTACCGTATAAATGAATAATACTCATGGACAGTACTCCAGCATGAAAAGCTTAAAATTTAACAAGAATGTGCAGAAAATATCATTGTGAAATGATACTAGATGAATCGCAAATTTTAAGGATATTCTACTAATTTCACGGAGTATAGAAGTAATACTTTAACAAAATGAGGGTATAATCAGGAATACAAGACGAATTAATATTACTCACATACTATAGAGTATGGAAAAAAAATATTATTCCTTATGAATACTGAACAAAAATAATATCTCTTACCACTGTTGAACGAAAATAATATTCCAATGAATATTGAACGAAAATAATATTCCTTACGAATATTGAACGAAAATAATATTCTTTATGAATATTGAACAAAAATAATATTCATACGAATACGAAAAATAATATCTCTTCTGAATATGAAATAAATAATACCCCTTACCTCAGAAGAAGACTGGATACTGGAATAGTGAAGTAGCAAACTTCTCTTCTTCTTTCTCTCTATAGCTTCTCTCTCTATAATTGCTCTTGTGAGTCTTAGTGAATTGGTGAGAATGAAAGAAGAATGAGCTTCTATTTATAAGAAAATATAGTTTCGATAATTGCACGTTTTGGGGCTCAAAATATTACAATATAATACCTTCATCTTTTTCTTCATTTTTAATTTAGTCCTGCAAGTATTATCTGTAAGACCCAAAATTATTAATAAATAAAATTTAATTTCCTCTATTTATTATTTTGAAATAGTAAGAGTTGATTTGATTAATGTGGTTAGTTATGGGTAAAATGCGCAAATATTTCAAATAAACAAGTGGTTATAAAATATTCATATTTTGTCGGGGAATATTCGTACGATGGCGCAGCCTTGTGTGGGCCCCATAACGGAAAGTGATTGAATGAAGAAAACTGACAAATATAAGTTGTTTATAAATAACGGCATAGTTGTTACCGTTAATACTGTTGAAATACTCGGTGGTTAAAATACAACAGCACACGGTATTGCATCAATTATTGATTCTTACGTAAGAAGGCATTACTCAATAATTGTTACAGTAGTTATTGTTCAGTATTTTATTTTATTGATTCAATAATTGATGCGTTGATATTTTATATTATTGTTGTTTCAATAAGTGTCATTACACAGTATTTTTCATTATCGGATCAATAATTCATATTATTTGAATAATATTATTAGATAGCAATATTGGCAATGTCTAAAAGTTCTATCTAAGGAGAGGTTAGGTCATCTAATTGCGCACCAGTAAAGAGAAATCCTTATTGGAAAGCCCACTCTTTCCTGGGAATTGCCTGATTATCAGTATTGTGATTCTGTAATATTATTTGTGAATAATTAATTATTGATTTATATGATGAGGAAAATATTCATTTTATGTGGATATAGATGGAGAAAATTTTTTAATGTGACAATTGTTGAAAATTAATATTTTATCTTTTTCTGATAAAATAATTCATTTAAATATATTATTATATTATAATAATATAATAATATTGATATTTTACAATGAGTGTGGGATATATGAGTATATGAGGAGGAAGAGTATTTTTGTTGTAATAAATGTTAAAAACATGTTAAACATGTCGGTGGACCCCATTTCTTGACTGAAATTTGATTATAGCCTGTAAAATCGCCCGTTTATGGATTTTGGTTAATTATGTTTGGAATTTAGAAAAACTTTCTTCTGCAAAGTTGTAGATAATGAAATTTCCTACAGATAGGACATGAGATTTGAATTTTTCTGATAAAATGGCTATTTATTATGAATTATTGAAGTTCCGAAGTTTCGAAATAATTGATTTTTGGAAGTTTTAGTTTTTTTTTTAAGAAAAACATTTTTTTGTTTCAAATGAGTGAGCTCATATGTGTTATAAATGGGTTGAATTCAGTTGGTCTAAGGTGGGCTTGAAATATTTTAATTATATTAATATTTATTAAATTTTTGCTTTGGTGTTCTAAGCATTTTCCTATAAATAGGATGCTTAGGTTAGAACTGAAAATCACACCAGAAACTGAAGTTTTCTCTCTCTTTCTCTATCGATATATTGAGCGTATTCTTGTGAGTATTTTAATACTTTGAGTGTTGTTATACGGTACAAGTTCAAGTCATAGCCTATATCCGGTGTTTCAACTAGAAGTACTATTCTTTCGAGGTAAGGGATGTTATTTTTTTTTAAATGATATTATTTCTTCTAATATCATTATGCCAGAATATTGGTAATATTTTTTTTGTGAAATTCTTTTCTTTTGGTGTCGGGGTTAGTATTCACGTATATGGCATTATTCACTAATACGACACTATTCACAGAAAAATTAAATTTTCATTTTTTGTCCAAAATATCGTTTATGGATACTAGCTTTGATTGTATCCATGTTTTGATGATTCTTGAATTTTATTCCACTATGATTATTTATGAGGTATTTTTGGACATGAATAAACCGAAACACGAATCCTTAATATTTATTTTTTTGTTTCACTGGATTTTTTTTCTTTAAAATATTTTTCATCATCCTCAGTCCTAAATGATGATATAATTGAATATCTTTGGCCTGTAGTGCAAAGATTAATAATTTTATGATGAATATCTTTGGCCCGTAGTGCAAAGATAAACAGGTGTTGAGATGAACATGACCGACTGATGAATATCTTTGGCCTGTAGTTCAAAGATGAAAATTTGATTCAAGATGGAGATTGATTGATATTACAGGGATAAAATATTGATGATGAACTTTTAAATTTATAGATTATAGTAGATTTCATTCTCTACGTAACTCTTCTATGAATTATTATTTTCCGCTGCGAATATTGATCTAAACTGGTTGTTTATTATATTCACTCAGATTTTTCCCCGTTGAAGACTAACGATAATTTGTTTTATATTATCTTAGTCATAATATTCTTTACTGTGCTAGTTGAGCTCACCGTTTTCATTTTTGTTCCCTTTTTCTTTTCAGGAGGCGAGAATGTAGCAAGTACTAGTCGGGGTATGGATTGACGGTTCTAGAAGTTGTTTTAGTAGTCCTCACCATTTTTAGAAAATAATGTATCAATAATTGTAATGAGGACTCATTTTGGTGTGGATATTATCTAGAAGACAATATTTGTATTTAAACTCACAGTTTTTATGTTGTATTAATAAAGTTGTAGTTGTTTCTGTACCATGTTATTGACGACTCAAAATAGGTGATGTATACCTATTTTGGGGACGTCACATTATCAAATTTGCACCACCTCCCATAATAGTACATTATGTGAATCAATAGTACATTCATGTGAATTAATAGTTCTATACATGTGAAAAAATAGTTACAGTATAATACCTAAATCTATACCTCCATTTTTAATTTAGTCATGCAATTATTATCAATCTTGCACCACGGACCTCCCCTAATAGTACATGCATGTGAATCAACAGTACACACATGTGAACAAATAGTTATAAGCATGTGAATTAATAACAATTAATTGCTCATTTATCCGATTAATTATCCGATTGGTCAATATAACCTCCAGACATCAATTATCATCGAAATAAATGTTGATTTCCACTAACACTAATAATCCCAACACAATGGAACTATCCATTTCATCATTAATCAACACAAACTTATTCATCATTAATATTATAACTCATAATATTTAACAAACAGGTCATTTCCCAAGAAAGAGGGGGCTTTTCGATAAGGATTTCTCCCTATTGGCGCACAATTAGATGGCCTAACCTCTCCTCGACAGAACTTTCTAGACATTGTCAATATTACAAATAATAATATGAATAACTTTGTCGTCTCAATTATTAATTTAATAATATAAAATATTATGCAGATGATACTGTGACAATAATTAAATAATAATATGAGAGATATAGATATTTTGCAACAATTACTGTAATAATAATTGAGTATAACTGAGTGACTTCTCACGTAAGCATCAACACAATACACCAAAAATGGCCTCAAGTGAAGGACAAATCCTTCACTACAGGCCATATATCTCTCACAAGTGATTTATTGCGAAGAAATATTTTCTTCACACGAGTGCTCGCATTAGACCTCCTCGCAATTGGGTATTATTCGCAAAGTAGTAACTAAATGTTTTTTGTGAAGGATATATTGTGAATAACTTATTCCTTCACAAATTATATTTAGTAATGGAATATTGTTATTTAGTGAAAGATTGGTTTCCTTCAAAAATAATATTTTAAGAAGGACTATTTGAAATTAGTGAATAACTTGATTCTCTCACAAATAATATATTGTGAAGAACAAATTTATTTAACGAGAGAATATTTTCCTTCACTAATTATAAATTGAGAATCTTTTTTCAAATTATTGAAAGAAAAATTCCTTTACAAATTATAAATTTGTAAATAAAAAATTAATTGCTAAATAATCAAAATTCATTCAAAATTATAATTAATTTTCAAATCAATGATTTCATATTTATTATTATTACTATTATTTTTAGTAATTGCTATAATAAATATTAAATTTAATATTTTAAGTTAATATAAATATCATACCTATTTCAAACTAATTGATAAACTAATGCATAAAGAGCCAATAATTAAAACTAATACTCCATATATAAATAGATAATACTCAAGTCACGATAAGTACAAATTTTGTTAGTATGTCTTTATCTCCTAAAGATCATAGTACTTACAATATTTAATAACTAACACAAGAAAACTGAAAGAATAACATCGAACTAGATAGAATGAAGTGTACATCATGTTAGGTCCACTTCATCATCATTTTCTTCAAGGAAATCAAGGTTGGACATGTAAATTTCCTGCTGCAAAAGAAACACCAAAATTCAATTTCAATAAGATGAGGAATAAGAAAAAATGAGCCTGGTGAACTTATGCTCTAATGTGTTTAATGTGTACTGATCAATGTGTACGTTACCTACTTCAGGAAAAGAACTGCAGTAATGGAACCACCCTGACGACCACCGGTGTTGACCATATCAACTAACTCCAGATTCATGGAGTCCCAACAACTTTCTTCCAAAGGCAACCTCCAAAGTTTTTCTCTAGCAACTTAAAAGGAAATACAAACAAGTTATGTTACACAAACTCTTCCCTTTGTCCTAAAGTACCCGTGTCCGACACTCAACAATTAGACAAGGACATAGGCACGGGACACTATACTTAAGTGTACAAAATTGATAAAATTGAGGAATACTTGTGTCAAACTCTTCAAATACCGTATCCAACCGAACACTCTATCCAAGTCTGTGTAACATAGCAAACAAGGGTTGGTATGATAAAATATTTTTCTTATAAGGGTCAATAAAATATGATACTAAACTTCAACTCAAGTTGATTGGATATTATCAAATTTGAAGGAACCCGTTCATGTAAATTGAAATATATATATATATATATATATATAAAAGAAGTCAATATCACGAATTCTGCCTAAAAAAGAATCATCATAGCTTGTTATTAGACAATTATTTCATGTATAGTGTGAAGCCATCAATATCAATGCATAGTCCCAGAAATAGTACTTTTTACTAACTGAAGGAATTATTGCAACATTCCTTTGTATTTTCTTTTATTTCCCCGTAGCGCAATATATTTAGGGGCTCCAAGCTCCATATAGGTTCTGCAATTCTGCATATAATGGGGACAAACTTGAAGCCTTTTCATTCCCAAAAGATATTTTAGCTAGGGAACCCCAAAAATTGAATATTTACAACAAAAAAAATCACATAGAACATCAGGTTTACAAATTTAGAAGAATAACTTAAGACAAAACCTTTGTGTCAATGATATGTTACCTTACGTGTGGCCTGTTGTATGTCCCCATGCAAAGCATGTGCTCCAGGCAATATCCCAGCTAGTTGAGAAGCAGAATCTTTTGTCTTCGTGAAAATGATTGTACGACCCCCACTGAAACAACACAGCCCATGAGATAAGAAATTGAGAGAATTATTAACTTTGTACAAAATGTCAGAAGATCATAATTCACAAGTTTCAAGCTCTAAAAAGATTAACCTGCTATAACAGTGAATAATATCAGGAATAAACTGTGCTTTACAGAAAAAAATTGGGCACCACAGCAGTAGCCTTAATACCAAAAAGAACAGCAAACTAGTGCATACGTAACATTATTCTCTAGCCATAGCATCAGTCATAGCAGTAACTATATTGGTAACACAGATTCAAGTGGAAGCAGAATGGAATTTGCTTGCCCGTAATAAAAGAGATTGCACATTTAGAAGTGAACCAATTAAAAAACTCTCATGGAAAAGTAAACTTGTTGCAACATATGCATAAATTGATATTTCCAGACAAAAAAATAATCATGATTAAGAGAGAAATAAACCTTAGAAAGATCACCCATCAAAGAAAAGTGTACTGTTGCAGTCTCTTTCCCCAAGCTGTGAACGTCATGTCACCTATTATAAAATTTTTAGTTCAAAAGAAGATTTGAATGTGATAGCGTCTGCCAGCCACTACATACTGCTGATCATGTCCATTAAATAGCATACCTGTCACCTTTACTAGTTGAAAGAACAGTGTCTGGAGCTATAATGCTGCCAGAAGAACCTCCCCTCTTTGTATGAGGATGTGTAACCATGCCCTCCAAGAATCTTCCATTCATCTCCAAGTCAGGTTTTCCAACTAAATTGTTTTCAAATTGATTTTCATTATGCGGAGAAGAACCCTGCGAGATTTGTTGTTCATGGGATGAACTCGCTATGCTCATGTCATCATTGGATTTCTCATATTTAGCTCTGGAAAATAAAACAGGACAACTAAACCAATATTTTTTTTCACAACAAGGTCAGAAGAAAAATATCAAATGGACAACTTCAAGATTTTGTTTATGCACTGGCACTAATCCTTTATATCCTTGTAAGTGAATTTCAAATAAATGTAATTAAAAAATGGTATACTACATCTCACTAAAAGGTGAATTATTGACTTAGACTAACGTACATGTTAAAAGTTCCAGTAGAGTCGGCTGATGAAAGAGGAGCAGCTTGATTCCGTATTAGGTTATTTTCTTCCTGTGAAGTATATTATCAGTATGCAAATAAAGGACTCCAAACCATGAACACTTATATGCCACCAGCAAAAGAAAATTGACATACTATATCTGCAGCTTCAAAAGATTGGCTCAGAGAATAATATTGATACTGATGTTGCTTCTCTTGCCTATCTGACCCAGAAAGAGAACTTGAGCCATCTCCTAGATCTTTGTCAGATATAGTATATGTGTTTCCGAGGAAAGGAATAGAAGAGAAGTACTAATTGCTATACCAAGGGTGCTTGGGCCTTCACATCTTCAAGGTTGAAATTCCACCCACTAATCCCTCGTTTATATTCATTATGCACAAAAGTTGTAAGCACGCTAAATATCATTAACTAATAGCATAATAAGAACCATCATATTCATGCCCATTGAAAAACAAGTCCACCTAAGGAAAATCCTGGAAGCAGTGCTCAAGAAGTAAATTAGTACAGAAAAAAATGGTTTGCTTGGGAAAAAACCTGTAAGACGGTTCTATCAAGTCATTGAATAACTTGTCATCTGTAGGGAAAGTAAAGCATCACAAAACATAGTTTTGTAATGATCCAAAATTGAATAAGATATCTTAGGAAAGCATGATAGTAGAAAAAAGTTTCATATCATGATATCAAGCATATAAGTAACATAAAACTGCTTTTGTTCTTAATTCTCGAAGATATGATATTGCAACTCTGAATGAATTATAGCATATTTTAAAAGTTGTAATCTCCATGGCAATATTTAGTATAAGGTTAATCAATATAAGGTTTTTACTTGCTTACCATATTTGACCAAATCAAGTGTCAAGAGGGTCGTCTTCATGCCTCTAGAAACCATATTCAACAACTCAAATCTCATCATAATTTTACCAACCCTCTTTTTATATGCTTCTTTTATAACATACTTTACTTCAAACAAATGAAGTACCAATTTTCAACATGCTGGTGTACACAGAAGATCACATTACTCTAGAATAAAGGCAACCCAAGAGCAGAGTCAAATTGTGAGACCTCAGATTTTATGAAAAAATATTTAATTTTCTCGAAATAATTTTTAAATATTATGGTGTGGATTTGATATAATGTTATAGTTGTGGGTAGTATTTATAAATTTTGCAAAGTATGTAACTTGTCATATTATATTCGTTTGGTCGGGGAATATTCTTTTTGTCGGGAATATCCGTACGACGGCACAATCATTGGTGAACCCATAACGGAAGTATTGTCGTAGTTAGAAAACGACAAAAATATTTTATGGAAATAACGGCGGAGGTTTTACCGTTAACACTGTTAAACTACCCGGTAGTAAAAGTATAGTAATACGCGTGGTTGCATAGTAGCACACGGTATTGATTATTGATGCTTATGTGAT
This sequence comes from Panax japonicus, assembly GCA_020205505.1. Taxonomy (NCBI): domain Eukaryota; kingdom Viridiplantae; phylum Streptophyta; class Magnoliopsida; order Apiales; family Araliaceae; genus Panax; species Panax japonicus. The sequence goes on from CM035102.1 coordinate 65,409,449, forward strand.
AAGTCACTCAGTTATACTCCATTATTGCTACAGTAATTGCTGCATCATATCTCTCATATTATTGATCGATTATTGTCACAGTATCATGTGCATAATATGTTATTCATATTATTAAATTGTAATATTTACAATGTCTAGAAGTTCTGTCAAGGAGAGGTTTGGTCATCTAATTGCGCGCCAATAAGGAAAAATCCTTATCGAAAAGCCCCCTCTTTCCTGGGAACGATCTGGTTGTTAAATATTGTGAGTTTTGATATTAATGATGGATAAGTTCGTGTTGATTAAAGAAGAATTTGATAGTTCCATTGTGTTGAAATTATTTGTGTTAGTGAAAATCGACATTTATTTCGATAATAATTGATGTCTGAAGGTTATATTGTTCAATCGGGTATTCGGGGCACTTTTCGTGTCGGAGTACTATTCATGAGTTACTATTCACGAGTTACTATTCACAAATTACTATTCACGAGTTACTATTCATGAGTACTATTCACGGGATACTATTCACCCGAACAATATATTTATTTTCGGTCCAAATCATTTTTGGGTACAATATTATTCCATGAGGAAATGTGCTAATTTTTTAGACCGTTGGTTAAAATTATAATAGTAAATCAATATGGATCGTTGATTTAAAGTTTTAATAGTAACTTGCCCTTTCAGTTTTCCAAGAGTTACTTGTCTCTTCGATGTTCTAAGGGTTAATTGCCCCTTCGTAAATAGTAGTTGTTTCTTCAATATTACTGAGAGTTATTTGCCTCTTCGGTGTTCCAAGAGTTAATTTCCCCTTCGCAAATAGTAGTTGTCTCTTCAATATTACCAAGAGTCATTTTGACCATTCGTTAAGACCAAGAGCTACTCTCAGTTTTTCTATAAATAGAAGCTCATTCCTTCATTATTTCTTACGAGTTCACTGAAACTCTTGAGAGAGAAACTATAGAGAGAAAGAAGAAAAGTATTCTGCTACTTCACTACTCTAGTATCCAACTTCTTTCTAAGGTAAGGGATATTATTTGTTGTACATGTAAGGGGTATTATTTCGTTCTTATTCATAAAGAGAACTTCTGTTATTCCATTCTTTATTATTCTGTTGGAATAACCTGTATACGCGGAATACCCTATACTTGGTGAAATCCTTCTGTTATTCCATTCTTTATTATTATGTTGGAATAACCTGTTTATGCGAAGTACCTCATACATGGTGAAGTTATTCTATTATTCCATTCTATATTATTATGTTAGAATAACCTGTCTATGCGAAGTACCGCATACATGGTGAAATTCTTCTATTATTCCATTCTATATTATTATGTTGGAATAACATGTTTATGCGAAGTACCGCATACATGGTGAAATTCTTCTATTATTCCGTTCTTTATTATTCTGTCGGAATATCCCGTCGGTGCGAATTTCGCTTGACCAGATTCCATTTATTATTCTGTTGGAATAATTAATTTTTTGTTGGAATAATTTGTATACGCGGATTACCGTATACCTGGTGATTTCTGTTGTTATTTCATTCTTTATTATTCTGTTGGAATAACCTGTATACGCGAATTACCATATACCTAGTGATTTATGTTGTTATTCCATTCTTTATTATTCTGTCAGAATATCATGTCTGTGCGTTTACGCCGGACCTAGTTCCATTATTTATTATTCTATTGAGAATAACCTGTCGGTGCGATCTATTGCATGCAAGGTGATTTCTTATGTTATTCCATTCTTTATTATTCTGTTGGAATAACCTGTCAATGTGGATTACCACATGCATGGTTAATGATCCTTTGTATTCATTTCTTATTAAATTGTGGAAATGATCTGTATATGTGGATTACCGCATGGCGGACGAAAATTCATTTGCAGTTTCATATATTCTTTTATACTCATCTTTGACTTCTATACTCCATGAAATTAGTGGAATATCCTTGATATTTGCGCTTTGTAATATCCTAGATTTTTCTATGTAATTAAACAATTTCAATAAACAAACTTATGTGAAATTCTTATGTGACAATTATTTTTAGATGAATTATTTATTTTATTATATGTTATGTGATAAGATGCATATTCATGGTTGTTACGGTTAGGCCAATTATTTAAATTGGTTAAGGATGAAATTAATTCTAATTAATTTCGTGGGATGACTTACAAATATGAGTTTGAGTTTGGAGCGGAATTTAGAGACGCGGCCTGCGTATTTGAGTCTGAAACATCAAAATTAGGCAGGATAGACTGTAACCACGAAAATGTGTCACGAAACTGAGACATGTCTCATAATATTTTTAAATGTGTCACGAAAATGAGACATGTCTCATAATATTTTTCTATATCCACCATTCTCTTTTACAATGCTCTTATTTATAGATATATGGACTTGGAAGTTTCATGACGTAAAATATCACATACAGTCAAATCTCTTCTCTTGGAACTTTATTAGATATAATATTATCTTAAATTTAGCCCCAAACACACTTTGGAGCGACGAATTGTCAACTACGAATTTTGAAGTTGAGTTTGACGAAACGGAGAGTTCCATGACGTCTGGGACGTCGACTTTAGTAGGAATCGATATAAGTATCGACACGTTTTACTACGAGGGGCAAAATGGTTATTTAATTGATTAAATGGATAAATTTATATTTTAATAAATAGACCAACAGCTGGGGGGAGTCTTGTGTCACACATATTGGGACAAGGAGGAAAAGAATACGTTTATATCAATATAGCAATGATAGGAGTTAGTTTGTTTCTCAAACCAAACAACTTTTCATTTTCTGTAACTCTCATCTGGTTGATTTAATTATCAAGTGATCATGGGTTATGGCAAAGGTCTCTCAACTGATGATTTCAGATTACCCGTTACAACAAGCATCTATGCTATCATCATATACATATATACACTCTTCACTTCTATATTCTTCATTTTACTAAAATTCCTCCAAGAGAGTAAACTTGGAGAGAAATTGAGAGTGTTAGATAGTGTTAGAAGAATTCTGGAGATTGGGAGAGCCTAACAAGCGAGGTGTGAGCCTCAATCAGAGTTAAAACAAGGAAGAATTCGCATCCAAGGTAAGCCATGAAACCAACTTTTATGTTCTTGAAGAAAAATAGTGAAAATGCATGAATTACTATGGTATTGATTCTATGTTGGTATTGTTTTAATTTTGTGATGCTATGTTGGTATTGATTCTGCTATGTGGCTGTTAAGGAAGGAAAACTCGGGTTCAAACATGTTACACAATCGTATAGAATCATAAAATTCATGTATGCATGCTAACTATTTGATAAAATGCCTCTAACATGCTAATTTGATCAAAACATGAAAAGTTAGAGAAATGAATTGTTGTAACATGTATATATATGTTACTAGAAGTGGTTTGGATAATAGGAATCAAACCCATGCATGCTAGAATCAAAATCATGATTTTCTCAAAAGTTGGGTTAAACTAGTTTGCATGATTTTTCAGGATTTTTGGTCACTCAAAATCATATCTTAGATAATCCATTTGTTGCATGTAATAATTTTGTAAAATAGTATGTAGCATGAGGTATAACATGTCCAAATTTCATTCAGATCGAAGCTATATTGAGTGAGATATGAAAATCGTAAGGTCGCGAAAAAAACATGTTAGAAATCGAAAAAAATTGTGAACTGCTGACCCTAAAGACAAATTCGGGGACTAGCTATAGTTTCCAGAAAATTTTGGGATTTTAGGTTATTATAGTACACTGAATAAGCTTTCCATAGACTCCAGAACGGACTAATTCCGACTTCGAAGCAAGGAGTTATGACTTTTCAAAGTAGTTGCGTCAAATCTGTCCAACAAATTCGGAGCAGTCTCCTTGTACGGATTTTCTGGAATTTTGTGCTTGGAATTTAAGATGGTCCATGAACAAAAGTTGTAGCCCCAGAAGATAGCTTCGCGTGGGCGCAAGAATCTCTCAAAAATGTTTTAAATTGAATTAGTTATGACTGTTTTAGCGAGGTATGGTAAAGCTGAGAAAAAAATTAAAATAAAATTGTTATATTTGGGCATTTTTAAGTTCTGTTTTGGGTTGCCTATGATATCTAAAATGGGTGGCATATATTTTCTAAATATATTCTCTTATGATGTTTATAGCATATCCAATTAGGAGACCCTTATACTTCAAACTAGATTGTGTATGAATGGTGATTAACGAGACTCACTGTGATTAGGTTATGTGAAGGTTAATTGCTAGCGTTAATTGTAGCAGGCTTATCAGGCAAGTTTCCTAACCCTAATTTCTTTTGGGTATTTATTAAATCCTTACTAATATTATCGCAGTAAGGGTAAGTATTGGACTTGTGTTAGTTATTTATTCGTGCAAGTTTCTTCGTTGAAAAGTCATACAAACTCCAATTATCTTGCAAGCTTTTCAATGGTTATTCAGTTATTATTCTAACGGCTATGGTTTTAAGTTTCATGTCATCATAGAACTGTTTCTATGTATGTTCCTAGCCTTTGGTTCCGGCTAGTTATTATTGATGAAAAATGATTTAAAACACATCTTTCGAAGCTATTAAATGTTTACCAATCCAAGTTGCCTTGGTGAGGTCTCGCGTGATTACTAAGATGAACAACCCGAATGAACGGGAAAAATAGATGTCGGGCAAATAGTCCCATTTATGCTTATGCATTTTAAACTTAATACATGTGCACAATGTAGGGTACCATGGGCTGATCACCTGGCGTACTTACAGAGACCGTTTACAGTCTATTTAATTGTTAAACCGTCTGATGGTTTTTGATGAAAGAAAATATGTTCAGGGTATTTTAAACCCCTTAGTATGATGTTGAAAATTCTTAACTTCTTATTCTTGATGTTCTTCTTTAACACTTGATAATCTTTCAACTGTTGAGATCTAGTAATCCAAATGCCTTTATCCTGATGTATATTTTCCATTTATCCCGTATACTTGCTGGGCAATTTGTGCTCATTCTTGTTTAAACCTTTCAGTTAAGGATGAGAAGGCTGAGGATTTGGGCAAGGACAAGGGAAAGTCCAAGATGAAGTGATACTAATGGTTATGTAATAAAATAATTATTTCCGCATATGTGTATTGTAGCGATAAACGCTAAGACTGAGTTCTAGTATGTTTTAAGGTTGTAAAGACTTGGGATTTTATTTTGAATAATTATGTAGTAGTTAATATTATTATCCTTATTGTTAAGGTTTACTTAGTTAGATGATGACGTATGTTATATCGTGAGCACCAAGTTCTGTAATTGATGATTACACGGATTTGGGGGCGTCACACGCTTCATCCAGTATCTTTTCATGGAAATATTCTTCATGAGCATTCTTGAATTTTACTCTACAAAGAAGTATTCCGTTGACAATTTGGACATTATTGAGTTCAGGATAAATTAACTTATAAATCTTTAGAATTTATTCATGAACTTGTTTTATTGAATTATTATGTCATTGTCATGATGAGTTATGTTGGTTATTATGTGAAAACATGAAAGTTTCTTAGAAATCACAAATAGGTTGAAAATCAGATTTTGGTGAAAATGGAACATGAAATTCAATTGACCATATCTCCTATTATATTTCGAATTTTTGAGTGTGGTCAAGTTCTAGAGTTAGATCTATGAGTTTTGTAACTTATCCAAGTAGAATCACTGGAAAAGGTGATGTAGATTTTCGTGTGGACTGATTTTAGCAAAGGAGTCAAAAGCTGTAAAATACCAAAAAGTTGCTGTCCAAAATTTTACAAGGGCTGTTTCGGCCACTTAATTTGTGAGAAAAAATTCTGACCTTTTAGGACATGAAAGTATGTAGTATAAAGTACCTCCTGTCCAAAAATGAGCTTATTCCGACTTAAAATGAGCAAGTTATGACCATTTCAATATTTAGGTTTTTCCAACGAAAAACGCTATAACCGGAGTTTTATAACTCCGATGACCATGAAGTTTAACCTGCAAGCTCACGTTAACATGTGTAAGATCCTGCCAAGATTTGGGAATTTTTGGAGTTAACCTTGAGGTAGCTAATTTCTTAAGGAATTAATTAGAAATTTATTTTTGAAAAACAGTTAATAAATTTTAAAAATTATGAGAAAAGATATGTTTATTATGGGACTATATTATGCTTAATCCCAGAAAAGAATAATTTTTTGGACTAATTTGGTATTTTTCATGAAAATAGTTTAGTTACGAACATATGAGTTAAATATTTTATGTGAAGTTGAAGAATCGGTAAATAATAATTTAGGGCTTGAAAATCCTATATAAGGTATATGCTAGATTTTTGATGAGTAATTTGATCATTGGTGATGAAATCTTATGAGTATGGTATTTTTGAATGATTAAATGCATTATTTTGTAAAGTGTAAACAATTAGATTAAATTGTTTATAAGTTTAAGAAGTAATTAAAATATTGTTTAATATTAACAATATTAGATTATGAGTTTATTAAGTGATTGATAATATTTGGATAAATTTAAAGTCTTTAATATTTATCCTTGTTTTCGTTTGATTAAAGCTTATATCATTGTCATCACTCTCATGTTTATATTGTGATTAAAGTCATCTTTGACTTACGTGCATAGATGGACTTGGTATGATCATGACCGTAATGTGACGAATGATGTGGTAAAAGTCCTCATTGGCCTGTAATGCATTGATGGATAGTTTTTGGTATGATTATGATCAGGGAATTGTTCGGTATAGTCATGAGCATTGATGATTTAATGAATATCCTTGGCCCGTAGTACAGGGATGATTAGATGATGTGTTTTATTTATTAAGCTGAGTCTCAGCGATAACAATAAAAAAAACTGATGAAAACATTTTAAAACCATAGAAGATAGTAGATTTTATACCCTACTTGACTCTTCTAATGGATTGCTTATTCCGCTGCAGTTAAACTTGATGTCTATTGTATTTTATCAGTTTAACATTGTTGAAGACTAATGATAATTTATTCTGCATTATCTTAGTCATAATATTTCTTACTAGGCTAGTTGAGCTCACCCTTTCTTTCACTATTCTCTTCAGGAAATGAGAATATAGCTGGGACAAGTCGGGGAACGGAGTGACAGTCCAGATGATAGCATTAGTAGTCCTCCCTATTACATGACATGCAATATATAATTGTAATGAGGACTCCATTGAGAGTGGATATTGTCTAGAAGGAAATATTATTGTTTAAACTCTCAATTTATGTTTTGTCGTATTTTACACGACAGTTGTATAATTAAGATGTATTTGAATTAATGTACCATGTATCTGGCGACTCAAGATGGGTGATGAATACCTATTTTTGGGGGCATCACAGTTGGTATCAAAGCTTAGGGATATGATCCCTGGCTGAGATTTGAGACTAGAAGACGAGGAATTCTTTCGCTAGTATGACCTACCTAAGTTTATTTGGTATTTAATTGGTCGTTCAGAATATAGGGATAATATGTGATATGTTAATTAACCCTTGTTTTGTGACAGTGTTTGATAATGGCATCTGAAAATGCTGAGATAAGCAATGAAGCACATGAGAGCGTTGATTCTGCTCAAGCAAAAGGTAACGACCAACAACACGATAATAATCATACCGGTGGCAACGGCCATCGAAACAATGATAACCATTGTGGGGGAAATTATCACGCCAAGAATGGTAACCACTTTGGTAGTAATCATGGCCAAGATAATAGAAGTGGAAATTTCAAGAAGAAAAGGTCATTTAGCCCGATTTTTTCATGCACCAAAGTCAAGTCTAGCTGGGACGGTGGCACCAAAGGCGGATATGGATAAAACAAAGTCGGTGGTTTCAGGGAAAGAATTTTTCGCGACTTCTCAAAAAGCGAGTAACCCGAACGAAGTTATCATGGGTAAGTAAATCATAAACACTTGCGAAGTCTATACCTTATTAGATACCGGTTCTACCTATTCTTTTATCTCTCTTGCTTGTGCTCAACGTTTAAATTTAACTCCGGAGAAGTTAGACTTTGACTTATTGGTTGAAACTCCGTTAGGAGAAACCTTTATTACATGTGCTATCCAAGTCTTGGATGAGAGTCACAGTTTTGAATGATATTTCTATCGTTAATAAATTTCCTTACGTATTCCTGAAGACTTCCTAGCCTATCCCTAGAGCGTGAAATCAAATTTTGTATTGACCTCAGTACAAAACCCATTTCTTAAACCCTCAAATATTTCTTTACTTAAAACGAACGTATCATGCGCCAAAGACGTTGGTTCGAGTTATTGAAGATTACGATCGTACCATTCAATATCATCGTGGAAGAGCGAACGTGGTAGCTAACGCGTTGAGTAGAAGATCGTATGCGAGTGTGATGTTGTTAACACAAAAACCCATTTTGTATTACTTACAAATGATGAAGATGGAGTTAAAGACTCTAGGGACCCACAAATATATGAGTAGAATCGACTTTAATCGATAAAGTTAAAGCTGCTCAAGCAACACACCCAAATTTGATGAATGTGAAGAAGAAGGTTCAAGAAGGCGTTATCTCAACCCTCGATTTTAATTGGCCCATTTGAAATCCTTGATCGAGTAAGAACTGTGGCCTATAGACTCGTTTTACCGCCAAGTATGTCGAGTATTCATAACGTTTTTCACGTATCGATGTTACATAATTATGTGGACAATCTGAACCACATTATTGAATTAGAACTAGACGGGATAGCAGAAGATTTAACGTATGAGAAGATACGTGTTAAAATCTTGGATAAGAAGGATCGTATGCAACACTCAAAGGTTATACCACAAGAATTAGAATCTGACGAGGTATCCTCACCTCTTCAGCATACCAGCTACGTACGTAAATTTCGAGGGCAAAATTCCATAAGGAGGGGAGATTGTGAGACCCCAGATTTTATGAATAAATATTTAATTTTCTCAAAATAATTTTTTAAATATTATGGTGTGTATTTGATATAATGTTATAATTGTGGGTAGTATTTATAAATTTTGCAAAGTATGCAAGTTGTCATATTATATTCGTTTGGTAGGGGAATATTCTTTTTGTTGGAAATATCTGTACGACTGCACAATCATTGGTGAACCCACAACGGAAGTACTGTCGTAGTTAGAAAACGACAAAAATATTTTATAAAAATAACGGCGGAGGTTTTACCGTTAAAACTGTTGAACTACCCGGTATAAAAGTACAGTAATACGCGTGGTTGCATAGTAGCACACGGTATTGATTATTGATGCTTACGTGATAAGTCACTCAGTTATACTCCATTATTGCTACAGTAATTGATGCATCATATCTCTCATATTATTGATCGATTATTATCACAGTATCATGTGCATAATATGTTATATTATTAAATTAATAATTGAGATGACAAAGTTATTCATATTATTAAATTGCAATATTTACAATGTCTAGAAGTTCTGTCAAGGAGAGGTTTGGTCATCTAATTACGCGCCAATAAGGAGAAATTCTTATCGAAAATCCCCCTCTTTCCTGGGAATGACCTGGTTGTTAAATTTTATGAGTTATGATATTTATAATGGATAAGTTCATATTGAAAGATGAATTTGATAGTTCCATTGTGTTGAACTTATTTGTGTTAGTGTAAATCGACATTTATTTCGATAATAATTGATGTCTGAAGGTTATATTGTTCAATCGGGTATTCGGGGCACTTTTCGTGTCGGAGTTTTATTCACGAGTTACTATTCATGAGTTACTATTCATGAGTACTATTCACGGGGTACTATTCACCCGAACAATATATTTATTTTCGGTCCAAATCATTTTTGGGTACAAAATTATTCCATGAGGAAATGTGTTAATTTTTATACCGTTGGTTGAAATTATAATAGTAAATCAATATGGATCGTTGATTTAAAGTTTTAATAGTAACTTGCCCTTTCAGTTTTCCAAGAGTTACTTGTCTCTTCGGTGTTCCAAGGGTTAATTGCCCCTTCGTAAATAGTAGTTGTCTCTTCAATATTACCAAGAGTTATTTGCCTCTTCGGTGTTCCAAGAGTTAATTGCCCCTTCGCAAATAGTAGTTGTCTCTTCAATATTACCAAGAGTCATTTTGACCCTTCGTTAAGACCAAGAGCCACTCTCAGTTTTTCTATAAATAGAAGCTCATTCCTTTATTATTTCTTACGAGTTCACTGAAACTCTTGAGAGAGAAACTATAGAGAGAAAGAAGAAAAGTATTCTGCTACTTCACTACTCTAGTATCCAACTTCTTTCTAAGGTAAGGGATATTATTTGTTGTACCTGTAAGGGGTATTATTTCTTTCTTATTCATGAAGAGAACTTCTGTTATTCCATTCTTTATTATTCTGTTGGAATAACCTGTATACGCGGAATACCCTATACTTGTGAAATCCTTCTGTTATTCCATTCTTTATTATTATGTTGGAATAACATGTTTATACGAAGTACCACATACATGGTGAAGTTCTTCTATTATTCCATTCTATATTATTATGTTGGAATAACCTGTCTATGCGAAGTACCGCATACATGGTAAAATTCTTCTATTATTTCATGCTATATTATTATGTTGGAATAACCTGTTTATGCGAAGTATCGCATACATGGTGAAATTCTTCTATTATTCCATTCTTTATTATTCTGTCGGAATATCCTGTCGGTGCGAATTTCGCCTGACTTGGTTCCATTTATTATTCTGTTGGAATAATCCGTATACGTGGATTACCGTATACCTGGTGATTTCTGTTGTTATTTCATTCTTTATTATTCTGTTGGAATAACCTGTATATGCGGATTACCGTATACCTGGTGATTTCTGTTGTTATTCCATTCTTTATTATTCTGTCGGAATATCCTATCTGTACGTTTACGCTGGACCTGGTTCCATTATTTATTATTCTGTTGAGAATAACCTGTCAGTGCGATCTATCGCATGCATGGTGATTTCTTCTGTTATTCCATTCTTTATTATTCTGTAAGAATAACCTGTCTATGTGGATTACCATATGCATGGTGAATGATCCTTTGTATTCATTTCTTATTAAATTGTGGAAATGATCTGTATATGTGAATTACCGCATGGCAGACGAAAATCCATTTGCAGTTTCATATATTCTCTTATATTCAATTCGTTAAATCTTTGACTTCTATACTCCATGAAATCTTTTCATGGAAATATTCTTTTGAGCATTCTTGAATTTTACTCTACATAGAAGTATTCCGTTGACAATTTGGACATTATTAAGTTCAGGATAAATTAACTTATAAATCTTTAGAATTTGTTCTTGAACTTGTTTTATTGAATTATTATGTCATTGTCATGATTTATGTTGGTTATTATGTGAAAACATGAAAGTTTTTTAGAAATCACAAAGGGTTGAAAAATCAGATTTTGGTGAAAATGGAACATGAAATTCAATTGACCATATCTCCTATTATATTTTGAATTTTGGTCATGTTCTAGAGTTAGATCTATGAATTTTGTAACTTATCCAAGTGGAATCACTTGAAAAGGTGTTGTTGATTTTCATGTGGACTGATTTTAGCAAAGGAGTCAAAAGCTATAAAAAACCAAAAAGTTGTTGTCCAAAATTTTGCAAGGGCTGTTTCGGCCACTTAATTTATGAGAAAAATTTTGACCTTTTGGGACATGAAAGTATGTGGTATAAAGTACCTCCTGTCCAAAAATGAGCTCATTCCGACTTAAAATGAGCAAGTTATGACCATTTCAATATTTAGATTTTTCCGACGAAAAAAGCTATAACCGGAGTTCTATAACTCTGATGACCATGAAATTGAAACTGGAAGCTCACATTAACATGTGTAAGATCCTGCCAAGATTTGAGAATTTTTGGAGTTAACCTTGAGGTAGCTAATTTCTTAAGGAATTAATTAGAAATTGATTTTTGAAAAATAGTAAATGAATTTTAAAAATTTCGAGAAAATATATGTTCATTATAGGACTATATTATGCTTAATTCCAGAAAAGAATAATTTTTGGGACTAATTAGGTATTTTTCATGAAAATAGTTTTGTTACGAACATATATATGAGTTAAATATGTTATGTGAAGTTGAAGAATTGGTAAATAGGATTTTAGGGCTTGAAAATTCTATATAAGGTATATGTAAATTTTTGATGAGTTATTTGATCATTGGTGATGAAATCTTATGAATATGGCATTTTTGAATAATTAAATGCATTATTTGGTAAAGTGTAAACAATTAGATTAAATTATTTATAAGTTTAAGAAGTGATTAAAATATTGTTATTGTGACGCCCCCAAAATTAGGTATACATCACCCATCTTGAGTCGTAAGATACATGGTACATAAATTCAAATACAACTTAATAATACAACTGTCGTGTATAATACGACAAAACATAAGCTGGGAGTTTATACCAAAATATTACCGTCTAGACAATATCCACACCCAATGGTGCCCTCATTGCATTTATTATTACACTATTTCACAGAATAGTGAGGAATACTAATACACCATCTAGGACCATCACTCTGTTCCCCGACTAGTCTCAGCTATATTCTCATTTACTGAAGAGAACAATGAAAGAAAGGGTGAGCTCAACTAGCCCAGTAAGAAATATTATGACTAAGATAATGCAGAATAAATTATTGTTAACCTTCAACAGTGTTAAACTGATACAATATAACAAACACCAAGTTTAACTGCAGCGGAACAAGCAATCCATTAGAAGAGTCAAATATAGAATAAAATCTACTATCTTCTATGATTTAAAGGTTTTTCATCACTTTAATCGCTGAGACTCAACTCAATAAATAATCCACATCATCAAATCATCCCTACATTACAGGCCAATGATATTCTTTAGTATCACGACCACGAATTATCCATGCACTATGAGCCAAAGATAATAGTGTTTTCATCAATGGTCTTGATCATGCCATAAAATAATTCATCTTTGCACCCTTGGCCGAAGAGAATCCATAGCCATAATCATACCAAAAACTGTCCATCAATGCACTACGGGCCAATGAGGACTTTTTCATTAGTATCACAACCACAAATTATCCATGCACTACGGGCCAAAGATAATCGTGTTTTTATCAACGGTCCTGATCATGTTATAAAATAATTCATCTTTGCAACCTTGGCCGAAGAGAATCCGTAGTCATAATTATACCAAAAATTGTCGATCAATGCACTACTGGCCAATGAGGACTTTTACCACATCATTTGTAATATTACGGTCATGAGTATACCGAATAATCTCTGGTCATAATCATACCATGTCCATCTATGCACTACAGGCCACCGATGACTTTCAACATAATATAATTATGAGGATGATGACAACATTATAAGCAATAATCAAACAAAATTAAGGATAAATATTAAAGACGTTAAATTTATCCAAATATTATCAATCACTTAATAAAATTATAATCTAATATTGTTAATATTACAACAATATTTTAATCACTTCTTAAACTTATGAACAATTTATTCCAATTGTTTACACTTTACCAAATAATGCATTTAATCATTCAAAAATGCCATACTCATAAGATTTCATCACCAATGATCAAATCACTCATCAAAAATATGCATATACCTTATTTAGGATTTTCAAGCCCTAAAATCCTATTTACCAATTCTTCAACTCTACATAACATATTTAACTAATATATTCGTAACTAAACTATTTTTATGAAAAATACTAAATCAGTCCCAAAAATTATTCTTTTCTGGGATTAAACATAATATAGTCTCATATTGAACATATATTTTTCTCGATATTTTTAAAATTCATTTACTATTTTTCAAAAATTAATTTATAATTAATTTCTTAAGAAATTAGCTACCTCAAGGTTAAATCCAGAAATTCCCAAATCTTGGCAGGATCTAACACATGTTAACGTGAGCTTCCATTTTAAACTTCATAATCATCGGAGTTATAGAACTCCCGTTATAGCATTTTTCGTTGGAAAAACCTAAATATTGAAATGGTCATAACATGCTCATTTTAAGTCGGAATGAGCTCATTTTTGGACAGGAGGTACTTTATACCATATACTTTCATGTCCCAAAAGGCCAGAATTTTTCTCATAAATTAAGTGGTCGAAACACTCCTTTTAAAAATATGGGCAGTAGCATTTTTGTAATTTACAGCTTTTGACTCCATTGCTAAAATTAGTCCACACGAAAATCTATAACACCTTTTACAGTGATTCCACTTGGATAAGTTAATAAACTCATAGATCTAACTTTAGAACTTTACCTCACTCAAAAATTCAAAATATACTAGGAGATATGGTCAATTGAATTTCATGTTCCATTTTCACCAAAATCTGATTTTTCAACCCTTTGTGATTTTTAAGAAACTTTCATATTTTACATAATAACCAACATAACTCATCATAACACTTACTAATACCACATATACCCATGATTTTCATCAGTCCAATGCTTTTATTATAACTTTCATCATAATCCATGTAAACAGATCATTTCCATAATTTAATAAGGAATAAAATACAAAGGATCATTCACCATGCATGTGGTAATCCACATAGACAGGTTATTCTAATAGAATAATAAAGAATAAAATAACAGAAGGATTCACCATGCATGCGATAGAGACCGCACAGACAGGTTATTCCCAACAGAATAATAAAGATGGAACAGGGTCTGGCGTAAAACGCACAGACAGGATATTCCAACAGAATAATAAAGAATGGAATAAAAACAGAAATCACCATGCATGTGATAGACCGCAGAGACAGGTTATTCCAACAGAATAATTAATGGAACTAGGTCAGGCATAATACGCACCGACAACATATTTCGACAAATAATAAAGAACGAAATAATAGAAGAATTTCACCATGTATGCGGTACTTCGCATAAACAGGTTATTCCAACATAATAAAGAATGGAATAACAGAAGAATTTCACCAAGTATAGGGTAGTCCACGTATACAGGTTATTCCAACAGAATAATAAAGAATGGAATAACAGAAGTTCTCTTCATGAATACAAAAGAATAATACCCCTTACGAGTACAACAAATAATATCCCTTACCTTTGAAAGAAGAGTATCCCGACTGGTAGGGCAAGGATATACTCGAAGAAAACTTGTACTACGCTCAAAGCTTTCTTAAACTCTAAAGAAATACGCTCAAGATTATAGAAGAAGAATTCTCTCTATAGTTATCTCTCTAGAGTTTTAGTGAATTCGTAAGAAATAATGAATGAATGAGCTTCTATTTATAGAAGAATGGACTGCATAGTAACTAATTCATGAACGGTCCAGATTGATTTACTTTAAACGGACGGTCCAATTTTAAAGGATAATCTTTTAAATAAAATATAATATATTCTATTTATAATCTAATAAAACAAATAACTTTATAAAAGTATTATGTTTTATATAAAAAGATTTTACTATCCAAAACACTATACAGGCACTATACAAACACTATGCATAATAAAATATAATATAATCTAATTATTGTCTAATAAAACGAATAACTTTATAAAAGTATTCTGTTTTATATAAAAAGATTTTACTATTAGCCTAATAAAACGAATAACTTTATAAAAGTATTCTGTTTTATATAAAAAGCTTTTCTGTTTTATTACACTAATAAAACAAAACTGAGTGACTTATCACATAAGCATTAATAATTAATACTGTGTGCAACTATGCAACCACACGTATTACTGTACTTTTAACACCGAGTGTTTCAACAGTTAACGGTACAACTTCCGCCGTTATTTTCTTAAAAATATTTTTTCATTTTCTCAATCCAACAATAATTCTGTTGCGGTGTCCACCAATGATTGTGTCGTCGTACGAATATTCCCCGACAAAAATAATATTCCCCGACGAATCGAACAACTTGCATACATTGAAAATTTATAAATATTACCCACAACTATTATATCAAATCCGCACCATAATATTTTAAAAAAAAATATTTTGAGAAAATTAAATATTTATTCATAAAATCCGGGGTATCACAATCTCCCCTCCTTATGGAATTTCGCACTTGAAATTTACGTACGTACCTGATATTCGAAGAGATAAGAATACATTGCTTTCTTTTCGGATTATACCATCCCGGTTAATTCCGTTCTATCATGATTTTCCCATTTCTCATCTCCTATATTTCAAATATCATTCTAGAACATAGTTTCAAAATAAGGGTTAATTAACATATCACATATTATCCCTATACTCTGACCGACCAATTAAATATTAAATAAACTTAGGTACGTCATACTAGCGAAGGAATTCCCCGTCTCTCCCCTCCTAGTTCTTATCTCACATCTTAGCCGGGGATCATATCCCTAAGCTTTGATACCAACTGTGACGCCCCCAAAATTAGGTATACATCACCCATCTTGAGTCGCCAGATACATGGTACATAAATTCAAATACAACTTAATAATACAACTGTCGTGTATAATACGACAAAACAAAAGCTGGGAGTTTATACAAAAATATTATCTTCTAGACAATATCCACACCCAATGGCGCCCTCATTGCATTTATTATTACACTATTTAATAGAATAGTGAGGACTATTAATGCACCATCTAGGACCATCACTCTGTTCCCTGACTAGTCCCAGCTACATTCTTATTTCCTGAAGAGAACAATGAAAGAAAGGGTGAGCTCAACTAGCCCAGTAAGAAATATTATGACTAAGATAATGCAGAATAAATTATCGTTAGCCTTCAACAGTGTTAAACTGATACAATGTAACAAACATCAAGTTTAGCTGCAGCGGAACAAGCAATCCATTAGAAGTGTCAAATATAGAATAAAATATATTATCTTATATGATTTAAAAGGTTTTTTATCACTTTAATCGCTAAGACTCAGTTCAATAAATAATCCACATCATGAAATCATCCCTGCACTACAGGCCAATGATATTCTTTAGTATCACGACCACGAATTATCCATGCACTACGGGCCAAAGATAATCTTGTTTTTATCAACGGTCCTGATCATGCCATAAAATAATTCATCTTTGCACCATTGGCCAAAGAGAATCCATAGCCACAATCATACCAAAAACTGTCCATCAATGCACTACAGGCCAATGAGGACTTTTTCATTAGTATCACAACCACAATTATCCATGCACTACGGGCCAAAGATAATTGTGTTTTTATCAACGGTCCTGATCATGTTATAAACTAATTCATCTTTGCAACCTTAGCCGAAGAGAATCCGTAGTCATAATTATACCAAAAACTGTCGATCAATGCACTACGGGCCAATGAGGACTTTTACCACATCATTTGTAATATTACGGTCATGAGTATACCGAATAATCTCTGGTCATAATCATACCATGTCCATCTATGCACTACAGGCCACCGATGACTTTCAACATAATATAATTATGAGGATGATGACAACATTATAAGCAATAATCAAACAAAATTAAGGATAAATATTAAAGACGTTAAATTTATCCAAACATTATCAATCACTTAATAAAATTATAATCTAATATTGTTAATACTACAACAATATTTTAATCACTTCTTAAACTTATGAACAATTTATTCCAATTGTTTACACTTTATCAAATAATACATTTAATCATTCAAAAATGCCATACTCATAAGATTTCATCACCAATGATCAAATCACTCATCAAAAATATGCATATACCTTATTTAGGATTTTCAAGCCCTAAAATCCTATTTACCAATTCTTTAACTCTATATAACATATTTAACTCATATGTTCGTAACTAAACTATTTTTATGAAAAATACTAAATCAGTCCCAAAAATTATTCTTTTCTGGGATTAAGCATAATATAGTCCCATATTGAACATATATTTTTCTCGACATTTTTAAATTCATTTACTATTTTTCAAAAATCAATTTCTATTTAATTCCTTAAGAAATTAGCTACTTCAAGGTTAGCTCCAGAAATTTCCAAATCTTGGCAAGATCTTACACATGTTAACATGAACTTCCAGTTTAAATTTCATGGTCATCAGAGTAATAGAACTCCGATTATAGCATTTTTCGTCGGAAAAACCTAAATATTAAAATGGTCACAACTTGCTCATTTTAAGTCGGAATGAGTTCATTTTTGGACAGGAGGCACTTTATATCATATACTTTCATGTCTCAAAAGGCTAGAATTTTTCTCATAAATTAAGTGGCTGAAACAGCCCTTTTAAAAATATGGGCAGTAGCATTTTTATAATTTATAGCTTTTGACTCTTTTGCTAAAATCAGTCCACGCGAAAATTTACAACACCTTTTACAGTGATTCCACTTGGATAAGTTAATAAACTCATAGATCTAACTCTTGAACTTAACCTCACTCAAAAATTCAAAATATATTAGTAGATATGGTCAATTAAATTTCATGTTCCATTTTCACCAAAATCTAATTTTTCAACCCTTTGTGATTTTTAAGAAACTTTCATATTTTCACATAATAACCAACATAACTCATCATAACACTTACTAATACCACATATACCCATGATTTTCATCAGTCGAATGCTTTTATTATGACTTTCATCATAATCCATGTAAATAGATCATTTCCACAATTTAATAAGGAATGAAATACAAAGTATCATTCACCATGCATGTGGTAATCCACATAGACAAGATATTCCAATAGAATAATAAAGAATGGAATAATAGAAGGATTCACCATGCATGCGATAGAGACCGCACAGACAGGTTATTCCCAACAGAATAATAAAGACGGAACCAGGTCTGGCGTAAAACACACAGGCAAGATATTCCAACAAAATAATGAAGACAGAACCAGGTCCGGTGTAAAACGTACAGACAGGATATTCCAACAGAATAATAAAGAATGGAATAACAAGAAAAATCAACATGCATGTGATAGACCGCACAGACAGGTTATTCTAACAGAATAATTAATAGAACCAGGTTAGGCGTAATACGCACCGACAGGATATTCCGACAAAATAATAAAGAACGGAATAATAGAAGAATTTTACCATGTATACGGTACTTCGCATAAACAGGTTATTCCAACATAATAATAAAGAATGGAATAACAGAAGAATTTCACCAAGTATGGGATAGTCCACGTATACAGGTTATTCCAACAGAATAATAAAGAATGGAATAATAGAAGTTCTCTTCATGAATACAAAAGAATAATACCCTTTACGAGTACAACAAATAATATCCCTTACCTTTGAAAGAAGAGTATCCCGACTGGTATGGCGAGGATATACTCGAAGAAAACTTGTACTACGCTTAAAGCTTTCTTAAACTCTAAGGAAATAAGCTCAAGATTATAGAAAAAGAATTCTCTCTATAGTTTCTCTATCTAGAGTTTCAGTGAATTTGTAAGAAATAATGAATTAATGAGATTCTATTTATAGAAGAATGGACTGCATAGTAACTAATTCATAAACGGTCCAGATTGATTTACTTTAATCGGACGGTCCATATTTAAAGAAAAATCTTTTAAATATAATATAATATATTCTATTTATAATCTAATAAAACGAATAACTTTATAAAAGTATTCTGTTTTATATAAAAAGATTTTACTATACAAAACACTATGCAGACACTATGCAAACACTATGCATAATAAAATATAATATAATCTAATTATTGTCTAATAAAATAAATAAATTTATAAAAGTATTCTGTTTCATATAAAAAGATTTTACTATTAGCCTAATAAAATGAATAACTTTATAAAAGTATTCTATTTTATATAAAAAAAATTCTGTTTTATTACACTAATAATACTAATAAAACAAAACTGAGTGACTTATGACATAAGCATTAATAATCAATATCGTGTGCTACTATGCAACCGCACGTATTACTGTACTTTTAACATCGAGTGTTTCAACAGTTAACGGTACAACTTCCGCCGTTATTTTCATAAAAATATTTTTTCATTTTCTCAATTCGATAATAATTCCGTTGTGGGGTCCACCAATGATGTATCGTCGTACGAATATTCCCCGACAAAAATAATATTCCCCGACCAATCGAACAACTTGCATACTTTGAAAATTTATAAATATTACCCACAACTATTATATCAAATCCACACCATAATATTCAAAAAAAAAATTATTTCAAGAAAATTAAATATTTATTCATAAAATATGGGGTCTCACAGTTATAATATTAACAATATTAGATTATTAGTTTATTAAGTGATTTATAATATTTTGATAAATTTAAAGTCTTTAATATTTATCCTTATTTTCGTTTGATTAATGCTTATATCATTCTCATCACTCTCATGTTTATATTATGATTAAAGTCATCTTTGGCGTACATGCATAGATGGACTTGGTATGATTGTGACCAGGGATTATTCGGTACAGTCATGACCGTAATGTGACGAATGATGTGGTAAAAGTCCTCATTGGCCTGTAATACATTGATGGACAGTTTTTGATATGATTATGACCAGGGATTGTTCGGTATAGTCATGACCATTGATGATTTAATGAATATCCTTGGCCCGTAGTACAGGGATGATTAGATGATGTGATTTATTTATTAAGCTGAGTCTCAGCGATAACAATAAAAAAAACTGATGAAAACATTTTAAAAACATAGAAGATAGTAGATTTTATTCCCTACTTGACTCTTCTAATAGATTGCTTATTCCACTGCAGTTAAACTTGATGTCTATTGTATTTTATCAGTTTAACATTGTTGAAGACTAATGATAATTAATTCTGCATTATCTTAGTCATAATATTTCTTACTGGGCTAGTTGAGCTCACCCTTTCTTTCACTGTTCTCTTCAGGAAATGAGAATATAGCTGGGACGAGTCGGGGAACGGAGTGACAATCCAGATGATAGCATTAGTAGTCCTCCCTACGGCATGACACGCAATATATAATTGTAATTAGGACTCCATTGAGAGTGGATATTGTCTAGAAGGCAATATTATTGTTTAAATTCCCAGGTTATATTTTGTCGTATTTTACACGACAATTGTATAATTAAGATGTATTTGAATTTATGTACCATGTATCTGTCGACTCAAGATGGGTGATAAATACCTATTTTTGGGGGCGTCACACAAACATTCGGGAATTCACAAATTACAAGTTAATCAATATAAGATTTTTAATCAAAAAATACAATTTTTCTTACCTAATGTTATACAAACATTTGCGATTTTCTAACAAAAAACACAAAATCTAAGTCAAATCTCTCTTAATTGCAAAGAGGTAATTAGCAACTAAAAATTAAGTAAAAATATAACTCAATAACAGCTAATAGTGGAATCCGTGACTTGGAATGGCCAAGTTAAATACACTTAAACTCAAACACACCATTCATTGCAATGAACTCACAAGATTCACAAATTAGAAGAAATAAATGAATTAAAGTAACAATTCCATAAACCCCAATTGCTATAATAGGCGAGAGAGCTAGAGAGGCAAGATGTAGATTAAAAGATTATCATTACCAATTGGAAGAGCCGAAGATGAGACTGGAAATTAATAAAATTACCTAAAAAACCTGTAGTCTGAAGATTAGAGGAACACTATTTGTTCCTATAATTAAAAATAATTAAGTATATTTAGAAATGAATTGTTTGTTTTGTTGCGACTTACAATCCGACCGGAACTGTCGAGATGAGAAGCGATAGTCCGATGCCTAGGGTTTTGCGATTCGAGAAATTGTGGCTAATCCCAGTCATCAGCGCTGCGTCCGCTGGCATCACCACCCCACCTGCCATGAAGTGCACCACCGAAAACCTCCCCAGCTGCTTTGTCTGCATCACCAAATCATATGGAGCTGCGATTTTCTTGGCGAACGTAAAAACCTCATCGTCATCCATGTTCCTCATCACCCTAATATCCCCCATTACAGACCGAACATGGGGAACAGATTATAACTTTAACTTTATTTAATTATGATTATAATAAATTATGATTATAAAAATAAACTTTTATGGAGAAATTTTAAAGTTTAACATAGTTTAAAGTTATTTACTTCATAGTTTATTAAAATAAATAGTTGATATTGTAAGTTACTTAAAAAGTGATATTAAAATTAAATTTACTATTGTAAAAAATTTAAGATATTTATATTCACCACAATTAATTCAAAAAAAATATTTAAAACAAGATAGTGACCAATTTTATTCCTCGTAAAAAACTTCTGAATAATGATATATAGTGAATAATAATTCATTCACTAAATAGATTTTTTTCTCTGCAAATTTTCATCATAAATTAGCTCCAAAAATCTTTCCATCGCCCCAATTTTGCGAGGAAAAAATAATAAATTATGAAGGATGTTTCTTTCGCTAATAACTATATTGTCACTATACTTTTTTTCGTCACTGTTCCTTCGCTAAACAACTCCTCATGTGAAGGAATAAATTCCTTCACAAAATTTCCATCGCTATAGGCCATTTTTGGTGTTGTGATAATCAATACCGTATGCTACTATGCAACCACACGTATTACCGTACTTTTACTACCGGGTAGATCAACCTGTTTAATAGTAACACTTTCGCCGTTATTTTTTATAAAAAGATATTTCTGTCATTTTCTAACTACGAAAATACTTCTGTTGTGGGGTCCACTAATGATTGTGTCGTCTTACATATATTCCCCAACAAAAAATATTCCCCGACCAAACGAGCTTACTTTGCAAAATTTTCACATATCACCCTTAACTTTAACCTTTTATCAATTTAACCATTTACTAAATAAAATAATAATTATAAGAAAATTGAATACTTTCATTTCATAAAATTCGGGGTCTTACAATTTCATTTTAGATTTTGAATTTTAAACTCATTTTATTAAATTTTTGGCTTCTATACTCCATGAAATTAGTAGAATATCCTTAAAATTTGTGTTTCGTCCAGTATATTTTCATGAAAAATATTATTCTGAACATTCTTGATAAGTTTTAACTTTTTCATGCCGTAGTACTATTCACTCGGGTACTATTCACGAGGTACTATTCACTCGAGTAATATTCACCCGGGGTACTATTCATGACAAAAATTGATTTCTTTTCGGTCCAAATCATTTTTGATACAATATTATTCTTGAATTTTACTCCATAAAGTAGTATCATGTTGACAATTTGTACATTACTGAATTCTAGAAAAATTAAATTATAGAATTTTAAAAATGTATCCTTTATTTTCTTTTAATTGAATTCTTATATTATTATGCATCATCTTCATGCTTATATTGTGATGAAAGTCATCTTTAGCTTACGTGCATAGATGGACTATTGATTGGTATGATTATGACCAGGGATTATTCGGTATAATCATGACCGTAATGTTACAAATGATGTGGTAAAAGTTCTCATTGGCCCCGTAGTGCATTGATGGACAGTTCTTGACATGATCATGACCATTGGTGAAAACACGAATATCCTTGGCCCGTAGTGCATAGATAATTCATGGTCGTGATACTAATAAATATCCTTGGCCGTAGTGCAGTGATGATTCGATGATGTGGATTATTTATTAAGCTGAGTCTCAACGATAAAATTGATGAAAAACTTTTTAAATCATAGAAGATAGCAGATATCATGCTCTACTTGACTCTTTTAATGGATTGATTATTTCGATGCAGTTAAACTTGTTGTCTATTATATTCTATCAGTTTAACACTGCAGTTAAACTTCTAATGGATTGTGTTCATAACGTTTTTCACGTATCGATGTTACGTAAATATGTGGACGACCGGATCCATATTATTGAATTAGAACCAGACGAGATAGCAGAAGATTTAACGTATGAGGAGATACCTGTTAAAATCTTGGATAAGAAGGAATATATTCTACGCCCAAAGGTTATACCTCAAGAGTTAGAATCTGATCAAATAAAATAAATGTATCCTCACCACTTCGGCATACCAAGTACGTATATAAATTTTGAGGTCAAAATTTCATCAGGATGAGAGATTGTAAGACCCCGAATTTTATGAAATGAAAGTATTCAATTTTCTTATAATTATTATTTTATTTAGTAAATGGTTAAATTGATAGAAAGGTTAAAGTTAAGGGGGATATGTGAAAATTTTGCAAAGTAAGCAAGTTGTTATAAAATATTCGATTGGTCAGGGAATATTCGTACGACGGCACAATTATTGGTGGACCCCGCAACGGAAGTATTGTCGGAGTTATAAAATGACAGAAATATCTTTTTATAAAAATAACGACGAAAGTGTTACCGTTAAACTGTTGAAATAACTGGTGGTAAAAGTACAGTAATACGCATGGTTGGTAGCACATGGTATTGTACAGTATCTTTGATTATTGATGCTTACGTGAGAATACTCAATTATTGCTACAGTAATTGCTGCATAATATCTCTCATATTATTGATTCAATCATTTGCCACAATATCATTTATATAGTATTTTATATTATTAAATCAATAATTGAGACGACAAAGTTATTCATATTATTATTTGCATTATTGACGATGTCTAGAAAGTTCTGTCGAGGAAAGGGGTTTGGTCACCTAATTACACGCCAATAGAGAGAAATCCTTATCGGAAAGCCCCCTCTTTCATGGGAATGATCTGGTTGTTAAATATTGTGAGTTATAATATTAATGATGAATAAGTTCGTATTGATTAAAGATGAAATTGATATTTCTATTGTGTTGGGATTATTAGTGTTGGTAAAAATCAATAATTATTTTGATAATAATTGATTTCTGGAGGTTAAATTGACCAATCGGGTAATTAATCTGATAAATGAGCAATTAATTGCTATTAGTTCACATGCATATAACTATTTGTTCACATGAATGAAGCTATTGATTCACATGCATGTACTATTAGGGAGGTGATGCAAGTTTGATAATACTTGTAGGACTAAATTAAAAATGGAGGAAAATGTGAAGGTACTATACTGTAATAATTCGAGCCCCAAAATGTGTAATTATCGAAATTATGTTTTCCTATAAATATAAGCTCATTCTTCTTTCATTCTCACCAATTCACTAAAACTCACAAGAGCAATTATAGAGAGAGAAAGTTATAAGAGAAAGAAGAAGAGTATTATGCTACTTCACTATTCCAATATCCAGTCTTCTTCTAAGGTAAATGATATTATTTTTATTCAGTATTCGTAAGAAATAATATTTTTTTCATACTCTATAGTATATAAGTAATATTATTTCGTTTCAAATTCTGAATTCTACACTCATTTTTTTAAAGTTTTGGTTCGTTACTCCATAAAATTAGTAGAATATCTTTAAAATTTGTGTTTCATCCAATATCTTTTTATGGAAATATTATTCTGAACATTCTTAATAAGTTTTAACTTTTTCATGTCGGAGTACTATTCATGGGGTATTATTCTCGAATTACTATTCATGGGATACTATTCACTCGGGTACTATTCACCCGGGATACTATTCATGACAAAAATTAATTTCTTTTCAGTCCAAATCATTTTTAGTACAACATTATTCTTGAATTTTACTCCACAAAGCAGTCTCATATTGATAATTTGGATATTATTAAATTCTAGATAAATTAAATTATAAATCTTTAAAAATTTATCCTTTGCCTTCTTTTAATTGAATTTTTATATCATTGTCATCATCTTCATGCTTATATTGTAATGAAAGTCATCTTTGGCTTACGTGCATAGATGGACTGTTGATTGGTATGATTATGACCAGGGATTATTCGGTATAATCATGACCGTAATGTTATAAATGATGTAGTAAAAGTTCTCATTGTCCGGTAGTGTATTGATGGACTGTTGTTGGCATGATCATGACCATTGGTGAAAACACGAATATCCTTGGCCCATAGTGCATGGATAATTCGTGGTCGTGATACTAATGAATATCCTTGGCCCGTAGTGCAGGGATGATGTGGATTATTTATTAAGCTGAGTCTCAGCGATAAAATTTTTGATAAACTTTTAAATCATAGAAGATAGTAGATATCATGCTCTACTTGACTCTTCTAATGGATTGCTTATTCCGCTGAAGTTAAACTTGATGTTTATTATATTTTATCAATTTAACACTATTGAAGGCTAACGATAATTTATTCTGCATTATCTTAGTCATAATATTTCTTACTGGGCTAGTTGAGCTCACCCTTTTGCTTTCATTGTTCTCTTCAGGAAATGAGAACGTAGCCGGGACTAGTCGGGGAACGGAGTGACGGTCCAAGATGGTGGCTATAGTAGTCCTCACTATTCTATAAAATAGTGTAATAATAAATGTAATGAGGGCTCCATTGAGTTTGGATACTATCTAGAAGACAATATTCGTGTAAAAACTCTCAGCTATGCTTTTGGTCGTATTGTATAATTAAGTTGAATTTGAATTTGAATTTTGTACCATGTATTTGACGACTCAGAATAAGTGATGTATACCTATTTTGGGGGTGTCACATATTATGAATATATATATATATATATATATATATATATATATATATATATATATATATATATATGTTAAGCAAAGGTACGTAATTAAAAAGAAAGCTTATAACCTAATATTATATATATTAGGAATGAGAACTAAATAACCCAAGGGTTATAGTAATTGATAAATGCTAGTATTTAAAAATTTATACTAGTATACTATCCCCAAGAGATTTATTTTATACATCTCAATTAATTAATTTATATAACTTAATTAAAGCAAGTCTAATTGAGTTATAATATTAAAGGTACATGAGTAATTATTTAAATTCCAAATGTGATGCCCCTAAAATAGGTATACATCACTCATCTTGAGTCGCCAAATACATGGAATAAAATACAAATAAATACTTAATTATATAACTATCGTGTAAAATACGACAAAACAATTGTTGTGAGTTTTAATACAAATATTGTCATCTAGACAATATCCATACTCAATGGAGTCCTCATTACATTTATTGTCACACTATTTAATAGAATAGTGAGGACTACTAATGCTATCATCTGAACTGTCACTTCGTTCCCCGACTAGTTCCGGCTACGTTCTCATTTCCTGAAGAGAACAATGAAAGAAAGGGTGAGCTCAACTAGCCCAGTAAAAAATATTATGACTAAGATAATGCAGAATAAATTATCATTAGTCCTTTAACAGTGTTAAATTGATACAATATAACAAACATCAAGTTTATCTATAGCAGAACAAGCAATCCATTAAAAGAGTCAAGTAGAGAATAAAAGCTACTATCTTTTATGATTTAAAAGGTTTTTCATCACTTTTATCGCTGGGACTCAGATTAATATATAATCCACATCATCCCTGCACTACGGCCAAGGATATTCATTAGTATCACAACCACAAATTATCCATGCACTACAGGCCAAAGATATTCATTAGTATCACAACCACAAATTATCCATGCACTACGGGCGAAGGATATTCGTGCATTCATCAATGGTCATGATCATGCCAACAACTGTCCATCAACGCACTACGGGCCAATGAGGACTTTTACCACATCATTTGTAACATTACGGTCATGATTATACCGAATAATCATTGGTCATAATCATACCAAGTCCATCTATGCACTACAGGCTACAAATGACTTTCAACATAATAAAAACATGAGGATGATGACAATGATATAAGAATTCAATAAAACAAGTTCAAAATTAATTTATCCAAGAACCAATAACGTCCAAAATGTCAACAGGATACTTCTTTGTGTGGTAAAATTCAAGAATGCTCAGAAGAATATTTCATGAAAAGATACTGGATGAAGCGCAAATATCAAGGATATTCCACTAATTTCATGGAGTATAAAAAGCCAAAACTTTAACCAACTGAGTATAATAAAGAATGGAATAACAAAAGAAATCATCAGGCATGCGATAGACCGCACAGACAGATTATTCCAACAGAATAATAAATAACGGAACTAGGTCATGCGTAAATGCACAGACAGGATATTCCAACATAATAATAAATAATGGAACTAGGTCATGCGTAAAGCACAGACAGGATGTTCCAACAGAATGATAAATAATGGAACCTAGGTCATGCGTAAAGCACAGACAGGATGTTCCAACAGAATGAGAAAGAATGGAATAATAGAATAATTTCACCATATATGCAGTACTTCACATAGACAGGTTATTCCAACATAATAATAAAGAATGGAATAACAGAAGAATTTCACCAAGTATATGGTAGTCCGTGTATACAGGTTATTCCAACAGAATAATAAAGAATGGAATAACAGAAGTTATCTTCATGAATACAAAAGAAATAATACTCATTACCTTTGAAAGAAGAGTAATGGATATAGGAGTAGTGAAGTAGCAGAATACTTTTCTTCTTTCTCTCTATAGTTTCTCTCTCTAGAGTTTCAGTGAATTCGTAAGAAATAATAAAGGAATGAGCTTCTATTTATAGAAGAATGGATTGAATAGTACTAATTCATGAACGATTTAGATTGATTTACTTTTAAATGGACGGTCCAGATTTAAAACAAAATCTTTTAAATAAAATATTATATATTCTATTTATAATCTAATAAAACGAATAACTTTATAAAAGTATTCTGTTTTATATAAAAAGATTTTACTATGCAAAACACTATGCAGGCACTATGCAACTCTATGCATAATAAAATATAATGTATTCTATTTATAGTCTAACAAAACGAATAACTTTATAAAAGTATTCTGTTTTATATAAAAAGATTTTACTATGCAAAATACTATGCATGATAGAATATAATATATTCTATTTATAGTCTAATAAAACGAATAACTCTATAAAAGTATTTTATTTTATATAAAAAGCTTTTCTATTTTATTACATTAATAATACTAATAAAACAAAACTTATCATCATTATTATAATTCACAATATTAATCGACCAGGTTGTTCCCAAGAAAGAGGGGGCTTCCCAATAAGGATTTCTCCCTATTGACGCGCAATTAGGTGACCAAACTTCTCTTTGGCAGTACTTCTAGACATCGTTAATATTGCAAATAATAATATTAGCAACTTTGTCATCTCAATTATTGATTTAATAATATATAAAATATCGACAATAATTGAATCAAATAACGTGAGATACTATACAATAATTACTATAGCAATAATTGAACAAAACTAAGTGACTTCTCACGTAAGCATCAATACCGTGTGCTACTATGCAACCACGCATATTACTGTACTTTTAACACCGGGTGTTTCAACAGTTAACGGTAAAACTTCCGTCGTTATTTTTATAAAAAGATATTTTTGTCGTTTTCTTAATCCAACAATAATTCTGTTGCGGGGTCCACCAATGATTGTGCCGTTGTATGAATATTCCCTGTTAAAACGAATATTCCCCCCGAACAATCGAATATTATATAACAACTTGTGTACTTTGCAAAATTTATAAATATTACTCACAATTATAACATTATATTAAATTCATTCCATAATATTCACAAATGATATTCATAGAAAAATCATCTTTATTCATAAAAGTTGGGGTCTTACACCAAATGAGTGGGATAAAAACTCTAAATAAATAATTAGGATAAGATAAAAATTAAGGCATTGGACCATGTCAATTTATATAGCCCAAACAATTTATTAGTAAGCCCAAACATTAAATTAAGTGGCCCAAATTTTTAGCCCAATTATTTAGGGTCATTTTGGTCATTTCAAGTAGCTAATTAAGCCATAAAAATAAATCAAAATTTGGGAAAAATAAGTCTTGAGAATCTAACCAAAGAAGGGATAAAGGAGCATGTGGATTAATTTTTATTTTGTCAAAAATGTTACTAACTTCCACCATGCAACTCCCCATATGTGTCAAGCTAAGAATTAAACACCCACTTTTCACTAGTATTGCAAGCAACTTTGAGATGATGAGTGAGAGAGAGAAGATTGTTGGGAATAGCATTAGATATACATAATATTTTTACATATTTACTAATACACAAAATCATTTTCTAATTTCTCTTTCATCTTTCATTCTAAACTAGCTATCAAAGCAAAACAAGAAAGAGAGAGGGAGAGCATAGATTCGATAGCCTCAAGGAGGTAAAGGGGAAGAGTTTTAATCTTCGTGCACCCTAAGTTCATCAATTACTTTGGTAAAAGAAGAACATCCCAAAGAACAACGTAAAGACCCTAAAAAATTTCAAGTATTGTTACTTTCTTTTGATAAGTTTTGATGAAATAAAGAGCTTGTGTTCTTGAACTTTAAAACTCTTGATCTACATGTGTATGATTGTTTCACATGTAGATCTAGTTATTTTTGAAGATAAAAGTTTTAAAAAAAAAAGAGAAAAAAAGAAGAAGAAATGAAAGTATATTCAAAAAGGGCTAAAAACCCTAAACTAACTATTTTTTTATTTAGTTTTTTTTTTGGATGAAATGTAAAGATGATGTTTCTAAGTTCTAAAAATTTTGATCTTTATGTTTTATAGTGTTTCATATAAAGATCTAACCATTTTTGATGTTAAAGGTTTGATCAAAGGTAAGGAAAGGAAACTAGTTTTTTTTAAGGAATAAAAACCCTAAAACTTTTTATTCACTTTGAAATGCTACCATTTAAAATCTACACCTCCTATTTATGATTCGTCAAAGATGGGTGCTAGATATGGGAGTTAGCTTTCAAACCTAAGTGGTAGCACTCAAATATGTTGAATTTACAAGCTTTGGTGACTATTTTAACAAAGTTGTCCAGATTTTTAAAAGAGAAAAATGGAATTATTTTGAGCCGTTTTCTAGCAGGGGCAGTTTCGTCCAAATTTTTTGTTCTAAAAATTATGAAAAACTTTGGGGTGATAATATGATGAGGTAACTGACTCCAGTTAAAAGATGGAGATTTTTGGATGTGTAGAACTCAAGATATGAATGTTACGAAAAATAACTATATTTTAAATTAAAACGTGAATAACTCTTTATGGGTAACTCCAAAAATTGTAAAAGTTTTATTGGAAGTAGATGTAAATATCAGTGAGTAACCCTGAAAATTTAAGAAGTTTTGGACAAAAGGATGATTTATGATAATTGTTGCAATTTCGGATTGTTTTTAACAATTTAAAAATAGTAAATAAAATACAAAAATTCCAGACAAATTATATGTTCATAAGGGAACCATATTCTGTTAGTTTCTAGCTAGAAAAGTAGAATTTTCGGATCTGTTTTAGTATTATTCATGTAATTGTTTGAGTTGTGGTTTAATGGATAAATTAAGTTATGTAATGTTAAAAATTGTGAAAAAGATAATTGTAGGGCTTAAAGACCCTTAATATGGTATATGCAGATTTTTGGAGGGTACGTTGGTCATTTTTTGTGCAATATTATATTTATCGCAATTTAGGATTATTAAATAAATGAATTTGTAAAGGGTAAACAATTAAAATAAATTGATTAATTATTTAATAAATGATTAAAAAATATTAAGATATTATTAATGTAATTAATAATATTAGATTAAACTTTGAATTAAAATAATATTAAATGATTAATAATATTAGATTAAAATATTATTAAAGGATTAATAATATTCGAAATTAATTAAAATATTATTAAGAGATTAATAATAGATAAGGATTAAAATATTATTAAGAGATTAATAATATTAGATGATGAATAAAATATTATTAAATAATTAATAATATTAGAAGATGATTAAAATATTAGTAATTAATTAATAATATTAGTAAGTGAGTAAAGTATTATTAGTTGAATAATATTACTAAGAAGTAAATAAAATATTATAGAGAGTAATAATATTAAATGAGTAATTAAGATGATGTTTATATTATCAAGAAATGATAATATTACTAAAGATTTAATGTAATGTCTAATATTTAATTGTATGATTAAATATTAGATAATGTATTATAAATAATGTTATGAGTAAATATATGCTATGCTAATTGAAGGATCCATGTTAGGTCTTTCAAAAGAGGATAATTTAAATTGCTTAAGCGGATAGTAGAATTACGTAGCAATAGACCGCGATTGAGGCAAGTTCTCTAACTCAAACTTGAATTATTATTTTCAAATCATGATAGTAGATAATTATTGTTGATTACTCCACATCCTTAATGATTATTGTTAATCGCATTTTGTGCAATTGAATTCATGTTCTATTATTATTGAATTGTGAATTAGTTAAAGTTCTTTCATTCTTGAACTGTTTATGAGATAGATATATGCTAGTTGTATTAGCTAGATCGAATATGTTAAATTTGATAAATCAAATATCTATTAAAAGTTGTTCTTAATCAATTGATTTGGTAAGGACTCAAGACTAAGAAAAAGAACAAATTTATTAAAGCATTATATTAGAAAACAATTGTGCTCGATTATTAAGTTTTTATGCATAATACATCGGGTATAAAAGGTTGATCCCCTTAATTACCAAAACTTATTAAAAAGACTCGTTTAAATATTGACAACCTTAGTATATGTTAATGGTTATTTCAAACCACTCTGCATCTATTATACAATTATTCGAATATTCAATTATTGAAACTTAATTCATGTTCTTTCACAATCGATTCTACTGTTGAACATTAAAAGTTAAATTCTTTTCTAATCATGATATATATCCTTTGTATCTAAACTTGCTAAGCTAAATTAGTTGTTTACTCTTGCTATATCGTGACATTTATTTCAACTGAGCCCGAAGGATCGAATAAGAAAGAAAGTCCAAGAATAATTTAATATGAATGTTAATTATTATATTACCTGATGGAATTATTTATGTAAACCTTTTGTAATATTAAAGGTGTGTTTAAGTTAAGGTTAAGAAGACATTGGGATATTGTTATAAAACTTTATTATAATAAGCAATATAAGTTTATTATTTCGCAATAGTTATAGAATGCTTATGATGTTAATGGGTCGTGAACACTGAATCCGAGGTTAGAGAACCAGGATTTGGGGGAGTCACAATATCTCTGAATGTATCTGAATTGTATATGAATTGATCTGAATTGTATGTTCTCCAAAATCCTAGCACCCATATTTATAGGACATAGGAAAATCCATAACCAAATATGATTAGAAATACTAAATTGAGTATAGGTAGAAAAGATAAATTTTCTAAACCAAAATGGATTCTAGGTAATACCTAAATTCAAATCCAATAAGAATTCATATTATAATCAACAATATTATATGCATATGTATAAATAAGGTACTAATGTATAAAAATGGAGAGTAATAACAGATTTTATTAGTCATTCGAGATTAATTGGAATTTATTCAGATTTATCTTGTGAATCTAATGCAATTTGTAATTAATCTTATATTGCTATAAATTATAATTGTTAAATAATTTATAACTTATTATTTTTGTCTAATTAGATCGAATGAAGGGAGTCTAACGAGTTAAAGATGAAATAATATTTTTACTAATTTACTTACATTTATTATTATTTTGTTTAATTAGCTTGGACAAAAGAAATTTAAAGAGTTATATTTGGAATATAAATTTTAGGAGTATTAATAATTGATCTAAGGCGATGATTAAAAGGCATATTGAATAGATTACGAATTATTTTAGAATTATTAGTTTGAATTATTTTTAATTTGAGGTGAATATGTTTAGGTGATGAATAATATTTCACATTGATATATGTCGTTGTCATTTCAGGGTAAGATTTTGTGGAGTGTGCTATAAGTTGTTCGAAAGTATCAGGTATGGATTTCGTTTTCCTTCAGCGATCATCCTTTTAATTTTGATTTTTTCGTTTTTCTCTTCGTTTAGAAGTTAGTTATTGTTTCACCTGATTGTTCATTTTCATATTCATGTGATAATTTTGTCTTGACATTGATACTTAGAACTCATATTTGTACTCTTTGAACTTTATGTGATTTGTATCATTCTTTGTATATTTTTGTTCACATTCGGGAGTTATTTTGATCATTGATATCTTGTATCAATTAAGAATGTTGGTATTTGATAATTCGATGTCATTTGAAGATGGTCATTTAAGCCTTGTGATTTGAACCCTTTTGGCTTACATTTTGTAGTTTGATCCTTAGGGTATACTTGAGCTAACTAACTATAGGGGGTACTACAGGTATGCCCTCTTGACACAAGGGCATGACACCTTCCGTGGCGGTGTGATCAGTCCATGATGTATCCTTTTATTTTGTATGTTGCTCTGGATGTGAGCTTTGACCATTTGATATATTTGTTCAGGATATATGGGTCGACCCAATATTTGATATGATTTGGTTTGTTTGGCGGATTAGTGACATATGTGTCGTGCGTACTATCCAATTTAATTTGCATACATCATGATACTGATGTATTTTGTTAGCCTTTGGCTATTTGTATTTGAGATCAGTATGAAATTGTTACCTTATAACCATTTGATTCGACCTTATTTTGTTTGAAATTCTTTTGAATATTGTTGTTAGTTTGACAATGTTAATCATTTGTACCAATCTCACCAATTTTGTTATATTTATATTTGGTTCGTAGTCTGTATTTGTTCATTCATTCAATTCTTTTGGTACACACACACACACAATATATATATATATATATATATATATATATACTGGGCAATTGGCGTTGTTTTCTTTCTCCGGTAGGGGGTGATCAGGATTTGTGGGATCAGAGCTACCTTTAATCAAAATAATTAGACTGGTTTGAGATTATTATTAAACATGGATATTTTTAATATATTTTTTAGATGGATGTTTGAGCTATTTTGAGGTTTATTAGAACTTTATATATTTTTTTATGTTTGTGCGTGACTTCTTTTTCTTTTTTTGAGAAGGGGGTGTTATACCCAATCTTTTATTATAATGAGACATTTAATGAAAGAGTTATCATTTAAAGCCCAATAATTTAATAGTAAATGAAAGGCCCAAACTTCGGGCAAACATCTTCGGGTCACACCCACCCCACGAGCCTCATCATTACGGTCTAATTAATGCGCCATTCTCGGGAATGTGCACGAAGACAAAAATCAGGCCCCCCTTTAAAACCCTTCACCCCTAAATACTAACTGCCACATTTCAGATCTAAAATTTTCAAAATCATTGTGCTCCTTCCCTTTGCAAGCTCCCTCCCTTACTGCAACCTCTAGAACAACCACAACCACATTTGAAAATAGCTCCATCTTCTTTGCTTCTATCCTCACCACCGTTGTTCCTAACTCCATCTCCAGCGATCTCATTCCTATCGATATCCCACAAGCAACTAACACCATCACCAAAACCCCAGCTACTTCATCATCGTCGTATTCTCCCGCACCACCACTAGCCCCTGTCGAACTCACCGAAATGAGAATCTGAATATATTCATCCGACAAAGCTTACACCTATATAAACACCCACGCTCTACCGTTCAGAGCTACCAAATAGAAATAATCTGAAAGCAAATTCAAATTCCAAACAAATACGACCTTCGAGCTCCCAACCTAATCCGAAAGGATGTATTAGTGGCCAAAAAGAGCTAGAATGGGTCGTTATCCCCCTTTGGGCCCTAAAATACGACATTCAATTTCCTCTACATGAATTCATTACTTCATTCCTTGGATTCATAGGGATCGGGTTCGCACAATTGGTGCCGAACTCGTACATCCATCTAATCAGCTTCATAGCTTTCTGCTAAGAATATAAGATTTCCCCAGGATTGGATTTCTTCTTTGTCCTATTCAGTGTCGACCGATCAAGGAGCTTAGCCTCCACCAACTGAACCTCCGACTAGGAAAATCTACTTACATAAAGACCCCCGTCCAACAACAAAGGGTGGCCCTGCCAATGGATATACACCAAAGGTACCGATCTCTCTCTTCTGCCAAATTGGGCCATCCCCGAAGACCCTATCACCAAATTTACTCGTTTCCTGAATAATAGGGTGGACTGACTTCCGAACCTTCTACACTAAGATGAAGACAATTGATTGGCCCCGTCGAAAGTCTGTCCAACCCCGCTTGGCTCTACGAACACGACTGAAATCAAATCCCAATTCGACCCCTTCATTTCTTTAATTCATGAGTAGGTATATTACATTTATGTAACATTATGCTTTAAGTCATTACGTATATTACATTTATATATTTAATTAAGTTACTCATTTCCTTCACACAAAATACATATTTTAATTCACTATTTTAATTAAACGAATTAATTACTTCATTTATGAAATTTTAATTCATAACAACACCCTCGCCATTCAAGGCTTATTATTCAAATTATATTTTTTATAATATACTCTTAACTTTAATCTCAATTAATTAATATTAATTGATTTTCTTTACTTGCATCCTTCATTTCGTAATTAGCTTAATCTAATTAACATAATAATTTAATCAAATATTAAATATTACTTTCCACACTAACGCATATATTTCACTCTTATATATACATATTAAATCCACCACATGATACATCAGTAAAGAGAATAAATGCCATTGAGTAAAGAGAATAAGTTTCATTTCTCATTTTATTATTATTAGTTTACATAAATAAATAATTTATATTTTGAAACGGATGGAACATGCATATTATATGTTTGGATGTGATAATACATGACAAATGGATGATATGAATCAACAATGCACAATATTTGAAGATAATTCTGTTTTGTTAGAAATAGAATGGAAGAACAATTAGTAATCTATGTTTTTCT
Source organism: Panax japonicus (assembly GCA_020205505.1). NCBI lineage: Eukaryota > Viridiplantae > Streptophyta > Magnoliopsida > Apiales > Araliaceae > Panax > Panax japonicus. The sequence continues at coordinate 65,446,008 of CM035102.1, forward strand.
AACTACTCCAAATCCTTTTATATTCTTGCTCCTTGCTGTACTGTAAAGTATGAAGAGAATAAATTAGCATGGCTTGTAAAATTAATATTTTATATCATTTAATAATAACATGCCAAGTAGTGAAATTTAATATAATTAATTATATAGTTTTACTATAGTAAATAATAAATAAATAATTAGTTAATACAATTTAAATTTTACAATTTTCACCTAAATTCTCCATGTGGCATGTTATTATATATTGAATGGTATAAAACACTAATTTTGCATGTTATCCGTATATAATTTATTCTCAAATATGATATAATTCATTTTTTTTGGATCGGTACAATTAATATTTCATTAAAAAACATAGAAGCACATCAAGTGACAATTCCAAGAGACTTTGAAAGGGCCACAATTGAAATACAATACATAAATCTAAAAACCAAAAAAAGTTATCAGAACGTAAAAGCCATTCCCTTACATATTATTCCAGCCAAAACTTAGACTAAATAACAAAAATTATGAATACTCGACCTCAATCCAAATCTCCGAAAAGAACTACTATTCTGAAATTTTAATTCCACTATCTCAACCCTTGTAGTAAAGAGCTTGAACAAGATGTTCTCTCTATTATTAATCAACCATCCAGTTTTTGATGACTCCGTTCCTTCCGTAAAAACTCTTTAGAATCCATGCAGATATCCAAATTCCTAAACTACCAATTACTAAAAATTGAAAGCAGTCAACTTAATCGGACGTCAACATTATATGACTGATTTCTTGCTCATCCTATTTAATTACACTTAGTCTCCTGTAAACATACATACAACCTGCAAATAACATTATTCCTTCTCTGGAATAATTGCTCATCCTATTTAATTATCGTACTCGTTAATCACTTTTCTTAGCTCTGGAAACACTTCCTTCTCTTTATTTTCCCTAATACTCCAAAATAGAATCGACATATTTACACTCACTCCAAACTCTGCACCCGTCGATGCTCAATATTGATCTGACATTGCTTCTATCCTCTTTTTTGTCTCTTTTTCCGATTCCTTATTCCTTCCAAAAATGTAAGTTCTCATTTGCTTCAATATATATATATATATATATATATATATATATATATATATATATATATATATATAAGGTCATTATTAACTTTTTGAAATTAATTTAAGAGTTTATAAAACTTAAACTGTAATGAATTTTTTTTAATTTTAGTCAATAAATGGATAAATTTCACAATTAGTCATATGATTTTCACAGCTATACCGCCCCCAAACATACACACAAGTATGGGAAAAAAATCCAAAGTTTTCTATTGAAAGGACATAGTTCAAACAATACCATCTTGTAATAAACCACCTAGTGGTAGTTGTTTTATTTATAATATGATAATAACAACCACCTAATGGTAGTTGATTTATTTATTTCATGCTAATAATAACCATAAGCTGATAGTTGATTTATTTATTACATGCTAATAACAACCATAAGCTCATAGTTAATTTATTTATTATATGCTAATAACAACCATAAGCTTAGTTGATTTATTTATATATCATGCTAATAACAACCATCAACTACCTAGTAGATAGATTCTAGATCAACAGTTCATCGGAAGATTACTTATCGTTCATTTTTGGATGGACTTTGGTGGGTCCAATGTAAACACCATAGATAACTAAACCTTGCTTCCAAGTCTCGGTTTCACTGCCGTCAAGACCAAATATGATATCCCCAGAGTCAAACGTATTGAAGAATTCCCCAGCTTGGAGCGAAATCGGTGTGTTCCTCGGCTCGGATAATCCATCAACTTATGTGCAATCAGTTGCGTGGATCCATCCGGAAGAGCAAGTGTAAGAATCACCGGACTTTTTATGTTAAAGTTGTCTTTCAGCAACACCACAAAAGATACCTCATAAGATAATTTTTCAAGCTTTTCTGTTTGATATTTTCCATCAACATGTAGGACGAAGCTACCAATTAATTAAGCACTTTCCTCACTGTAAAAAAATGATAGTAGAATTAAAGTCAGAAACTTTTGATAAAAGGAGACTAAATTCATTAGGTGATTTTATTGATTTTTTTTTTTCTGAAACATTTTTAATGTAGGTCCTTCTATCTAAGTAGACTTCAATAAAATTTCTCTCGTCCTTCTAGAACTTTAATTTAATGACATAGTTACTTACATATCCTATTTTTAACTGAATAAAATTAAGGTGTTTAAACAGAAATCTTGACCTTTGACGTCAATTAAGTTAACTAAACCTTATTTCTACTTACGTAAACATCCAGCCTTCAGGTTTGGCAAAATTGAGTGCCCAAATGCCAAACTCCTCTGAATAAGTCAACAGAAATTCACATTATTATAAGGATAAATAAGGCAAACCGAATGATATGTCGATGCCTTTATCAATATACATATACATACATAAATATAGACGGTTGATTGATTTTGTCAAAGTAATAATTATAAAAGTGTCGTCAAATGTATATTTACTTTAATAACGACAATATCAACCACTTATATATAAATAGCAAATGTTTCATAGAAAAAGTTTATTACGGAGTATGTACCACGTGTTGAATTTTTTTGCTTTGTAGTAAGATATAGAACAACAATATTTCTGCCTGAATCGAAATTATTGAGATATGACGTATCCTATAAATTGGGTCGTATCCCATTTATGGCATCCTATAAATTGGGTCTTATGAGATATGTCGTTCTGTAATTTTTGATATGTATCCCAATTCCCAATTTTTGATGTTGTATTCCAGTACTCCCGCTCCAAATATTTCCGTTGTGTATTTTTGACCCAACTCAATTTTGGCTTCCGCCAAATATTACCGTTGGCTCCAACTTTCAATACCGACGCGCTAATATTATAACATATAATATATTTATTATATACTTTAGATAATGAAAATATCCAACAATCCTCCCCTATTTTCATAATCTTCCAATCCTTTTCCTCTGACATTCCTCTTTCTCTTATTAAATATAGTATACATAAGTAATACGTGTCTTTCGACTTGAACCTTTACATAGTCTATTTCACAAAATATCTGAATTTTTAGTAGCGTTAGCTTTGAACTAAAAAATCTTAAAGTGATATCTTGCTCTATAGACATATATTATATCTCTTATAGTTTAAGGAGACCCAACACATTTACGGTCATGTGTTTACCTCTTGGGTTTCGTAAGTGACTTAGAGATAAGCCTTATGTCTCACAGAAGCGGCCCACTTCCTTCACTTACATAGGTGAATCTAATTAGATGCACTTGTATGACCTTCATCCTCTAAACCGGACATAGATTCATTAAAGGTTTACCCTACCCTCTTTGTTCTCCATACAAGCATACACTATCTTTGAGATGGTTTTGAAGAATTTCTTCTTCATACTTGTCTAGTGTATAACTGGTTATTACTATAAATATTTTTCTATTGAACTAATATACCATATGTTACTCTAGTATTTAGTTGGGTTCCACTTATAGATTACCTCTCATTTAAAGGCTTTAAACCCATCTCCATGGAAGTCTTACATATTACATCCTTGCCTAGGCCTTTTGTAAAAGGATCTGCCAAATTTCCCTTTGACTTAACATAGTTAAAGGTAACAACCCCTTTATTGATTTGCTCCCTTACATAACTATGTCTTAAACTTATATGTCTAGACTTTCCGTTATAAACCTTGTTATAAGACCGTGATAATGCTGCCTCATTATCACAATATATTGAGATAACTGTCATTGGTTTGGGCCAAAGTGGTATCTTAAATAATAAATCCTTAAGCTATTCGGCTTCTTTTACAGCAGTTGATAATGCAACAAACTCAAATTCCATAGTTGAATGTGTTATCAAGGTTTATTTCTTGGAACCCCAAGAAATTGTCCCTCCTCCTAAAGTGAATATCCATCCACTTGTAGACTTTATTTCATCTGAATATGTTATCCAGTTTGCATCCGTGTACCCTTCTACCACAGCTGGGTATCCTGTATAGCATAATGCATAGTTTATTGCGTCTTTAAGATATTTAAGTATCTTTGATACTGCATCCCAATGAACCTGACCTGGATTATGAGTAAACCTACTCAATACTCCTACTGCAAATGCTATATCAGGTCTAGTACATTGCATTGCATACATTAGACTACCAATTACACTTGCATACTCTAATTGAGATATTCTATTTCCTTTATTTGGAAATAACTTAACAGAATGATCATATGGTGTGACGCACCCAAAATAGGTATACACCACCCATCTTGAGTCGCCAAATACATGGTATAAAATTCAAATACAAACTAATAATACAGCAGTCGTGTAAAATACGACAAAACACATGCTGTGAGTTTTAATACAAATATTGTCTTCTAGACAATATCCACTCTCAGAAAAAGTCCTCATTACATTTATTGTCACACTATTTAACAGAATAGTGAGGACTACTAGCTAATACTATCATCCAAACCATCACTCCGTTCCCCGACTCGTCCCAGTTACGTTCTCATTTTCTGAAGAGAACAGTGAAAGAAAGGGTGAGCTCAACTAGCCCAGCAAGAAATATTATGACTAAGATAATGCAAAATAAATTATCATTAGCCTTCAACAATGTTAAACTGATAAAATAAAATAGACATCAAGTTTAACTGCAGCGGGATCAAGCAATCCATTAAAAGAGTCAAGTAGAGAATAAAATCTATTATCTTTTATGATTTAAAATATTTTCATCACTTTTATCGCTGAGACTCAACTAAATAAATAATCTACATCATCCCTACACTACGGCCAAGGATATTCATTAGGGTCACGACCAAAAATTCCATGCACTACGGACCAAGGATATTTGTGTTTTCATCAATGGTCATGATCATGCCAACAACTGTCCATCAATGCACTACGGCCAATGAGGACTTTTACCACATCACTTGTTACATTACGGTCATGATTACACCGAATAATCCCTGGTCATAATCATACCAAGTCCATCCATGCTCTACAGGCCATAGATGACTTAAAAAAATATAAACATGAGGATGATGACAATGATATAAGAATTCAATAAAACAAGTTCAAGAATTAATTTATTCAGGAATTAATAACATCCAAATTGTCAACATGATACTTCTTTATAAAGTAAAATTCAAGAATGCTCAGAAGAATATTTCCATGAAAAGATACTGGATGAAGCGCAAATATCAAGGATATTCCACTAATTTCATGGCGTATAAAAGTCAAAACTTTAACCAACTGAGTATAATAAAGAATTGAATAACAAAAGAAATCACCATGCATGCGGTACTTCGCATAGATAGGTTATTCCAACAGAATAATAAATAACGAAACCAGGTCCGGCTGTAAAATGCACAGACATGATATTCCAACAGAATAATAAAGAATGGAATAACAACAAAAATTACCATGCATGCGGTACTTCGCATAGACAGGTTATTCCAACAGAATAATAAATAACAGAACCTAGGTCAGGTGAAATTCACACCGACAGGATGTTCCGAACAGAATAATAAGTGCGGAATAATAAATAATGGAACCAGGTCCGGCGTAAAACGCACAGACAGGATATTTCGACAGAATAATAAAGACGGAATAATAAATAATGGAACTAGGTCCGGTGTAAAACACACAGACAGGATATTCCAACAGAATAATAAAGACAGAATAATAGAAGAATGTCACCAAGTATAGGGTAGACCGCGTATACAGGTTATTCCAACAGAACAATAAAGAAATGGAATAACAAAAGTTCTCTTCTTGAATACAAAAAAAATAACATCTCTTACCGTAAAAGAACTGGATATAAGAGTAGGGAAGTAGCAGAATACTTTTCTATAGTTTCTCTATAATTTCTCTCTCTGGAGTTTCAGTGAATTCGTAAGAAATAATGAAGGAATGAGCTTCTATTTATAGGAGAATGGAAGTGCACTGTTCATGGATGAAATAATTCTGCAGATATACGTATCAATGTTTTGATATCACACTAATGCAAAAATTAAATCAACCAACCAATAGGATGCAAGCAAAATTAAAATATAAGACATATATATATAAACACATGCTAAATAAATAAATATATATATATATATATAATATATCTACCACTTAATTTTTCTCCCTCATAACCAACATCAATCCCCCACCCACCAAAAAAATCAATTCCACTACACTCTTACACATCACTATCACACTACCACTTTTCCACTATTTTTCACTCACACACACATCACCCACTTATCACTTTCACATATCATTTTCTCCCACCATTTTCCACTCACACACATATTATATTATATATACACACTCACACATAACAACCTTATATACATAAACTCCCTCCCCTATACGTATCTCTCTCCCACCCCCAATTCTAAAATAAGTTTTTCAACACATATGAGCCCCACCTTTGAATATTTTTACCGATTATTTTGAAAATTGGATAAACGGAGATTCATAAAATAAGCAAAACTTACACAAATACCTCATAAAAATCACATTAATAATTTTAACAATATTTATCACCTTTATTATAATTCACAATATTAATCGACCAGGTCGTTCTCAGGAAAGAGGGGGCTTTCTAATAAGGATTTCTCCCTATTGACGTGCAATTAGGTGACCAAACCTCTCCTTGCCAGAACTTCTAGACATCGTTAATATTATAATTTATAATATTAATAACTCTGTCATTTCAATTATTAATTTAATCATATATAAAATATCGACAATAATTGAATCAAATAACGTGAGATACTATACAACAATTACTATAGCAATAATTGAACAAAACTGAGTGACTTCTCACGTAAGCATTAATAATCAATACCGTGTGCTACTATGCAACCACCCGTAATACTGTACTTTTACTACCGAGTAGTTCAACAGTATTAACGGTAAAACTTCCGACGTTATTTTCAATAAAATATTTTGTCGTTTTCTCAATCCGACAATAATTCCGTTGTGGGGTCTACTAATGATTGTGTCGTCGTACGAATATTCCCCGGCACAAAGAATATTCCCTGACCAATCGAATATAATACAACAACTTGCATACTTTGCAAAATTTATAAATACTACACACAACTATAACATTATATCAAATCCACACCATAATATTCAAAAAATATTTCGAGAAATTTAAATCTTTATTTATAAAATCTGGGGTCTCACATATGGGGTAGAAGTTATCTTGTAATTCTCGTGATTAAACTTCTTTAACAATTTCTCAATATAATGAGACTGAGTTAAAGAAATAGTATCTTGAGACCGCATAATTTTAATACCTAAAATTGCATCAGTCTCCCCCATATCTTTCATATCAAAAGTAGGAGACAAAAATGCTTTAGTTTATAATACTACTTTTTCACTAGTACCAAATATAAGCATATCATCAACATATAAACAAATTGTAACTCCAAAACCTTTATTAAACTTAGAATAAAAACATTTATCCGATTCATTTATTTTAAATCCATTTGAAACAATCATTTGGTCAAATTTTTCATGCCACTGCTTAGGTGCTTGTTTTAGGCCATATAAAGATTTAATAAGTTTACAAACTTTTCCTTTTCTGGCCTTTCAAAACAAACCCTTCTGGTTGTTCTATATAGACTTCTTCTTCTAAATCACCATTTAGAAAAGCAGTTTTAACATCCATTTGGTGTATAACAAGTTTATGAATTGATGCTAATGCAATTAATAATCTAATGGTACTAATTCTTGCTACTGGAGCATATGTATCAAAATAATCAATTCATTCCTTTTGCTTAAAACCTTTGGCTACCAGTCTAGCTTTATACTTATCAATGGATCCATCTGATTTTCTTTTCTTTTTAAAGATCCATTTACAGCCAATGGGTTTACTACCAGGAGGTAAATCCACCAAGACCCAAGTCTTTTTAACCATGAAAGAATCCATTTCATCATTTATGGCTTCTTGCCAAAAACCTGAATCTTGAGAGGACATAGCTTCTCTAAAAGTCAATGGATCTCTATTACTAGAATCATGTTCAGTCACAAAAACACTAGAAGAAAACAATAACATCCATGTTTCCTTCTACTATGTAGATGTAGAAATCAGGGTCATAGGATTTTTCTATCCTCGTTCTTTTACTTCTTCTTGGTTCTATTTCTTCAGTAGATGTAGTCAGTTACATTTCATCATTTGTTCCATGATGAACAATTTCTTGATCCTCTTTATCAGTGTCTTCTCTTGACCTTTTCCTAAAGATAGAATTCTCAAAGAACTCAACATCTCTAGATTCCAAAATTATATTTTGGCTAACAAAATCTGTGGATTTCATGGTCAAGAATTTATAGGCTTTGCTATTTTGTACATAGCCTATAAAAGCACACTCGATTGCTTTAGCACCAAGTTTAGGCCTTTTAGGATCAATTAATCTTACTAATGTTCTACATCCCCGCACCCTTAAATGGTCAAGAGAGGGTGTTCTCTTTTTCCACAATTCATAAGGTGTAATATTAGTTTTCTTATGGGGTATATGATTTAGTATATAACAAGAAGTCATTAATGCTTCCCCCCATAAATTTTTAGGCAAACCAGAAGTAAGAAGTAATGTATTAATCATTTCTCCAAGTGTTCTATTTTTTCGTTCTGCCACTCCATTTTATTGAGGACTATAAGGGGATGTAGTTTGATGAATTATATCATAATTCTCACAAAAATCATTATAAGAGAAGTATTCCCCTCCTCTATCCGATCTAAGAATTTTAATTCTTTGATCTAATTGATTTTCAACTTCAGCCTTATAGATTTTAAATTTTTCTAAAGCCTCATCTTTAGTCCTTAACAAATAAACTTGAGTGTATCTAGAACAATCATCTATAAATGTTATAAAATATCTTTTACCTCCCCTAGTTAATATGCCCTCAAATTCACAAATATCAGAATGAATTAATTCTAATAATTGTGAATTTCTTTCTACTTTTTTAAAAGGCTTCTGGCAATTTTAGATTTAACACATATAACACATTTTTCTAAGTCAGAAAAAATTAATCTTAGGAATTAAACTAAGATTACTCATGCTATACATACTTTTATAATTTACATGTCCTAATCTAGCATGCCAAACATTAAAAGTAGAAATCATATAAGCAAAAGATGAATTTTCATTAATAACATTTAGTTTGTACATGCCATTAGATTCATATCATTTTTCGACATACATACCACCCTTAGACAATACAATACAATTAGCGTCAAACAAGACATTTATGCCATGTTTGTTTAAAAGACTAACAGATATAAGGTTTTTCCTAATTTCTGGAACATGAAGAACATCATTAAGAGTAATTGTCTTCCCGGATGACAACTTGAGAACCACCTTGCCTTTGCCCATCACTTTTGCAGTTGATGAATTTCCAATGAATAGTTCTTGACCATCCTTCATAGGTTCATAGGCTTTAAATATTGCTTTATTCTTGGCAATATGTTTGGTTGCTCCAGAATCGATCCACCATTCCATGTCATTTCCAACCATGTTAGTCTCCATGATCATAGCAACAATATCCTCATTGTCTACCATATTTGCTTGGTCATTCTTTTGTTGTCTTTGTTTCAAGTACAAAGTACATTGTTTCTTGAAATGTCCTGGCTTACCACACTTCCAACAAGTACCTTTCGGTTTTTTATTTCTAGAAGTGTTTTGTTGACCACCACGCTTTCTTTTATTGTTGCCCCTTAGTTTAAATGTATTTTCTATGACAAGAGCTTTAGCACTTTTATTTTCTATTTTCAATTTATCCAAGTTTCGAGAATTTTCTTCAACTTGGAGAAATTTAATAAGTTTTTGCATAGTCATTGCATCTTTCTTTTGTTTCAATTCCTTTCGACAATCTTTCCTATGAATATGATAACTTTGAAATAATTGTTGATACTTGAAACCCTTCGTCAAGGCTATGGCCTTCCGACACAATTTGATTCATGATAATTTGAAGTTCATGTACTTGTAGCATAACAGATTTATTATCTATCATTTGATAATCAAATAATGAACTTACTAGAAATTTTTTATTTCCAGTGTCCTCAATTTTGTATTTATTGTCGAGATTTTCCCATAATTCTCTTGTCGTCTTTTCCATGAATTTGGCTTCATATACATCATACAACGAATTTGATAGGGCGTTTATTATGTACCCTTTACACATGAAGCCATCTTGTTCCCATTTTATTTGATTTTTCATTTCTGTCGGTGTCTCATTTTCCTTTTCTTCAATTTTTTCCTCATTTAGCACATGAGAGATTTTAATGTTGTTAAGCAAAAATACATTTTGCTTTTCCAACGTCTGAAGAATAATCCATCAAACTTTTCAAGTTTATTAATTTGATTCAAGCTATTTTTTGAATTGTTGTCCTCCATGGTGTATTATAGTCTTAAGATTGTTGAAATATTTTTGCTACACAGGGTTACTGCGAATTAGTCTCCCAAGATAAGACAGGCCCATATTTTATTTTGTACTAGAATTTGTTGTGTAGGAACAAATCTAGTGTTAAACTATAAACTGAAAGAAGAAAATTATAATAAGGAAAATATTTAGAATGATAATTTTCTTAACTTGAGAAGGATTGAATGATTTGAAGTGTGTTGAATTTGGTAGATTTCTTATCTATTTATAGGTTTGTCGTATCCCAATTATTGAGATATGACGTATCTTATAAATTGGGTCGTATCCCATTTATGGCATCCTATAAATTGGGTCATATCCCAATTATGGGATATATCGTTCTGTAATTTTTGATACGTATCCCATTTCTCAATTTTTGATGTCGTATTCCAATACTCCCGCTCTAAATATTGCCGTTGCGTATTTTTGACCCAACTCAATTTTGGCTTCCGCCAAATAATTACCGTTGGCTCCAACTTCCAATACCGACGTGTTAATATTATAACATATAATATATTTATTATATACTTTAGATAATGAAAATATCCAACACCACGTACTCAATCCATCTTATATCATCCATTACAACATCAGATAGATGCAATCTTAAAATTTTTGAACACTCCGCAACATTATGTTGCAAATGGTACAAAATTGTAAAAATCGCAAAGGTGTAAGATGGTCTAAATTTTGCAAAAATGTATCACTTGAAAAATTTACAAATATTAAGGATTTTTTTTATAGCAAACTTTAGCTATATATATGATGTTTGTTTACAATTTCAGTAGACTTACCTTCTCTCCTGTGCCGTCGTTTTGGAGCAACTCCATTTCCTTGGCTTGAGAATGACTTGAGGTCAACCGCAGCATGCCTCACTAGTTGTGCCATCTCCTCAATCGATCTATAACTATCCTTTAATTCTGCTATATATATTTTCTGTTTTTGTTCTTGATGTCTATATATCTCTCTTCCAAAGGCTAACTCTATTTATAGATAGCACAAAAGAGGGTATATTCAATAATAACCTATCTTCAAATATTCTTCCTTTTTCACAGTGGGGATCCTGATCATAAGTTTAACATCATGGTCATAATCGCCAAGGATATAGAGCATCATATTCTGTTTAATAATTTTGATGGAATAATTCTTTTCCATTTCTCAGTTCAATAATTCTTTCTTTAGCTTGTTGCCTGGCAAAATTCGATGAACGCGAAAGATACGTAGGCATCCAAGTAAATGATGATTTTCTTCTAACCAGAAGTATGTGCAGGTTGTACCAATATATATTAGTACTCAATGTACATTACAAATTTTAGAGGAGCCATCTTACCACAATTCGATTTTATCACCCAAACACGGGTGCCATCTTTTTTCGTACACTATAATGGAGTATATATTCAAAATTTCAAATCAACAAAACAAGGCAAGAAAAATAAAATAAAAATCAAAGTGCATATTTTAATAGGAATATTTATTAATATGATATATAATATATATATATATATATATATATATATGGGCTATATATATAAACACAGCTGTGTATTACACAGTAGGTCTATGGCGACAGATTTTTTGGACTATAGGGACGGTAAACTGTCGCTAGTAGCCCAGAATAGCTATAACAACGGGTGAAACCGTCGCCGTCGCTATAGCCTAAAAAACCGTCGTTATAGCCTACTGTGTAATACACAGCTGTGTACATACATTTTTCCCTATATATATATAGGGGAGCGATCCTATAGCATCTATATGCTATGGGATAAAAAGTGGCATACAAGCTCTAATCCACACGTTTTATTGATGAAGGGCTACGATTAGAGTTGAGTATACATCGTCCGCTAGTATTACTAGCGGACGTTTAAATCAAAAAAACTGGACGATTATGCCTCCTTAACACTTAGTCAAGAGAAATGCATATACATCGTCCGCTAGTATTACTAGCGGACGGTAAAAAACAAAGAATAAAAAACATTGTCTTCTACATTATGGACGTTCACTCCATCATCACTTTTCCCAAAGCGACGCAGAACACTACAGATTGCAACTACACTTTTTTCCCTTACAAAGTTTTTCAGTGCCACTGCTTTCTCAGGCCAAGCAGATACTGGCTTCTCTTGGTCAAGATATGTGGTATGAGTTGATAAACTCGCATTAGCTTCCTTGCCAGGGGACTTCAGTGCCATCACATGTAGGCATCTCTTCTTCATCATTAGGAATTTCCCTTCAGATTTTTCTTTATCCCTCCAGAGCTTTCAGACTGTAATCCCACACTCTCAATTGTCTTACCAAGTACCGTTTCATTCTCCGCTTCAGGATTTTCTGTGCTGTTACTTAGTAAAATGGTATCTCTAGGTGCTTCCACATTGGTCTTCTTTCTGAACATCAAGTTTCTCACTTTCCTGCCCAGTAGATACATGTGATTCCTCTCGGTCTCCTTTCTGAAAATCAAGTTTCTCACCTTCAGGCTTTTTTGTAGCTAGATGATTCAACGTACTTTTATCTGAAGAGACTTCCTCTTCCTTGTCCTCTTTTTTCAAGTCCTCCACTTCTACAGAAGAATAAAATATTTGCTCTATTCCGTCCGCTAGTATTACTAGCGGATTGTGTAGTTACTGTACTTTTGGGCGAGTATATTATCTCTGTCTTGGTCTATTGGAGGGGCACAAGCGTCCGGATTTTATACTAATTACGTCCGCTAATATTACTAGCGGACGGGTAGTTATAACTTTTGATCGTAGCCCTTCATCAATAAAACGTGTAGATTAGAGCCTATATGCCACTTTTTATCCCATAGCATATAGATGTTATGGATCGCTCCCCATATATATATATATATATATATATATATATATATATATATATATATATATATATATATAGGTATCCATTCACAGCAACCGGTTGTTGGGAGCAACCCCTTTTGGCCCAACCGCTACAACCTGTAGCGACTTATAAAAAAAATTGTCTAAGGCCGGTACAGGTTGTAGCGGCTGGGGCCAAAAGGGATTGCTCCCCAACAACCGATTGCTGTGGATGGAATTCCATATATATATATATATATATATATATATATAAGTATGTTACGCAAATATTTGTATTAAAAATATAAGAATAAGCACCTCGCTAAATTTGAAAATATACTTATATATACAATATACACTATATAAAATAAATTCTTAAAGGCAAGTACACATCGGACCTGCTCCCTAATGATTAGTGACTAAAGATTAGTGTTTTGATGACTGCAGAATTTATGAAATATATATACAAAATGATGTGTACTCACGTATGGATTTCAAGGGTAGTTGGGAAGATTATCTACCGTTGAAAGAGTTCGCGTACAATAACACTATCATGCTAGTATTAAAATACCACCTTACGAAGCATTATATGTAAGAAAGTACAGAACTCCATTATGCTGGGATGAAATTCGAGAGAGACAATTGCTCGGACCAGGATTGGTGTAACAGACTGCAGATATTGTTAAATTGATACGAGAAATAATAGTAGCGGCTCAAGATCGTCAGAAGAAGTATGCAAATTAAAAGCGTCAAATACGAGAATTCGAAGTAGGCGATTATGCATTTTTGAAAGTATATCCGTGGAATGGAAAAAATGAGATTTGGGAAGAAGGGGAAACTAATTAGTCGTTTTATAGGACCTTTTGAGATACTTAGAAGGGTAAGTGAAGTAGATTATGAAATAACTTTACCTCCAGAATTGGAACACATACATAATGTGTTTCTCGTTTCTGTTTTGCATCCTTATATATCGAACTATAAGCATGTAATAGATTACGAGCCAATATAAGTTGAAAGACTTAAGCTACGTAGTCTACGTAGATATCTTAGTTCAGATTGTATATAGAAAAGAACAAGTTTTAAAAAATAAAATAATACATTCGATGAAGGTATAATATGGAGAAATCACTCCGTTGAGGAAGCTACGTGGGAGCTAGCAGATAAGATTAAGAACAATTACCACATCTTTTTAAGTAAAGTACTAATAATTTGGGGGAGAAAATCCTTATAATTAAGGGGGGAGAATGTAATATTCCAAAACCTTGTATAAACTTTGTAATTATAAATGCAATGTCATTAAAGTTTAAATTATAATTTTGAATATTATAGAGTATGTGTAGTGTGTGTGTATATATATGAAAAATGTTTCCAGTGAACCGGTTCGTTGACGAACTGACTATGGCGACGGCTTTGGAGAGTTGGTTAAATCGTCGTCATAGCTGGTTCGTTGGAGAGTTGAACTCTATATATATATATATATATATATATAATAAAGGAAATCAAAATCAAAATTGGTCAACATAGGTCTAGAGAATTCCACAACCTACCAAATGGATAAGCAATGTAATATATCACTATAAGAGGTTTATTGCGAAAAAATATTTCCTTCACACGATTACTCGGATAAGACCTCCTCGCAATAGGGTATCCTTCGCTAAGTAGTAAATAAATGTTTTTTGTGAAAGATATATTGTGAATAACTTTTTATTCCTAGATCATATTTGATAATGGAATATTGTTATTTAGTGAAAGGTGGTTTCCTTCACAAATAATATTTTAAGAAGGACTATTTAAAATTAGTGAATAACTTTATTCCCTCACAAATAATATATTGTAAAGAACATATTCATTTAATGAGAAGATTTTCCTTCAGTAATTATAAATTGAGAATCTTTCTTCAAATTAATAAGAGAAAAATTCTTTCATTGATGACTAACTAATTAACTAGAAAAGATTTTAGTGAGAAAAATAATCATCCATTAATGTCCATTTCTTCATTATAATATCTCATTAAAATATAAATAACAAAAAAGTGCACATAAATTTTATATATATTAAATGAGAAACTAATTATTATATCATTTCAAAAGTATATAATGTATACAAAGCTAGTATAACCAATATACACACTAAAATTACAAGACTTGTTATCAAAAGCAAGTGTCATATCACCTACAATATGTATTCCATATATATTACACAAGGAAGAAAATCTCTAGCTATAAGGCGTAGTAATTGTCAGTTCCTCATTATCTTCGTCTTCAAGCAAGTCAAGATTTAGCCTTTAACTTCATTATCCAAGAAAGGTATCAATACCTCTTCATACTGCAAGAAAAGTATCAAAATCCAATTTTACAAACATGAATAACAAAAGATTAATTGGCAAAACTTAGATTTAAAAAAACAGTTTAACAAAATGAGCGAAAACAAAATATAACGATCACCAAAATTGAAATGTTCATTGCTAGATGGTAGATAAATTTATATTGAAACAAGAAAAATCGCATTACATTGAGTTAACCATATCATTACGTTTTTAACATGTTCTAGATACGCACAACTTAAATTGAGAACAATTTAATCTTAAAGAAAAGATTTAATGACATTTTAAAGCTAAGGCAAATTTTGTGATATATGTAGCTATACACATACTACAAAGAAAGATATAGTATGGAACTAGCTAATTGCTATTTGGCATATTGAACTGTATTAAAAATATGCCAAAACATCTATAAATACAAATCGGTTAGATGTGAGTGTTACCAAAAAACAAAATGTCATTCAACCACAATATCATATTTGTATTAGCAAACTGCATAGTCAAGATCAAGAAAAAGGAAAGAAAAAAACGACCATCAAATGTTTATCAAATGTAGATATACAGGGTCAAAACAACTTTGTCCTAATGGCGTTGAATGAGAATAACAACAATGATCACAACCCTTATAAAATACAGTGATAATACTTTTATGGCTCTTTTTAATAGGATTCAACAAAATGAGAAATCATATATAATAAGATATAGCTGAAATAGTATAAGTTTGGCCTTCAATTGTCACACTCTGCACATTGCAAGTTCTGCCACAGGACATACTTACAATACGATTAGACAACATATAATAATAATAATTGAGTTATTGAGATAATAATACTAATAATATTTTAACACCTAAACCATAAATTGTAGAGTATATCAAAAACGGTATAAGAATCAAGTTTATTTTAACAAATACTATAACAATATTTTCTAAAGATTATATATCTTTAGAATAACAACATGTAAATTTGATTCAAGTTGACAACCCAGAGACTAAATATATAGTCATGAATTATATAAGAAAATACTAAGCAAAAAGGACAATCATCTCTAATCTCTTAATAGAAATTAAAAATTAGTAACTGGTATATGTAAACACGGTTATGCAATGCATCTTATCTATAGCATCATTCTTGAAATCACTTTAAAAAGCACCAAGGTCAACATCAATGCTACAAATAAGAAAACTACCTCAGCTTGCCACACCTTTTAGCAACAAGTATCAAATTTTAAGAGTTTCAGATTTTAGTAGCATATGAGTATAACTAATTGCATGATTTTGCTTACCAGGGTACTGAATCAATGTTTGAACTCCTCCATTCTTGTCAAACATGGCAATCTTTAGGACATGCCTAAAAGAAGAGAAAACCTAAACACAAACCATGGGAAAGAAAAAAAAATTAGCAGAAAGTGAAAAGTAGTTATAAATTTTCACTTAGGAATATATTTAATATCATATAGTTAAGCAATGATATAGAAAGGTGTGACTATTCGAATTTTCGGAAATGATTAAAATAAGAATTTAATTAAATAAAATTCTTATAATGTGATACTTGATGAAATTATGCTATGAAATATGATGATTTGCATAATAATAAATATATTTTTATTTATTATTATAGGAAAATAAATTATTGAGATAATTTATTAGAAAGAAAGGAATTTAACAAAAATATATATTATTATATACTCATGTTGATTAAAGATAAATTGTGAAAAACAGTCTATTGAGAGGAGAAAGGAATGAGTGCATATTAAAATAATTTATATAGTTATTTAATATGGTGAGCTTAGTATATTAAATTTAAGTATATAAAATATTTTATATGCATTGAAAAGAATGTATTGAAAAAATTTGCGATAATAAATTATTTTAATATAAATAAATTTACTACATTAAATAAATATTTTTATTTAATATATAGTTTCAATTTTCATGAAAAAGATTTATGTTATGGTACATTTTAATATGTAAGGCATATTATGCTTTACGATAAGTACGGAGGATATTAAATTAGGTAGTGAAGTGAATGTGGATTATTTAAATAGTTTATTCGTTGCACTAAAAGTGTTAATTTTATTATGGATTAATTTTATAATTAGCGAAATGATTTTATAAATGTTTAATTAATCAATCTTGATTAAAAATAGGAATTTATGTTATTATAGTACATGAATTAAATTGTAAAAGAATAAAGAATAATGTAAAATGGAATATTATGTGTATGCATTATGTATATATGTTTGGAAGGAATAAAGCAAGGCATAAGTAAATGGGTATAGTGAGTTAGTACATCTAACAAGCAGGAGGTGGCTGTTGGGTGTGGGTCCTCACTCATGAGATAGAATCCAAGATAGAAAAGAATCGATTTTCTTTGTGAGCAAGTAAGTGAGTTTACTTGATATTAATCCAATTAGAAATTGGGTTAATGGAAGCAATATTAAAATTGGAGATTCAATAAAAGGAATCCAAGTTGAAAAATGATTTACTTGTTAGATTGGTTAGTGACCAAGACAAGGAGATGTGATCTCTAAATTAGGAATGGATTAAGAAGAGTAATATAAATAAGGCTATGAGGGAGTCTTATTTGACATATGAGAGAAGCTTGGTAGCAAGAAGGTACCAAAAGAATAAATTGAGAGAATTACAATTTGTTGTTCGTGGGTATCCGCCGCCATCTTCGTTTAATTGAAAGCTTGAAGACTTTATTGCTTCGGATGTTTTGGGTGGTGAAGTTAATTAGTTTCTCAACCTAATTAATGGTAAATTTGTACTATCTCAATTTATTGTGTAACCTCAAGTTTTAGGGCATAAAACTTGAGAAGATTATTGTAAGCTCATTATTAGTGATATAGTGGAGATTCGGAGTTTGACCCGTGGTTTTTACCTCTTAATTTTAGAGGGTTTTCCATGTAAATTTGGT
Organism: Panax japonicus; assembly: GCA_020205505.1. Lineage (NCBI taxonomy): Eukaryota > Viridiplantae > Streptophyta > Magnoliopsida > Apiales > Araliaceae > Panax > Panax japonicus. The sequence goes on from CM035102.1 coordinate 65,464,468, forward strand.
GTCTTGCTTGTGGATGATTATTTCTTATTTTTGTTCTCATAATTGGTTTTGTTGATTTCATATTTAATTGTACAAAGACGGAAAAGTAATTCTTGGGATATAGATTATTTTTGGCGTACTTTTCCCAACAGTGGTTTGTGATTTTCTTGTGAGAATTAAATGGAGGATTGGACAGCAGGTTGCATGATTAATCTCAAGGCTACAAATTATGCAATTTGGAAGCCAAGAATGGAGGATTTGCTTTACTGCAAGGATTTGTACGAGCCACTTGAGAACGATGGAGTTAAGCCCACAAACAAGAGTGACGCGCAGTGGAACAAGATGAACAGGAAGACTATTGGTCTGATCAGATCGTGGATTGATCAAAGTGTGTTTCATCATGTTGCCACGAAAACTAAAGCCTATGCTCTCTGGCAGAAATTGGAGTCCATGTATGAAAGGAAGATAGCGCAAAATAAAGCTGTTTTGATTAGAAAGCTTGTGAATTCTAAATTCAAGGATGGAAACTCCGTTGCAGAGCACTTGAATGATTTTCAGAGTTTGATAAATCAGTTGAGTACGATGAAGATGGTTATTGACGATGAGATGCAGGCTTTGTTGTTGTTGAGCTCTTTGCCTGATAGCTGGGAGACGATGGTTGTATCATTGAGTAACTCCGCTCCAAATGGTACGCTGACTATGGATACAATCGAAGATAGCTTGTTTAATGAGGAACAGAGGCGAAGAGATACTATGGTGATTAGCGCTGAGTCACAAGTTTTTGTCGCACAGAGTAGGGGCAAAAACAAAGGGAGAAACTCTCCTAAAGATGAAAAATCCAGGGGAAGGTCAAGAGATAGAAAAGAAGTAATTTGTTTTCACTGCCAGAAGTCGGGTCACATAAGACGAGAGTGCAGATTTTTAAAGGAGCAGTTTAAGGAAAAAGATGAGGATAAAGATTCGATTGTGTATCTATCTGACGTTGATGTAGCCATTGTCTGTGATGATAAACCCAAGTGCCATGTTAATGATTGGATTATTGATTCGGGTGCTTCGTTCCATGCTACTTCGCGTGGTGAAATCTTCACATCCTACAGTAGTGGTGATTTTGGCTATGTACGGATGGGAAACGGAAGTGCATCCAAGATTATAGGCATTGAAGATATTTGTTTGGAAACTAACAGTGGTTGCAGGTTGATGCTGAGAGAAGTCAGACATGTTCCAGATATTCGTTTTAATTTGATCTTTGATGGTAAGCTTGATGAGAATGGTTATAAAGGTTACTTTGGTGAAGGTCAGTGGAAGCTCACCAAAGGGTTTCTAGTGGTGACTAGAGGTAAGAAGGTATACACTCTTTATACGATGCGGGCACATGTTAGAGGTGTTGAAGATGGGGGAGTTAAGCAGAAAAAGGTGTGGTACAAAGCCGTGCGAAATGGGAGAAAAGCCTTGCATGAGAACCACGAGAGAAAAGCTCTTCGCTTTAAATGGGTACCAAAAGTGAAGAAGGAAAGTTATAGCTCGCAACCAGTGTACAAAGCGGTTGTGAATGAATTTGGCAATAAAAAATATGTCAAGTTTGAGTTAGATCCTCCCATTGAGAAGAACCATGCCGATGAGACAAAGCCGGACATGAAGATATTTGAAAATTTCAAGAAGCTTGAGTTGAGCCAAGACTTCGTTGGAATTAATTCCGAGTAAGGAGTTGTGGTTGGTGATCCCTCCTCTCATGGGTTCGGAGGGGGGAGATTGTTGGGTGTGGTTCCTCACCCATGAGATAGAATCCAAGATAGAAAATAATTAATTTTCTTTGTGAGCAAGTAAATGAGTTTACTTGATATTAATCAAATTAGAAATTGGGTTAATGGAAGCAATATTGAAATTGGAGATTCCATAAAAGGAATCCAAGTTGAAAAAGGATTTACTTGTTAGATTGGTTGGTGACCAAGACAAGGAGATGTGATCTCTAATTTGATTAGGAGAATAAATTGTTTCAAATCCATATTAGGAATGGATTAAAAAGAGTACTATAAATAAGGTTATGAGCAATGGCGAAGTAAGAAAATTATAGTAGTGGGGTCAAAATAATAGTAAGTTATAAATTTTTTGATGGGGGTTCGGGGGCAGCGCCCCCGAGCCATTTTTTTTAATACTTCATACTTTCGGGTTAGATAAATGCATCCAAATATCCAATTTAATAATACTAACAAAAAGGTGAAATCACAATTGATTTTTGAAAACAAAACTGAGGTTTGGGTTTGCCCCATGTGTCTCTATTTTGTGGCTGAAGTGCTGAACAGATATTGATGTATGAGATTTAGGACTGAGGCTTGGCCACTTGGGTATTTCTAATTAACAAAAAAATTCTGAGTGGGGTCAAAAATTGAGTGGAGGTCAAAAATTGAGTGTGATAAAAAAAATTTAAGGTGATTTTAAAAATTGAGTGGGGTCAATTGACCCCACATTTTCCCCCTTGCTTCGCCCCTGGCTATGAGGGAGTCTTATTTGACATATGAGAGAAGCTTGGTAGCAAGAAGGTACCAAAAGAATAAATTGAGAGAATTACAGTTTGTTGTTCGTGGGTATCCGCCGCCATCTTTGTTCAATTGAAAGCTTGAAGACTTTATTGCTTGGGATGTTTTGGGTGGTGAAGTTAATTAGCTTCTCAACCTAATTAAAGGTAAATTTGTACTATCTCAATTTATTGTATAACCTCAAGTTTTAGGACATAAAACTTGAGAAGATTATTGTAAGTCCATTATTAGTGATATAGTGCAGATTCGGAGTTTGACCCGTGGTTTTTACCTTTTAATTTTAGAGGATTTTTCACGTAAATTTGGTGTTTTGCTTGTGGATGATTATTTATTATTTTTGTTCACATAATTGGTTTTGTTGATTTCATATTTAATTGCACAAAGACGAAAAAGTTCATGGGATATAGATTATTTTTGGCGTACTTTTGCAACAGTGGCTAGATTATGAGAACCTTAGCAAGACAACTAAGCTAATTTTTAGCTTGAGCTATAATATATACAGTAAAGTGGCAGGACACAAAGTAAAGCATAACAGAGTTTGAGAATACAATACCCTGCAGTATTTCCTTTCATGTTATATCTTTCTCCTGGCTAAAATTAGCAAACTTCTAAAACTCTCATCCATTCCGTGTCATTCCATTTTTCTTTTCTCCTATATATATATATGGGAGCCCTTCCATAGCAACCGGTTGCTGTGAGTACTGTGCAACATCCCCTTTTTGTACCGTTGATAAACTTATTGGAAGGCTGAGATGAAACATAAATATATCCCAGACGGCACAACTTGTACCGGCTTTTATTTTAATATGAGGACCCCACCACAGTCAACATGTTGTCAGTTTATTGAAATAAAATGAATTTTTAATATTAAATAATGCTCGACCGACACAGCTTGTACCGGCTGTGCCTTTTTTTATAAAATACTACCAACCGGGACAAGCTCTAACGGCTGTAAAAAAAAAAAAAAAAAAAAATCAAAACCGTAAGAGGCTCTACCGGCTTGTCCTTTGTATTTATATATAGCTTTTATTTGTTATATATATAGCTCCTACTACTATATTACATTATTAACAAGAAAATATATAGTACTATTGATCTACGTACAAACATCAAACAAAAATTAAACTAACAAACATTAAAGCTTCCTCTTGCTTCTTAAAATAAATACAAAGGACAAGCCGGTAGAGCCTCTTACGGTTTTGATATTTTTTTTTTTTTTTTTTTACAGCCGTCAGAGCTTGTCCCGGTTTTGATTTTTTTTTTTTTTTTTTTTTACAGCCGTTATAACTTGTCCCGGTTGGTTTTTTTTTTTTTTTTTTTTTTTTTTACAGCCGTTAGAGCTTGTCCCGGTTGGTAGTATTTTATAAAAAAAGGCACAGCCGGTACAAGCTGTGTCGGTCGAGCATTATTTAATATTAAAAATTCATTTTATTTCAATAAACTGACAACATGTTGACTGTGGTGGGGTCCTCATATTAAAATAAAAGCCGGTACAAGTTGTGCCGGCTGGGATATATTTATGTTTCATCTCAGCCTTCCAATAAGTTTATCAACGGTACAAAAAGGGGATGTTGCACAGTACTCACAGCAACCGGTTGCTATGGAAGGGCTCCCTATATATATATATATAATCCATATATATGTTCTAATTCTCTTGGGTTTTACTGCAATAATCTATATTGGCAAGAAAAGTATAAGTATTGAAGATTGCATCAATTAACATCAAAGGAGGATTGTGGTAGCAAGAAAATCAACTTAAATAGCAAGCAAAAGAAGGTAAGTTCCTATTTTGGTTTTAATATTAGCAATTGAGAACTTTATGCTAGATTGTTATAATTGAGCTGTAATTAGTGACTTGTAGTCAAGGGAGTTTATGATGTGTGGAGTGATAATGGTTAATTTTTTTTGGCTAGACTTCAACTAAATTTCTATGAAATCTGGATTCTAAAGCTATGCATAGTACATGCTCGATAAAATTCCCCTAAGAGGCTGTTATGTTTAAAAATTAAGAAATTGGTCAATGTTGTGACTTGTGAGTAAGAATAAAATTTCTAATTAACCTGAAATAATTACGTTTTTCTTCCAAATGTTAAGTTGTTACTGCCTCAAAATAATTTATTTGAGATGTATACAATAGGATTTACTCATGACAATTCGCATTGACTGATTTTGAAGGAATTTGAGGAGGTTTGTGGAAATGAAGAGGGATTAGCTAAAGAAATTTCTTTCAGAGACTTGAGAAATGTAGTATCTATTATTTAGATTTTTAGCCTCAGATGGATTATGTTTGAAAAATGATGAGAAACAAACTGAAATAAAAGGAGGATATGGAGATTAGATTGCAAGTATAAAGTTATGAAAAGTAACACACTGCTTATTCTGTAATATTGGTGTTAAGCCTCTTGAAAACTAGTGAGCATGCAAGTAAAAAAAATATAGAAAAGAAAGTACAAAAGGAAATAGCTAGAAATATGTCAAAATGTTGTTTTGACTAGATACTGAAGCCTTGATTGATTAATAAGTAGAAGTATGAATTAAAAAAAATATTTTTTTGTTGCTTTCTGATTAATTGGATATGAGAATTAATTGCTCTGAGCTGGAAGTTATTTTCAGTATTTACAATTGCAACTTACATAACCTTTATAGGATGAGCCATGTCCATGTTTATAGTGATTTGTCAAAGTAATATAATGTTAATCAAAGGCACCATTAAGAAGTAAAAATGGACCAAGTTCAGAGTTAAAAAAAAACTCAATACCATTATCAATTCTAATTGTTTTAATGGATGTACTAAAATGGTTCTTAGCATCGACAAAGAAAAACTGTAAACTAGATGGCACATGTTGTTTAGTAGATAGCAGAGAAGTCCATGTAAATCTTGAGAAGTCAGCAAATAAGGTTTAAAAAAAATACTTGCATTCATTAGAAGTAGCAATTCTATAAGGCCCTCAAATATCCAAATGAATTAAAGCAAAAGGAGATCTGCTTGAGATGAACTAGTAAGAAAAGGCAATTTACATTGTTTTGTAAAGGATAAACTAAACAAGTGGTATTGTAATCATTTGTAGAATGGATTTTAACAGGCACAATAGCCTTTATTACTGAGAAAAGTGTATAACCAAGACTATGATGACACAAAGAACTAGAAATTTCACTGTTATTGCAAGAAGATTATGCTGCAGATTGAGAGCTTTTTAACTGATACAACCCTCCTGAAGCTTCACCAAGTGTCAACACTTTCTTCTAGTGAGAATCTTGAAAACAAATATTAAAAGAAAAGGTTACTATATAATTGGAATGATTAAGAAGACTACTGATAGATAGTAGATTGAATGAAAAGATGGAATGAAAAAAAAAACATTATAAAGTGGTAAGTCATATGGTGTGATAGACACACATTGAACTACAAATGCAATAAGGTAGCATATGTGGTAATGAAATTGGATATGGAACTGAGTTATTCATGTCCATAAAGATAATATAAGAAATAATAAGTTAAGGTAAGGTTTTAAAGTAAGATTAACAGTTAGAGTGGGGCTTTAACTGATATTGTGCATTGTTGATCTCACCTATGGTGTAGGTCGTGCAAGGAACGCGAAAGGTTAGCATATTAGTAAAACCCGGGTACAGGAAAGTCTACAAGTTCCTATTTGTTATATGAACTTGACATGATTACATGAATTACATGTTATACTTGTGGAATGATGGTCAACTATTGATTAAATTTGATTCAGTTTTTAAAACTCAGTCTTGACTTCATATTTAATATGCATGAGATACAAATGTTACTTAAATTATAATAATATTCAGATATGATTTAAGCATGATATTATGTGTTATGTGAAGCATGAAAACTGTTAGATTTACTGGGTCGTTGTGCTCAGTCTTACAAATATTTTTGCAGATTTGATATGCGATGAAATCTCTTGCTGACCAGATCAGAATAAAGACTAGGAGCATGTTCAAGAAAATTGTTTTCTTTATTTAAAAATTGTATTACACTGTGTTGGCAGTTTGCGAAGTTATAAATGAAAGATATGTTAATATTGGATTATTTAATAAATAAAGAAAGTTTGTTTTGAGAAAAGAATGTGTAGTAATGATTACTATTTAGTGAAAGTTATTATAGTGATTATACTATATATACAGAAAGATGTGTTTGAAGAGATGAGTTGTATATATTCATATCTTACTATGATAAAATAAATCATAAATAAATATGATAATGAAATAAGGGAATCGTTAATCAGGGAATTAACGAATGAAAGACAGAAAAAAAAAAGTTTTTAAGTATTCGCATTTTCAGCTATTATTTCATTAAATTATGATATAAAACTGAAACAAGATAGTATTTAACGCACAAGATCGAAAAGAGAAATAGTCCCGATTTTGAAGGCATCATAGTTAGTATCAAAGCTATGGGTTATAAATCTTAGGTAAGCGTACCCTAGGTTATAACCGTAAACAAGATAGATGAAAAGGAAGAAAATGTTAAGTATAAACTAAAATGAGATTTAAATGATCTTAAACGAATTTAGAAATTTCTAAAGAATGGTTTAAGACAATACGCAAAGATTCAAAGAAGAATCTTGAAAAGCTTAAGGATCAAAGGACACCTGATTCGGTTAATCATAAAATAATATGATTAAAGAAGGAAATGAGAAGAGTATGAATCAAAACGATCATAAGATAGAAAAGAGATTCAAAGAAGAATTTTAAAAAGGCAAGAAGAAGAGGATCAGAGAACACCTAATTCTAATAATCATATAAAATAATATGATTGGAAAGAAGATAAGAAGATCATAAAAATGGAACGATCTTAAAATGAGAAAGAATCGTAATATAACACGATTATAAGATAAGATCACGACATGATCTGATAAAGTCAAAGAAGAACAAGTAATCAATGGAATGATTGAAAATTTATAGTAGAACGGCTATATATATGGAAATGGTACTATGAGATAGTACACAGAAAACTCAGAAAAAGTTATATATGTTGAAATACAAATTAAATAAAATTTGTATTAAACAATGAACAAGATAAGATTTGTAGGGATTAAGTTGGATTTCAATCGAGGACTCATGTGATAGCTAAGTTGTACAAACTTTTGTATGGGCAGGGGTTTTGTGTTTGGTTTAATGACCACTTAGTTTATCACACTGATAATCGTTGAAATGTTGGTGTCACGCTATGGATATACATATGGCGAGAAGGTGATTCTTTTTTCATATTTATATTTGATAGTTAGAGAATGTTAAGAGTTGGTGCGAGTTCTTAAAACTCATGCGTATGATAAGTTTGTGACTCATAATCATATGGTATATTTTTGAACCCCTAAGCATATAGACAGTTCTTGATTGGTTCTTGGACTACGTATTGTTAGGACAAGTTCCTAAATTCATATTTTATGGTAAGTTCCGAAACACATAATGTGTGAAAAGTTTGATGAACTTTATCAGGGTATAGAAATATTATAGAATAAGAGCTAATAAATTCTAGTAGATTGAGCATTGATGGTGCTAGAGATAGATAGAATTGTTTCATAGTAAGACAATAGAAGAAGTTGAAGTTGTTGATGGGAGAAACGGATATTCTCAAATCTTCTAGTTATGCTAGATTTCAAAATTTTTGAAATCAAGTTAAATTTGCACTGATGTGCCTTTAGAAATACAAATGAATTTTTGTTATCAACAACACACAGTGACAAGGGTGCATGTGGATGTGGACTTCGATCCATTAACACATTGTTACCTAATGCGGGATGATAACACCAAAAATGATTTTTAATGGTTTTAAACCGTTAAAGAAGAGTCTACGCTAATTGTTTCGGCTATACAAAAGTTGAAAATATCAAAAGGTGTTTTATATAGTCATCACTTGATCATTAATATGATGTAGATGTGACAAATGATGAAGTCATCAATGCATCTTAATCTAATGTTGGATGTGATCTATGGATCGTCAGCCCACTATGGTATGATGTAGTACGACAAAGTCATAAAATGATTTTCAGTATTTTAATAATTAAAAAGATGTCGATGCCATTTGAATCGGCTAGAAAAATATTCAGATATTGCTTAGCTTTTATATTAAGCTTTTGAACTGTCCAACTAAATTGATTAAGTATGGACTCAAGACTAGATATGAACATCCCTAAATTCGAACAAGATGTTCTATGTGCTAAAGACAGATGATGAAAGTAAATGTCGTTCAAATTTATATTGCGTCCTGGGGACGGCAAAGAGGAACTGAAAGAATTGTTCCGTCAAGATAGTGTTGATCAACACAGAACATTCCTGAATTAGGAAATTCTGTTTGTGCTAAATAGCAGTAATAATGAACTCAAATGTTGTTCAAATTGTGCCAAATGGCAGTGACGAGGAACGCAAATGACGTTCTAATATGGATCAACACAGGGCATAATAGGCTAATCACCTATATGTTCGAAAGATATGTCGGTTTGCAGATAAATTTTTGTTGGAACCTTTTCAAAAACAAAGTTTATGGTCTCTATGACCTTTATCATGATACAAAAAGCTCTTCAATTCTTAAGCGATTCTTTTGAATTTTGAGTTATTTATATTGCTTCACAATTATTAATCAATTGTGGGAAATTTGTATTCTGGAGATTGGGTATAGAAAGAATGATTCCTTAAGAGGAAGTAGGTCGTAGAATACGACAATGGTTCATGAATCCTTGGAGAAGAAGTAATGGAGGGATATGATGAATAAAGTTTTTCGAATAAAAGAATGGATGTAAATAATCTCATGAAGATAAAAAACGCATGTCTGATAATTTTAAGACTTTTGATCATTAGAGGAATAAGTATGATAAAGCAGAATGTTATTAATATTTGGAGATGTTTGCATATGTGTATGTGTTGTATGCTATGTGAAAATAATATATTTTTATTATCACATAATAAGGTCGTCAAAAGCATGGATAGAACAAAGTAGGAAAGGTTTGTCGTTGTGATTTCGGGAACGAAATTCTTATAAGGAGGAAAGAATGTGACTATTCGAATTTTCGAAAATAATTAAAATAAGAATTTAATTAAATAAAATTCTTATTATGTGATACTTGATGACATTATGCTATGAAATATGATGATTTGCATAATAATAAATATAAATTTATTTATTATTCTAGGAAAATAAATTATTGAGATAATTTATTAGAAAGAAAGGAATTTAGCAAAAATATATATTATTATATACTCGTTTTAATTAAAGATAAATTGTGAAAAACAATCTATTGAGAGGAAAAAGGAATGAGTGTATATTAAAATAATTTATATAGTTATTTTAATATGGTGAGTTTAGTATATTAAATTTAAGTATATAAAATATTTTATATACATTGAAAAGAATGTATTGAAATAATTTGCGATAATATATATATATATATATATATATATATATATATATATATATAATAAAATACAAATGATTTTGAATTTCCCGCTCATTCAATAAATCATCTGGGCCGTTCAAAGTTTGGGATAAATTTCACCATCCATCTATCTAATAAAATACAATCTATCTAATTCTATCTATCTATATCTATATTCTATATATCTAATTATATCTAATAAACTATAAATGATTTTAAATTTTTCGCTCACTCAATAAATCATCTAGGACGTCCAAAGTTTGGGATAAATCCCACCATCCATCTATCTAATAAAATACAAATGATTTTGAATTTCTCGCTCACTCAATAAATTATTTGGGTCGTCCAAAATTTGGAATAAATTCCAACGTCTATAGTGCCGGAGGCACGGGACTGTTGCTAGTATATATATATATATAGAGAGAGAGAGAGAGTCATTGAGCTTAGGCTTGGAGGTGAATATTATGTGTACTCGGTACTATTTGGACATGACGAGAGAGTTTTAGGCTTTGGGCTATTATGTTGCTAATTCAATTTGTATTAATAATATATAAATTAAGTTTACATTATTTAATAAGAATAATATTAATAATAATATATTTATGATATCACTGGTTTGATAACACGCGGTTCGGTCTCCATTCACTCATTAATTTTTTTGATACAATATTGACCGATTCGAATCTAAAAACATTGGTAATAACAACCGTGGTAGTCGATTTATTTATTACGTAGTAGTAATAACAACCATATGTGGGTAGTTGATTTATTTATACATCACGCTGATAACAGTCATGATCAGTCGATAGTTGATTTATTAATTTATATGTCATCAGTCGATAGTTGCTAATTACTTAATCGTCAAGTTTTCACCGAAAGATTACTGCTCGTTCATTTAATTTTGCGTCGGTCTTGGTGCTAATATGAACCCCACACATGACTAAACCTTTCTTCAAAGTCTCGCATTCAGTTCCTGAGAGAGCAAATTGTATATCTCCATACATAACCTTATTGAAGAAGTTCCCAGCTTTGAGCCAAATCCTTACGTTCTTCGAATAACTCTTCAAATCTTTATAGTCCGTTTGCACAGATCCATCCGGAAGAGCAAGTGTAAGTTTCACCGGAGATGCTATGTTAAAGTCGTCTTTCAGCATCACATCAAAATACACGCCATAAGATCCTACTTCAAGTTTTTCTGTCGAATATTCTCCATCAACTTGTAAGACTTTGCCATCAATTAATTCAGCTATTCCCTCCTGGCTGTAATAAAATGATTGTAGCTAGAATTAAAGTGATCAATATTCTTAAATTCCTTGGGTGATTTTATTGAATTTTGTTTTTGTAACATTTTTAATGCAAGTCCTTCTATCTAACTACACTTCAATTTAATGACATAATTGCTTATATATCCCTATTTTTAATGAAATACAGGTGTTTAAACAAAAATATTGACCTTATTTCTAAATAAGAAAATTTCCAATCTTCACGGTTGGCATATGTGAGTTGCCACGCATGCAGATAAGCCTCACCCGTCTGAATAAGTCAAGAAAAATTCACATTATTATAAGGAGAGATAAAACAAACTAGTTGTGTAGAGTGATATATGATACTATAAGGAGAGTATAAGATGTACAAATATTAAAGATTATTTTTGCTTTGTAGGCAACTTGTACGGCCAATTAATTTTTTTAATTTATTTGGTTTTAGGATCTACCGTCAATTATTTTCCATCATAAAAAAAATCATCATATTTTTCCAAATATATCACCGCCAGTGCCATTACCACCACCATCGTCCTACCCACCCGTTTTACATCCTTCATCCTTTGCATTAATTAATATATAAACAAACTTGAATCAAATTACAATTTACTGCATATTCCAATCAAATATTGTCATATGGAGGTATTATAACAATAAAATTGATATTTTATAAAGGGTTAATTGCATATTAAACCCCAAAGCTACATCTTTTTACCATTGTACCGTATTTAAACGATCTATTCCGCCACCCCAAGTACGTTAAAGAAAAATAACTAACCCTTTTGGTAAATTTGTTCGCCGGAAAATGGCCACGTGTCACAATTTAAATGGCCAGAAATTATAAAAAGGTCAGTTATGCTTACTTAACGGTATTTGGGATAGCAGAATGAGAGCGTTTAAATATCGGGGTACGAATGGTAAAATAGTGTATATTTTGGGGTTCAATACGCAATTAAACCATTTATAAATAACCAAGCCCAAAGAGAAAGAAACCCTGTAACAATTCGCAGATTGTAGTGTGTTCAAACTATAGAGTTCGGAATCTTTTTCTCCAGAATGCATTGTTCTTCCAATTAATTGTTTTATTTTTTCTTGTAATTTTCAGAATGTTACAGCAGGTGAAGGTGAGTGGCTGTAAATTTGTAATAGCTTGGTTAATGGATGAATTTTGGTAGCCGTCAATTATTATGAGGATGGATAAGATCATTGGCTGTTTACAGTGGTAGATGTGATTGACAAAGGATTTAAGGATCCAAAATAATTTAAAGAGGTTGGAGAGGAGAGAGAAAATATGTGTCAGCTGAGTTAGAATTATTTTACTAAGATATTTAATGTTATAATATGTGGTTTTATCTTGCCCATTTAATTCAAATGGAAGGCTGAAATGTTTAGAACTCTAAAAGTTAGAGTACCCTAGGAACTCGATTTGCCTTCTTGCTGTTGTTTTGGAGCAACGCCTTTCGGTTAGCTTGAAACAACTTTAGCAATATATTACTAGGATAGATTAGGCGATTAGGCAAACTAGTGTGGAAGAATGATATATGCATATGCATATATAAGTTAATATTGTCAAAGTAAAAACTATCAAAGTGTTATTAAATGTATATTTTTTAAAAATATTTCACAGTAAAAGTTTTTTAGGAAGTGTGTACCATGCAATTAATGGCCGAGACACACTTGGGCTGGGGTGAGCTGTAGCCCGGGCGAAGTTTTTGACAAATATCTAGTACTTATATATCTTCAATAGCTCAAGAAAGCTGCAAATTGAATTAGGAAGGAATTGAACCTTATTTTCGGCAAGAGGAAACTGATTTTGGCTAACATCAAAGCATATAACAAGAATTTTCATGAAAGGTACAACATAAGTTTTAGTTCATTGATGAAATTAAAGCCGGTGTTGATTTTGCTATGTTAGCTATAAGCATTTGTGAATTGTTTGTGGAAATGGGAATATATATGGTGGGTGGAGTAATAAGAAAAAAGAATTAAAAAAATCTTGGGTTAATTATTTTTAAATGGTTATGAGATCTGTTTTTTAAAGTTATGCACTTCACATGTTTGATTAAATTCCTCTTAGAGGCTGTGAAGTTTTAAAAGTGAAACAGTTATTTGGACTGGTTTATATTTTTTTTAAATAGTATGTTCTACCTTCTATAACATGTTAAAAATTGGTTCCAATTGGATGTGTATAGGCTGAGTTAGAAAATTATAAAACGGCTAGGAAAAAATGCGAAATCTAAGAATTCTGGGCCGAAGCCCAGCACTGCATCGCTGAGATAGAGCGTTGCGGCTCTGGTCCCCTGCTGCACTGCTCCAGTTTTTAATTCTTCTTCTGATTTTGTAGCCCAGGACAGAAAAAAAATTCCTGACCGCCCTTGCATGCAACCCATCTTATATCAACATCAAACAGATGCAATTTAAAGTATTTTGAACAGTCCGCTTCCGCGAATTTCTCCGAACTCCCTAAACATTATATTACAAACGGTCCAAAATTTTAAAAGTCACGAAGATGGTGTAAATTTTGCAAAAAAGTTTCACTTAAAAAATATACAAATACCAAGGATTATTTTTGTTCTGTAGACAACTTTATTGTGTGTGTATATATGTATATACACACACATATATGATGTTTGTTTCCAATTTCAGTAGACTTGCCTTCTGGTCCGGGTCGTCCTTTTGGGGCAACGCCTTTTGGTTAGCTTGAAACAACTTTAGCTATATATTACAAGGATAGATAAGGAGATAAGGCAAACTAGCTAGTCTGGAAGAATGATATATGCCCTCATCTGTATACATATGCATGTATAAGTGGATTTTGTCAAAGTAAAAACTATTAAAGTGTTATTAAATGTATAATTTTTAAAAATATTTCACAGCAAAAGTTTATTACAAAGTGTGTACCATGTAACCCATCTTATATTAACATCAAATAGATGCAATTTTAAAGTATTTTGAACAGTCCGCCTCCGTTGACATCTCCGAACTCCCTAAACATTATATTACAAAAGGTCCAAAATTTTAAAAGTCACGAAGATAGTGTAAATTTTGCAAAAATGTTTCACTTACAAAATATACAAATACCAAGGATTATTTTTGTTCTGTAGACAACTTTAGTGTGTGTGTATATATATACACACACATATATGATGTTTGTTTCCAATTTCAGTAGACTTACCTTCTGGTCCGGGTCGTCATTTTGGAGCAACGCCTTTTCCTTAGCTTGTTGTAACAATGACTCAAGCTCAACCTCATCATGCCTCACTGGTTGTGCCATCTCCTCGATCGACGATAGCTATCCTTTAATTCTGCTATATATATTTTCTATTTTTGTTGTTGATATCTATATATCTTTCTCCCAAAGGCTAGCTCTATTTATAGATTAGCTCTATTTACAACACAGGGTACTGATGTTATTCGTGGATAATCTTGTTTTAGTATATTATACTATAATATCCTATCTTCAAATATTCCTTCCTTTTTTTCGCAGTGGGGATCCTGGATAAGTTTGAATTCATGATCACATATGCTTGTGCCATCTCCTCGATCTGTTTTTGTTCTTGATGTCTATATATCTACCTTCCAAAGGCGAGCTCTACTTATAGATGGCACGACAGATATTCCATAATAATACCCTATCTTCAAATATTCCATAATACCCTATCTTCAAATATTCCTTCCTTTTTTCGCAGTGGGGAACCTGGATAAGTTTAACATCATGATCATCGCGAAGAAGCATAGATCAGCATATTCTGTTTAATAATTTTGTTAGAGTAATTATTTTTCATTTCTAAGTTCAATAATTCTTTCTTCAGCTTGTTGCCTGGCAAAGTTTAATTAATGAAGGCGAAAGGTATGTAGCCATCCAAGCAAGTTAATGATGAAATTCTTCTAACTATAATATCAGAGCAATAAGTTTGCTATCAGATCAATAAGTGCTGCTGAAAATTAAAATTATTGCTTAAACAAGAGTAAGTGTTGTAAATGTATAGTTGCTCTGACAGTATAATGTTATCAACAACCATTAGGTAATCTATATATAGGACATTCAGAAATGATTAAAACATTTAAAAAAAATATTAACTATTATATTAAGTAATATTAAATAAATTTACAACAATTTTGAATTTTTTCAGAGGGGTAAAATAATAAAATTTTGTCATTCAGATGTTTCAGACATGTCAATTATCAAACAACTTTTTTCATTCAGATTCAGATTCAGCTCATTCAGATTCAGATTTCAGATTCATTTTTTATCAAACACCCCCTAAGAGCTAGATTTAGATGAATTTTCCATATATATATATAGGAATGATCTACAGAGACCTTTGACTGTAGCCAATAATCTATCCAACAGTTTGGCAAGTGATAGTCTATACTAGCACTCGTCAACAATAACAGTTTGGTAGACCATTATTTACACCAAAAGAAAAAATCGATCTCCACCATTTTCTCATGGTTTAATCTCTCCAAAAGAAAGCAGATTCAAGGACTCCTTCTACAGTTCTTAGTTGTGCCCACGATATTCTCCACCAACTATATAAACTTATCCAGATTCTCCATGCACTAAATTGTCAAGCACTAAAATGTGATTCGTTTCCTCTTCTGCAGTCCCACACCAAAGACAATCAGTGTTGTTATTGTGTCCAAGAACTTTTCTCCTTTCTAAAAACCTTTTGTTGCAATGGCATCTTGCAAAGCTGACCATAGAAACAATTGAATTTGTGCAGGAAAATCCTTACCCCATACCAGATGTAACCAAATAGCATCTTGAGGACTGTTTTTTCTCTCTTCTATCAACTCTGTATACTTTTTCACAGAATATCTCCCATCTTTAATATATTTCCACAAGTGTTGAAAAATGAACTTATCCCCGCAAATAATTAAGTATTTAGCATATTTATGTTTTAATTAATATTTATGTACTTGTTGGTTCATGTATTTGAAGGTTCATGAACTAGTTGAAAAGGTGTATAGGGAGTTGATTTTCATTAAGTACTCATTCATGTATTTGGGTTTATGTTAAGTAATCAACTCATCTAAAAGTTTAAGCTGTTAGATGGAGGGCCCAACAATGTATATCATGCTAACACTCCCCCTCAAAATGCAACTTTTTTTATAGAGAAGGGAGAAATTAAAGTGCATTTGCACTATTAAATTAATAGAAAGATAATTGTGCAGTTGAAAAAATTTGAACCCAAGACCTTGCACACCCAGAGCTCTGATACCATGTTAGCATGTAACTCTCCATCTAACAGCTTAAGCTTTTAGATGAGTTGGTTACTTAACATTTTATACATGTTAGGAGATTCCTATAAATACCATGTACTCAATTCATTTCAAGCAAGAAATATAAGATTTTCTTTGTGATAACATCTTCTCTAGCTATTTTCTCTAGTGTGTGAGGAAATTAGTGATGTTCGAGTAAATGAAAAAATTATTCGTTCTTTAAGTCCCAAGTATGAGTATATTGTTGTAGCTATTGAGGAGTCGAAAGACTTGAAAACCATGATTGTTGATGAATTTATGGGTTCGCTGCAAATCTATGAAGAGAGGCTTGAAAAGCAAAAGAAGGAGCATATTGAGCAAGTGCTCCGATCCAAGCAAACCTTTCTTTCAAGGAGAGGGAAGAAAAACATGGAAATAGTCAATGAGGTCGAGATCGTGGCCAAGCAAGAGGCCTTGGAAGAGGTGGAAGAGGAAGTCACTACTTTTCTCACAAAGAAGAAAGGGGTCAAGAGTCTCATCACACAAGGAGACGTGGAAGAGGAAATTATTCATGACCGTATCAAAAGAGGTATGATAAATCTTGAGTTTAATGTTACAATTGTCACGATTATGGGAACTATACTTCGGAGTGTAAGAATGATTCAAAATATGTTGAAGGAAAGTCAAATTATGTGGAGGAAAATGTTGATGAAGTGGAGCCCACTTTACTTTTGACATGCAAAGGAGATGAGTGAAGATAACAATACATGGTATCTTGACACAGGTGCAAGCAATCATATGTCTGGAAGAAAAAATATGTTCAGTTGAGCTTGATGAATCTGTATGCGGCAATGTCACTTTTGGAGACTCATCAAAAATTTCGAAGTAAAAGAAAAGGTAAAATTTTGATTCGCTTAAAGGATGGGAGGCACCAATTTATTTTCAATGTTTATTATGTGCCAAATATGAAGAACAATCTTTTGAGTTTGGGATCAGCTCTTAGAGAAAAGTTAATTATGAACGAATAATCAATAAGAGATCAATCCAGAAATTTACTAGTGAAGGTGCCTATGACAGGAAATCGAATGTTCTTATTGAATTTTCAAAATGATGTGGCAAACTATTTAAAATCTTGTTTTAAAGATTCATCTTTGCTTTGGACACTTTAGATTTAGGCACTTGAATTTTGGCGGTTTGGAAGCTTTGTCGAAGAAGAGGATGGTGAAAGGGTTGCCTTCAATTCACCACCCCGATCAACTTTTTGAAGGGTGTCTTTTTTCCAAGCAATCTCGGGAAAGTTTTCTAAAAAATTAACAACTAGAGAAACCATGCCGTTGGAACTTGTGCACTCGGATGTGTATGGTCCTATTCATCCGTCATCATTTGGTAAGAATAATTATTTTCTCCTCTTTATTGATGATTTTAGTATGAAGATATGGGTGTATTTTCTCAAAGAAAAATCAGGAGGTGTTTGGAGCTTTTAAAAAATTGAAAACTTTTGTGGAGAAGCATAGCGGGTATAATATCAAGGCCATTAATCCGATATAGGGGGCAAGTTCACGTTAAATGAATTTAAATTATTTTGTGAAGAAAATAGAATTGATCATCCTTTAACGGTTCCAAGAATATCGCCACAACAAAATGGGGTGGCGGAGAGAAAAAATAGAAGTATCCTTAATATAGCTCGAAGTATGTTGAAAAGCAAGCAAATATATGCCAATAGAATTTTGGGCCGAAGCTATTTATTATGCCATCTATTTGTCAAACTGTTGCCCGTCTAGAAGTGTTGAAGACATGACACCACAAGAAGCTCGGAATGGGAGAAAGCCAAATGTTTATCATTTGCTTGTTTTTGGGAGTATTGCTTATATGCATGTACAGAATGAGAAGTGGTCAAAGCTAGATGATAAAAGTGAGAAACATATTTTCATCGGTTATGATGCAAGATCCAAGGGCTAAAAATTGTACAATCCAATCAACGAAAAAATTGTGATAAGTAGATATGTGAAATTTGATGAAGAAAGCTCATGGGATTGAAACATTTCGGAGGAAAAATATAATTTCTTTCCTTTCATTGACGAGGAAGCGCAAGAAAGAGAAGGGGTCACGGGTGTAACGCCCCCAAATCCGGGTCCCTTGAACCTCGAAACTAGTTTGTCACGGTAATACCTTCATCTCAAAACATACAATCTTTATTCATAATTAAATAACTGAACACAACCTGACTTTTATACCAATCAATACGGTGACAATGATGAATTTGAAGTGTTTGCAGATTCGAGTCGAGGGAGGAATTGTTGGAAAATTGTTCGAATCCTATTCAGATATGAAGTTGAAGTATTTGGGGATTCCAGACGAGGGAGGAATTATTGGGTTACTCCTCGAATCATATTCAGAAAAGGATTGCTAATATGGAAAGGAAGAAATCCTATTTTTAATAGGAGCATTATTTTATAAAGGAATCTATTATTAGTAGGAGTTTTATTTTAGATATGTCCTATTTTGAATAGGAATAAAAGAATTGTGAGGTACTTTATAAATAGAGTATTATGTTGAGTTGTTGAAGTGTAGCACAATCAAAAGTCATATAGCATCCTACGAGTTGAGAGAGGGTGTGAGTGAGTTTTGTGTTTGTTTGAGGAAGAGGGTTTTTGCAACTTTTATATTCCGTGTAAAAAAGTTGTATTGTGGGTGAGAGGGTTTTGCAGCTTCTAGTCCGTGCAAAAAATTGTGTCGCAGTATTGTGGAACCTCAAATTTTAGGGTGTAAAACTTAGGATGATTATTATAAGCCCATTATTTTGATATAATGGATATTCAGAGTTTGGCCTGTGGTTTTTCCCTTTAAAGGTTTTCCACATTAAATCTTGTGTTTTTATTTCTCTTTATTTTATTGTGTGGTTTGCGTTGACTTAATTCCCAACAAAATAGTTATCGCAAATAATTGTATTGTTGTTGTCGTTGATAATAACAATATTTGTGTCACTAAATGTGTTTTGAAAAAAATTGATTAATGGAGGAGATTTCACGGGATTGAGATTTGCGGACTAAGATCTCCTTCCATTACACTTTTCACTCAGTTTTCTCAATACACAGTTAACATAAAAATATTATTTTTAGTGACAGTAACAACAACACAATTCTTTGTAACAAATTTTATCACGTTGCTAAATGTAATATTTTGTCATTAAATGTGCATTTGGGGAACATGAGTGAAAAGTATAATGCAAGGAATTCTGATCTGAGAATTAGAAATATACAGTGAGCGTTTTCTATATATGTATGTATGTTACTTGAACACAAATTAATCATGGTTATTAATGTTATTTAGTTAAGCCTTTATTCTACTTAATTTCTAGCATTCAGGGTCTTCATATGAGAGTTCCTTTGCACTGACAAATGACGAACGCACCTGAGAAAAAGAAAAATAGCAATATTAAAAGGATAGATAAGGTAATCTAGTGCTGAATGATATATAAATACACACATTTACGCTCGCGCGTGCATACACACACACACACACAAACACTCACATATATATAGGGGGTGATTCATTGACAATGTTATAAAAAAGTGTATCCTTACAATAAATCTCTACCGTCCATCCGAATATATAACGACCTATATTGCTACCGTCCACAGTTTAATAATGCGGACGAGACAAATGACCTAAATGCCCCTCCTTGTGAAAGTCTCTCGTCCGCCGTATTAAACTGTGGACGCTAACTCCTATTGAGATTTAAACTACCGTCCGCAATATTAAACTGCGGACTCTAGGTTTCCCATATATAAGACGGGATAATACTACAAACTTAAGGTGATGCAGAATAGCTCGACCTAAAGCTCAAGAATTTTTTATTTCTTCTTGCATATTCTTATTCTTACTGATTCATCTCATCTGGGATGGAGAGACATGCATGACACAAGATTTAGAAGGCACAATATCTTGAAGGCTCTATGTGCTGAAAACACTTCACCCCACAGACTTCTTCTATCCAGCCTTCCAATTTTTTTTGCCATATGTGCTTCTTATCATCCGAAATGAGTTGAATATGTAACAACTAGCAAGAATATGCAGGAGAAATAAATGATTTTTAGCTTTAATAAGTTATATATATTTTTGGATCTCATCTCATTTTTACAGTAACGATCTGGGACGAGTATAGTTTGATTTAGTGGTATTAAGTTTTCTATTTGTTCATAGGTATTATTTTCATCATCGCAAGATAAGATGATGAATCAGCAACAATAATACCTAGGAAAATTAAAGACTGATAGGATTAAATTGAACTTTTCTCATCTAAAGTGAATGTCTATAGTTTAATACTACGGATGATGGTTTATCATTAAAACGGTGTCGTTTTTAATAAAAGCATATGTCCGAAGAACTAAACTGCGAATTCGAAGTAATAAAAACCTAATTGCAATCAACTTTTGTTATTCTCTTTCATCGATAAATGATTCAATCAACTTGAGAGCGCATAGCCGACTAGCAAGCAAGCATACCTGCAGACAAACATCACCAAAGATCGGTAATCTTTAAGTTCATATTTAGAACTGATTCATTTATTTTGCCATGAATTTGTTTGATGAATAATTAACCCATCCTGGCAGCACATTTCTTGTTACATAATTGAAACGGTACATTTGAAACTTCTATATATATATATATATATTTTAGAGTAGTATTCTCTATATGGATTTCTTGTTAGATTTTAAAGCTCAAAATCCTCTATTTCTCTTTCATATATATTGTTAGCCCAACAACATGAATTTTTACCACACTTCCATGCAATGATACCAATATGAAAGAAGAAATAAAAAAATTATGGAGTCTTAATTCAAACTAAGTCATGCTTTTAACTATGGAGTTTGCAGTATTCATAATAGAGACCTAGCGTCCGCAGTATTAAACTGCGGACATCACTTCTCAGATTTTTGACCTTCTCACTTTCCCGATGTGTCTTTTAATTGGACCTAGCGTCCGCAGTATTAAACTGCGGACGAGACTTATGAGTTTTCTGGAGTTGTTTGGTTAAACCGTGATTGTTTGGTTAAACCGAGATGTCGTTTTGGGAAACCTAGAGTCTGTAATTTAATACTGCGGACGGTAGTTTAATTGTCGATAGGAATTACCATTCGCAATTTAATACTGCGAACGAGAGACTTTCACAAGGAGGGGTATTTAGGTCATTTGTCCCGTTCGCAATATTAAACTGCGAAATACTAGAATTTAAACTGCAGAGGAGAGTAATATAGGTCGTTACATATTCGGATGGACGGTCATTATATATATATATATATATATATATATATATATATATATATATATATATATATATATATATATTATCTTGGTTCGCAATATTACTGAAGATACCTTCTTGTCCTTGGATTAGATCTCATTATTCCTGAATATATAGATGTGCCATCTCATCGCCAAAATATTTTGTTTTACTGTTGAAGTTAATAATATCTCGGTTGAATGACACTTTTGATCCTTTAAGTTAACATCTACTTTTAAAGTCATTCGTAAAGTTCATTTTTCGTTAATTTGATCCTTAAAGTGATATTTTTTTGTTGATTTTATTTCTTTTATCCGATTTAACCCAACCTGACCCATTTTAACCAAAATTTGACCCAAGCTAGTTTTTGACCTTACCCCAATTTAACGAATTAAAATTTAAAAATAAAAGAAAAAAATAAAATTATTTAAGAAATAATTATTATTTAAAAATTATTTTTAAAATAACTATAATTTTAAAAATAATATTTTATTTTAAAATATAAAAATTAATTATTATTTTAAATATTTTTAAAAATTATTATTTTTTTTAATAAAAAATATTACAAACTTTATTTTTTTTCATAAAATGAGTAAAGTTTCATAAAATATAGATTCAAAAATTAAATAAATAAATAAAACATTATTTTCAAAAAAAATGTAGATTTTTTTCATTTTTATGTAACACTTTATTTTCAAAAAAAAAAGTTTATGTATTTACTAATATTATATGAATTCTTAATATTAGAAATTTTAAAAACAAAAATTAAAAATATAAATTACAATACAAAAATAGTAAAAGATAAATAAAAAAGTGATTCAATTTTTTTTTAAAAAAAGTAAATTAATTTTTTAAAAATAATAATTATTTTTTGGACAAAAATTAGAAACTTTTTCATTTAAAAAAAAAAATCAGTAAAGTTTTATGAAATATAGATTCAAAAAAATAAAAAAAAATATTTTGTAGAAAAAAAAGAAATTTATTTTTTTTAAAATGACTAAAGTTTCATAAAATATAGATCCAAAAAAAAGTAAATAAAAAAAACTTTATTTTCATAAAACAAATTTAGAAATTTTTTATTTTTTAAAAGATGTGTAAATTTTCATAAAAATAATTAAGAACAAAAATATTTTTATTTTTATTTTTTTTAATATTTTATGAAACTTTTACTCATTTTTGAAAAATAAATGTTTTTAGTATTTTTCCTGTAAATAATAATTAGTTTTTAATATTTTAAAATAGAATATTGTTTTTAAAATAATTATTATTTTAAAATTAATATTTTGTTTATAAAATATTAATTTTAGAATAATAATTATTTTTAACATAATTTTAAAACTTTTTAAGTTATTTAAAAAAATGAATTGGTGAAATTTGGTTCGGGTCAAACTGGGTCAAGTTTGGTCATAATTGGTCGGGTTTGGGTCAAATTGGATAATAGGACCATAATCGATAAGAAATGTCACTTTAAGGACTTAATTGATAAAAAATAAATTTTAGAGACGATTTTACAAGTGAGTGACAACTTACGCCGTTAAAAGCCCTATTCAGCCATAATCTCTAAATGAGTGGCCGAATGTAATTATAGCACAACCGAGGGTGAGATTTGTGGACCATCTTGTTTTGGCATATATCCTTATATTAATAGGGGTGTAAGCCGAGTCAAGTAGCTCGGTACTCGACTCGAGATCGGCTCGAAAATATGATTCTAAGCTCGAATTCGAAGTTGATCCGAGTCGAATCTGATCCATACACATTTTTTGTTTAATGATACACGAGTCGAATTCGAGCATACCAGTGTTCGCTTAGATTAGGGTTCGAGTATTTTATTTTTTTCTGAAACCATACTCGATACCTGCTCGATGGATCATATTCAAATATTGGTCTGATCTATGCTAGTAAGCTAAATATGTGATATTTGTATCAATCTTTTTAATTTATAAAGTGTAGTATAAAATTGTGTAAACTTGTACTTGAATAAATCAATGAATTGAATGTCAATTTATATTACATTCTTTATAATTTCTATACATAAATAAAAGTAAAAATATTATATATAAATATTAGTTAAGTAACAAATTTAGTATGCAGTGGTTCAGTTTTAAGTGAAATGGTTCATATTCGAAACTCGATTTGAAGGTTCATGAGTAACTCGCTTTGTAAACGAGTCGAGTACTTACGAGCCGAGTTGGTCCGAGTAATGATCCGAGTTGAATATGGCGCAAAAATAAAAATCCCTAATCTAATCCGAGTTGAATTCGAGTTCAATTTTTTTTTGAGACGAGCCGAATCTAAGCATTAAGGTGTTCGTTGAGCATTGGGTTCTTATTAAGAATTTTGTGTGAACGCACAGACTCCACGGTTCTTCTCTCTCTGACATAAATTAGACATTTATTTTTAGACGGAGAGAGTACTATATATGTAAAAATGCTACCTTAGTATACAGAAGTATTGAGTTTCAAGCATTATAAAATTGTTGATTTTTTACTTGGTGTTTATACAAGTTAGATACTATCAACTAGGGTTTTCTCCCTTTATCACCTAATTTTTATTTCCTTGTTATATTTAACTTTTTCTATAAAACTTAAAACGTTTGTTCACAGCTTCACCAATGGTTCCCTAAAATTCGTGAGGATCTGAGTTCCAAAATAGAAAGAGAGTGGTCTAGAGAAGCAATGTTGTAGGGGTATATATTCTTAACTGTAAGTTTTGTGAAGTAAATTAAAGGAAATATAAAATACAAAACAAATGAATTTAAATTATCTTAAAGTGCTTAAGTCTAATTATTTGTAATTCTAAAAAAATTATATGGAAATTGATGTTAAGATGTACATGGACTCTACAATTTATACATGCAAATTTGTTTGGGTGCTACGTACCTTAGTCATTTGCTGCATCTTTTGGTTTGTCGGGCCTCAAATTTTTTATCTTAAAAAGTATTTCAAATGATTTGTCATTATTATATTTCTTGGATAGATCTAATGTGATTGACTATGTTATAAAGCATTATTAAATTATTCAATGTAATGTCATTTGAAATTCATTTGTAATGTCATTTGAGACCCCAATCATTATTCAATTTTTGCATATAATTTTGTAAATCAAGGTTGGCCTTGGTTGGTTAATTCCATGCCCTTGGGGAGTCCTCGTGTCAAGTTTTAATTTATAAATAAATGTTTTATTTGTTAAACAAAAAAAAATTTATAAGTCCATTTTATGTTTGTAATTTAAAATCAACTCTACATTAAATCACAGTCTATATATAGCTTTAGAATATACTATACATAAACATGCATATAATGTATATCAGTGCATATTTATTGACTCACACACATTAATTACATGCACACGGCGCACACGCGCTCGTCCACACACATATATACACATATATAGTAAAAGGCATTTTAGATTGACCTAAGATAAATTATTTTAGATAACTTTTAATACGATATCATTTGATCGTCAATTTAATGATCTGACCATACAGATGTAATGAACATGTAAAAGTATGAGATTATGTAAAATTTTGTTTGATTTAAAGTATTGGAATATCATTTTTATATTTAATAGTGTAATTAAGTGTATAAGTACATATATTTCGACTGCTCAGATTTTAATAACTTCTATTGTCATAAAGTTGATGGTGTATAACTTCAAATAAAATAAAATTTTACATACTTGATAGACACGTAATTCATACATTTTATTATCCCTAATTTTGCCCTTTTAATTATATTAGTTTATTAAATTAATATGTTTTATTTTATTTTGTAGGATTTAATATTTGTTGCAATAAAGTCAAAATCTTGGTGATCAAGCGATATTTAATGTTCTTATTCATGTAAGAAATATCCAAGAAGAATCATGCAAGGAGAATGAAAGAGGTGGAATAATCTTGGTGTGCAAGTCAAATCCAACAAAAGAAAGAAAAGTCTATCTAAAAGATCTCTTTGAGAAGTTGATTATCACTAGGAAGTTGAAACTAAAATGGAAAGGGAACAAAAGTGTCCAAGTTCAATGAATCTAAATTAGGGTTCAAAGTTATTTTCCCTATAAATAGGTCTCTTGTTTTAGAGAGGAGGGAGGATTAAGTATTGTATTAGTTTAGGTTAGGAGTAGGAGTAGATTAAATTACTTCTCCATTGTACGTTCGTTGAATGATCGTTAATTAAAGGGAGTTTTCTTATTTATTTTTAATCTTCTTCTTTTCTTTATATTATTTAGTTTAATTATTTTTTATGTCTAGCTAATTTCTTTTATCTAGGACGAAGATGAAATTAAATAATTATTCATAATAATATTTTTCATCTCTTCTATTATTTATGTTTTTATGTTTAATTGATTTCGCCTTCATGTTTCGTTATTGTAATACATTCGTTTTATAGTTCTTATGTGATTTTAAATTAATTAAGAGGTTTTGATAGATTATTGTTAAGATATGAGTTTTTCATAATCCATGCTTGCTCAAAGAAGTTTTGATTGGTTGTAGTTAATCCTTAAATTTTCATAGTCTATGCTTGCCCACGTTTATTGTAAAATTACTAAATTAATGGGAATGGAGATCAAAATCATAATTGAGTTATAAAAATAGAAAAGATTGAATTATATGTTATGCTTATTATTTAATGGATTCAGAATCTTAGATTGTTTTGTCATTATTAGTTTTCATAATTTAGTTAATTAATTCTCAATCTTTATTTTTAATTCGCCTAAAATAAATATTAAGAAAATATTAAAATTAATCTAGTCTCTGTGGGTTCGACCTGTACTTTCCAGTTCTTCAATTTGACACTGTGCACTTGTGGTACATAATTTAAACACATCAAGTTTTTGGCGCCGTTGCCGGAGACTAGACTTAATTTTTATTTATTCCCTAATTTTTATTTATTCGAATTAGTTTTAACTCTATTTTTTTCAGGATTATTGAAGCGAATCGAAGGAGCTAAAAGATAAAGATTTTGTTGTTGCGCTTTCTTCGGTACTTCGTATCTCCATATTTTTTAAAAAAAATAGTAGTTTTTTAAAATATTTTTTATTTGTCAAATTCATGCTTTCACTCACGTAGAGCACATCCTGTTACGTTTTATATTTTTTTATTTTTTGTCAAATATTAACTGTGGTGATTCCTGGAGGATTGAGGTATGTCAAAATTTCTCATTCTTTCGTAATTCACATAGTTTTAGGACACTTTATTTATTCATAGTTTTTTTTATTTGTGCATTTTCATCTTTAATCTAACCTTAAGGGCACAACTTGTAACAAGATAAAGTGGAGATTTCATCACCCTTCCTTGGCCCACAAACAACCTAATTTCCATTTTGCATGACCATGACCTAATAAAATCAAGTAAGCATTGGCCCCTAGGACTCGAGCTCAATTAGGACAAGGGGCTCCAAGTGGAGGCTAAATTTTAAATTAATCAAATTACTGGTGTCTAGGCAAGTGGTTCAAAAGGCAAACGCCTAAAGGATGTGTGGTTATTCAATCACCGTACCCACGGAGAGACTCCCACCTTTCTTACACTTACCTGACTAGTGGTGTGATTAATTTTGAATTTGGTGGACCTTGCGATGTAACTTGGAACAGTTGGGAGCTGTCGTCGATCTAGATTTTATTTAGGTTAACTGTAGAATTATGATTTTTATTTTGTTTTTTTATTGTATTTTTTCTATGACTTTCGTGGTTAATTGTCTGTATGTTTTGTGATTTGTGGAAAAATGAATTCTTATTATAGTTGGAATAATAATTTTGCTTGGAATCAAGAACCCTATGAAAATTTTAATGCACACCAAGTAAATCATTTTTTTTCAACTTATGAAAATTATTATCTAAGTTCATATTAACATCCATATCCATATCCATATCCATATTCGGATCTAGAACCTCAATATCCACAAGAATTATCAAAGGAAGAAGAGGAAAGGCTTAGTGCTTTAGAGAAAACTATCGAACTTTTAATGGAAAATCAATTTAAAATTGATCAAGTTATATCTCTTCTAGAAATTCAAATGAGTCGATTAGCCACCATAATAAATGAACAAGAGGTAGGTGAATTTTCTAGTAACTCTGAGATTAATTTTGAAAAACTTGATGTTTGTGAAAATGATGTGGAAAATGATAATTTTGTATTCACTTCTACACAATTTGAGTCAAAAGAATTTGAGAAGTCTAAAAATTATGAGTCTATGCCTAAAATTGATGACGTTGCATTTGATGAGTCTGTTGAAAAAGTTTATAAGCCTAAAGCTCCATATCTTGAAAGACTTATTCCTAAAAAACCACCTAGTGATTTTTTGGACCAACCCATTAAAGTAAACATGATCCAAGAGTTGTCAATGAGCCAAGAAATAATTGAAAATAGACTTTTGATTGAAAAAGATTCAGTTAATTTTTTCTTAAATCACCTTAACCAAAATTGGAATGAATCTGAATATTTAGATAAGGTCAATGAGCTGTTGAGATCCACTACAAATAAGTCAACTAAATTAGAACATGTATTTGAACTCATTTTTTCATCATTTGAACATGTTATTGAAAGTTTTCTTTAGGTAAATTTTAAGCATAATTGTGATAAAATTTTTGATTATTTTCAATTTCCTAGACTGTGACGCCCCCAAAATAGGTATATATCACCTATTCTGAGTCGCCAAATACATGGTACAAAATATAAATACAATCTTAAACATAAAACATGATCTGTGAGTTTTAATACAAATATTATCTTCTAGACAGTATTCAAACTCAAAATAAGTCCTCAATACATTTATTAACACACTATTTCATAGAATAGTGAGGACTACTAATGCTATCCTCTGGACCGTCACTCCGTTCCCCGACTAGTCCATGCTAAATTCTCATTTTCTGAAGAGAACAATGAAAGCAAAAGGTTGAGCTCAACTAGCCCAGTAAGAAATATTATGACTAAGATAATGAAGAATAGTTTATCATTAGCCTTCAACAGTGTTAAACTGATAAAATATAACAAACATCAAGTTTAACTGCAGCGGAACAAGCAATCCATTAAAAGAGTCAAGTAGAGAATAAAATCTACTATCTTCTATGATTTAAAAGGTTTTTCATCACTTTTATTGCTGAGACTCAGCTTAATAAATAATCCACATCATCAAATCATCCCTGCACTACAGGCTAATGATATTCTTTAGTATCACGACCACAAATTATCCATGCTCTACAGGCCAAAGATAATCGTGTTTTCATCAACGGTCCTGATCATGCCATAAAATAATTCATCTTTTCACCCTTGGCCGAAGAGAATCCATAGCCATAATCATACCAAAAACTGTCCATCAATGCACTACGGGCCAATGAGGACTTTTTCCACATGATTTATAATATTACGGTCATGATTATACCGAATAATTCCTGGTCATAATCATACCAAGTCCATCTATGCACGACAGGCCACAGATGACTTTCAACATAATATAAACATGAGGATGATGACAATGTCATAATAATTCAATAAAACAAGTTCAAGAATTAATTTATCCAGGAACCAATAACGTCCAAATTGTCAACAGGATACTTCTTTGTAGAGTAAAATTCAAGAATGCTCAGAAGAATATTTCCATGAAAAGATACTGGATGAAACGCAAATATCAAGAATATTCCACTAATTTCATGGAGTATAGAAGCCAAATTTTAACCAAATGAGTACAATAGAATATATGAAACTGCAATGGATTTTCACCCGCCATGCTGTAATCCACGTAGACAGATCATTTCCACAATTTAATAAGAAATGAATACGAAGGGTCATTCACCATGTATATGGTAATCCATATAGATAGGTTATTCCAACAGAATAATAAAGAATGGAATAACAGAAGAATTCACCATGCATGCGATAGACCGCACAGACAGGTTATTCCAACAGAATAATAAATAATGGAACCAGGTCATGTGTTAACGTATAGACAGGATATTCCAACAGAATAATAAATAACAGAACCAGGTTATGCGTAAACGTACAGACAGGATATTCCAACAGAATAATAAAGAATGGAATAATAGAAGAATATCACCATGTATGCAGTACTTCGCATAGACAGGTTATTCCAATATAATAATAAAGAATGGAATAACAGAAGAATTTCACCATGTATGCGGTACTTCGCATATACAGGTTATTCCAACAGAATAATAAGGAATGGAATAACAATAACTCTCTTCATGAATACGAAAGAAATAATACCCCTTACCTTAGAAGAAACTGGATATAGGAGTAGTGAAGTAGCAGAATACTTTTCTTCTTTTCTCTCTAGAGTTTCAGTAAATTCGTAAGAAATAATGAAGGAATGAGCTTCTATTTATAGGAGAATGGACTGAATAGTAACTAATTCATGAACGGTCCAGATTGATTTACTTTGAAACGGACGGTCCATATTAATTTACTATGCAGTATTAATAAAATATTCTAATAAAACAAAATTTTTTAAACAAAATATAATATATTCTATTTATAATCTAATAAAATGAATAACTTTATAAAAGTATTCTATTTTATATAAAAAGATTTTACTATAAAAATACTATGCAGGCACTATGCAAACACTATGCATAATAGAATATTATATATTCTATTTATAGTCTAATAAAACAAATAACTTTATAAAAGTATTCTGTTTTATATAAAAAGATTTTACTATGCAAACACTATACAGACACTATACAAACACTATGCATAATAGAATATTATATATTCTATTTATAGTCTAATAAAATAAATAACTTTATAAAAGTATTCTGTTTTATATAAAAAGTTTTCTATTTTATTACATTTATAATAATAATAAAACTAAACTTATCACCTTTATTATAATTCACAATATTAATCGATCAGGTCGTTCCTAGGAAAGAGGGGGCTTTCCAATAAGGATTTCTCCCTATTGGCGCACAATTAGGTGACCAAACATCTCCTTGATAGAACTTCTAAACATCGTTAATATTGCAAATAATAATATTAATAACTTCATCGTCTCAATTATTGATTTAATAATATATATTGACAATAATTTAATCAAATAACGTGAGATACTATGCAGCAATTACTGTATCAATAATTGAACAAAACTGAGTGACTTCTCACGTAAGCATTAATAATCAATACTGTGTGCTACTATGCAACCACGCGTATTACTGTACTTCTAACACCGGGTGTTTCAACAGTTAACGGTAAAACTTTTGTCGTTATTTTCATAAAAATATTTTTGTCGTTTTCTCAATCCGACAATTATTCCATTGTGGGGTCCACCAATGATTGTACCGTCGTACGGATATTCTTCGACAAAAAGAATATTCCCCGACCAATCGAATATTATATAACAACTTGCATACTTTGCAAAATTTATAAATATTACCAACAACTATAACATTATATCAAATCCACACCATAATATTAAAAAAATATTTCGAGAAAATTAAATCTTTATTCTCAAAATTTGGGGTTTTATTTTGGGGTTTTCACCACATTTTCTTGCAGAATAAATGCCCCGCATAGAAGGTGCAATTCTTTCACATCTTTGTTCTCTTTTCTTTATTTGCATACATTGAGGACAATGCATAATTTAAGTATGGGGGAATTTGTTTGTATTATTGTATTAGATTTTTTTTCTTTTTAGGAAAATATAGTAAAAAAATTTAAAAAAGTAAAAAATTTATTTGACTTTTTATGGATTAAATTAATTCTAATAAGTATTTGTGGAGCAAAACTCATGAGTAAGATTAAAAGATTTAGAACTCTTGAATCTTTGATAAGTTACAAAATCTTAGTTCGAAACACCATCTGGATAAAAAAATTGATTTCACAAGCATTTTTGCACTTCACGTTTGCACTAATTCTTAGTTGTGGGGTATAAACCATGATTCGAGCAATTTCAAGGAAAAAAATAAAAAAATTGAAAGAAAAAAAAGTTAAAAAAAGAAATAAATAACTGCTTCAATGTCCATTAAACGAAATAACTGGGTATCCAAGCCTCGGGAAGCATCAATATTCATGTTGAAAAGTGTGATGGATAAAAGCAACTTGACTAGTCTAATTTTTGGCCTTTGTTACTCGAGTTAGTAAACCCTTAGGGGTGTCTCTACACCTAGTGCCCAAAAGCCAATAGGTTTGGGAGTCATTGGTCCAACGCTCGTTTCATGGGTAACTCTGAAAAGCCTAAGAAAACGAGACATTGCACAAGTCAAGAATCAAAATTGAAAAAAAGAAATGAAAAAAAGGAAAAAAAGTTTGCTTGATTTTCATGGTAAAAATCACTACTAAGAGTTACATCATATAAACATGCATGCATCACATGGAATTGATTTAATGAAGGATGGTGTTAAGAATTAAAATTGAGTATTTTTGATAAAGTAAAAGTGTGATTTTAAATTTAATCTTGCTTATGTATAATGCCCATGAATATTTAGAAGTTTTCTTTCAATTTCATAATTTGTTGAATCCAAAAATATTTTTGAATTTTGTGGGTATATTCACTGCAAACCCTCACGAGACACAACTCGTAAACTTAGGTTAACTTTGGGGTTTAAAGGCTTGTTGCACATGCTAAGTGAAATCGTGTTTTCTACGAAAATGGGGTAGTATAATTTTTGTTTTATTTTATTTTTATTTTACTCGAGGATGAGCAAAAGCTAGGTATGGGGGTATTTGATAGACACGTAATTCATACATTTTATTATCCCTAATTTTGTCCTTTTAATTATATTAGTTTATTAAATTAATATATTTTATTTTATTTTGTAAGATTTAATATTTGTTACAATAAAGTTAAAATCTTGGAGATCAAGCGATATTTAACGCTCTTATTCATGTAAGGAATATCCAAGAAGAATCATGCAAGGAAAAGGAAATAGATGGAATAGTCTTGGTGTACAAGTTAAATCCAACAAGAGAAATGAAAGTCTATCTAAAAGATCTCTTTGAGAAGTTGATTGTCATTAGGAAGTTGAAACTTAAATGAAAAGAAAACAAAATTGCCTAAGTTCAATAAATCTAAATTAGGGTTTATGGGTAAGGAAATCGTTCCTTGCCAGTTAGGGTTTCGTGTTGGCTGAGGAGGAGAGAAATCTACGAAGAGCACGGAATTGATTGGTTGATTGAAGAGGGGAGAATGACAGGTGGGCGATTACTCCAATGACGGGTGGCAGAACTCCTAGAATTTGAAAACCTTATTAGGGTTATTGGGATTCCAAGAGTCTTCTTCTTGAGTCCTTCCACTCCTAGAATTCGGAAACCTTATTAGGGTTATTTGTGAAACCCCAGATTTTATGAATAAAGATTTAAATTTCTCGAAATATTTTTTTTAATATTATGGTGTGGATTTGATATAATGTTATAGTTGTGGGTAATATTTATAAATTTTTCAAAGTATGCAAGTTGTTATAAAATATTCGATTGGTCGGGGAATATTCTTTTTGTCGGGGAATATTCGTACGACGACACAATCATTGGTGGAACCCACAATGAAATTATTATCGGATTGAGAAAACGACAAAAATCTTTTATAAAATAACGGCGGAAGTGTTACCGTTAAAACTGTTGAACTACCAGGTAGTAAAAGTACACTAATACGCGTGGTTGCATAGTAGCACACAGTATTGGTTATTGATGCTTATGTAAGAAGTCACTCAGTTATACTCAATTATTGTTACGGTAATTGCTGCATCATATCTCTCATATTATTTATTCGATTATTGTCATAATATTATTGGCATAATATGATATATTATTAAATCAATAATTAAGATGACAAAGTTATTCATATTATTAAATTGAAATATTTATAATGTCTAGAAGTTCTGTCAAGGAGAGGTTTGATCACCTAATTGTGCGCCAATAAGGAGAAATCCTTATTGGAAAGCCCCCTCTTTCTTGGGAAAAACCTGGTTGTTAAATATTATGAGTTATAATATTAATGATGAATAAGTTCGTGTTGATTAATGATGAATTTGATAGTTTCATTGTGTTGGAATTATTTGTGTTAGTAGAAATCGACATCTATTCCGATGATAATTGATGTCTGGAGGTTATATTGTTCAATCGGGTATTTGGGATACTTTTCGTGTCGGAGTTACTATTCACGAGTTACTATTCACGAGCTACTATTCACGAGTTACTATTTATGAGTTACTATTTATAAGTTACTATTCACGAGTTACTATTCACCCGAACAATATATTTCTTTTCGGTCCAAATTATTTTTGGGTACAATATTATTCCATGAGGAGATGTGCTAATTTTTCAGACCGTTGGTTGAAATTATAATAGTAAATCAATATGGATCGCTGGTTTAAAGTTTTAATAGTAAATCAATATGGATCGCTGGTTTAAAGTTTTAATAGTAAATCAATATGGATCGTTGGTTTAAAGTTTTAATAGTGAATCAGTATGAACCGTTGCTTTAAGTTTTAATATGGACCGCCCGTTTAAAAGTAAATCAATCTGGACCGTTCATAAATTAGTTACTATCCAGTCCATTCTTCTATAAATAGAAGCTCATTCCTTCATTATTTCTTATGAATTCACTGAAACTCTTAAGAGAGAAACTATAGAGAGAAAGAAGAAAATTATTCTGCTACTTCACTACTCCAGTATCCAACTTCTTTCTAAGGTAAGGATATTATTTGTTGTACCCGTAAGGGGTGTTATTCTTTCGTATTCATAAAGAGAACTTCTGTTATTCCATTCTTTATTATTCTGTTGGAATAACATGTATACGCGGACTCCCCTATACTTGGTGAAATCCTTCTGTTATTCCATTCTTTATTATTCTGTAGAAATAACATGTATACGTGGACTACCCTATACTTGGTGACACTTTTCTGTTATTTCATTAATTATTATTCTGTTGGAATAACCTGTATACGCGGACTCCCCTATACTTAGTGAAATCTTTCTGTTATTCCATTCTTTATTATTATGTTGGAATTCTTGTCTGTGCGTTTTACACCGGACCTGGTTCCGTCTTTATTATTCTGTTGGAATATCCTGTCTGTGCGTTTTATGCCAGACCTGGTTCCGTCTTTATTATTTTGTTGGAATATCCTGTCTGTGTGTTTTACGCCGGGCCTGGTTCCGTCTTTATTATTCTGTTGGAATATCCTGTTTGTGCGTTTTACGCCGGACCTGGTTTCGTATTTATTATTCTGTTGGAATAACCAGCCTGTGTTATCTATCACATGTCTGGTGATTTCTTTTGTTATTCCATTCTTTATTATACTCAGTTAGTTAAAAGTTTTGACTTTTATACTCCGTAAAATTAGTGGAATATCCTTGATATTTGCGCTTCATCCAGTATCTTTTCATGGAAATATACTTCTGAGCATTCTTGAATTTTACTCTACAAAGAAGTATCATGTTGACAATTTGGACGTTATTAGTTCATGGATAAATTAATTCGTGAACTTGTTTTATTGAATTATTATATCATTGTCACCATCCTCATGTTTATATTTTTTTTGAAAGTCATATGTGGCCTATAGTGCATAGATGGACTTGGTATGATTATGACCAAGGATTATTCAGTATAATCATGACTGTAATGTTACAAATGATGTGATAAAAGTCAACATTGTCCCGTAGTGCATTGATAGACAGTTGTTGGCATGATCATGGCCATTGATGAATACACGAATATCCTTGGCCCGTAGTGCATGGATAATTTATGGTCGTGACCCTAATGAATATCCTTGGCCGTAGTGCAGGGATGATGATTATTTATTAAGCTGAGTCTCAGCGATAAAAGTGATGAAAAACCTTTTAAATCATAAAAGATAGTAGATTTTATTCTCTACTTGACTCTTTTAATGGATTGCTTATTCCGCTGCAGTTAAACTTGATGTCTATTGTATTTTATCAGTTTGACATTGTTGAAGGCTAATGATAATTTATCCTGTATTATCTTAGTCATAATATTTCTTACTGGGCTAGTTGAGCTCACCCTTTCTTTCACTGTTCTCTTCAAAAAATGAGAACGTAGCAGGGACTAGTCGGGGAACAGAGTGATGGACCAGATGATAGCATTAGTAGTCCTCACTATTCTATGAAATAGTGTGATAATAATTATAATAAGGACTTATTCTGAGAGTGGATATTGTCTAAAAGACAATATTTGTATTAAAACTCACAGCTCTTGTTGTATATTTAAGATTATATTTGTATTATGTACCATGTATTTGGCGACTCAAGATGGGTGATGTATACCTATTTTGGGGGCGTCACGTTGGTATCAAAGCTTAGGGATATGATCCTTGGCTGAGATGTGAGACAAGATGTGACGCCCCCAAAATTAGGTATACATCACCCATTCTGAGTCGCTAGATACATGGTACAAGATACAAATACAAACTTAATTATATAACAGCCGTGTAAAATACGACAAAATATAAACTGAGAGTTTTAATAAGAATATTGTCATCTAGACAGTATTCAAACACAATGGAGTCCTCATTACATTTATTGTCACACTATTTCACAGAATAATGAGGACTACTAATACACCATCTAGGACCATCACTCTGTTCCCCGACTAGTCCTTGCTACGTTCTCATTTCCTCAAGAGAACAATGAAAGAAAATGGTGAGCTCAACTAGCCCAGTAAGAAATATTATGACTAAGATAATGTAGAATAAATTATCCTTAGCCTTCAACAATGTTAAACTGATAAAATACAACAGACATCAAGTTTAACTGCAGCGGAACAAGCAATCTATTAAAAGATTTAAGTAGAGAATAAAATCTACTATCTTTTATGATTTACAATGTTTTTTCATCACTTTTATCGCTGAGACTCAGCTTAATAAATAATCCACATCATCGAATCACCCCTGCACTACGGCCAAGAATATTCTTTAGTATCACGACCACAAATTATCCATGCACTACGGGCCAAGGATATTCGTGTATTCATCAATGGTCATGATCATGCCAACAACTGTCCATCAATGCACTACGGGCCAATGATGACTTTTACCACATCATTTGTAACATTACGGTCATGATTATACCGAATAATCCCTGGTCATAATCATACCAACTCCATCCATGCACTACAGGCCACAGATGACTTTCAACATAATATAAACATGAGGATGATGACAATGATATAAGAATTCAATAAAACAACTTCAAGAATTAATTTGTCCAGACTAATAATGTCCAAATTGTCAAAAAGATACTATTTTGTGGGATAAAATTTAAGAATGC
Organism: Panax japonicus; assembly: GCA_020205505.1. NCBI lineage: Eukaryota > Viridiplantae > Streptophyta > Magnoliopsida > Apiales > Araliaceae > Panax > Panax japonicus. The sequence continues at coordinate 65,501,355 of CM035102.1, forward strand.
TCAGAAGAATATTTCCATGAAACGATACTGGATGAAGCGCAAATATCAAGGATATTTCACTAATTTCATGGAGTATAGAAGTCGAAACTTTAATCAACTGAGTATAATAAAGAATGGAATAACAACAGAAATCACCATGCATGCGGTACTTCACATAGATAGGTTATTCCAACAGAATAATAAAGAATGGAATAACAACAGAAATCACCATGCATGCGGTACTTCGCATAGACAGGTTATTCTAACAGAATAATAAAGAATGAAATAACCGAAGTTCTCTTCATGAATAAGAAAGAATAACACCCCTTACAGGTACAACAAATAATATCCCTTACCGTAAAAGAAACTGAAAATAGAAGTACTGAAGTAGCAGAATACTCTTCTTCTTTTTCTCTATAATTTCTCTCTCTAGAGTTTCAGTGAATTCGTAAGAAAATAATGAAGGAATGAGCTTCTATTTATAGAAAAACTGAAAGTGGCTCTTGGTCTTAACGAAGAGTCATGACTCTTGGTAATATTGAAGAGACAACTACTATTTGCGAAGGGGCAAATAACTCTTGAGACAATGATGGGGCAAATGACCCTTGGAAAACTAAAGGGACAAATAACCCTTGGAAAACTGAAAGGACAAATAACTCTTGGAAAACTGAAGAGACAAGTTACTATTAAAACTTTAAATCAACGATCTATATTGATTTTACTATTATAACTTTCCACCAACGGCCCATATTGATTCATTCAACCAACGATCTGAAAAATTAGCACATCTCCTTATGGAATAATATTGTACCCAAATACCCGAATGCGCAATAATAGAGTGAATAGTAACTCGTGAATAGTAACTCATGAATAGTAACTCGTGAATAATAACTCATCATGAATAGTAACTCCGACACAAAAAGTGTCCCAAATACTCGAGTGAACAATACAAGAGTGAATAGTAATTTTGGTGAATAGCAACCCGTGAATAGTAACTCGTGAATAGTAACTCCGACACAAAAAGTGTCCCAAATACTCGAGTGAATAATACTAGAGTGAATAGTAATTTTGGTGAATAGTAACCCATAAATAGTAACTCCGACACAAAAAGTGCCCCGAATAACCTTCAGACATCAATTATTGATTTAATAATATTTTTTTTAAATATTATGGTATGGATTTGATATAATGTTATAGTTGTGGGTAATACTTATAAATTTTACAAAGTATGCAAGTTGTTATAAAATATTCGATTGGTCGAGGAATATTCTTTTTGTCGGGGAATATTCGTACGATGGCACAATCATTGGTGGACCCCACAATAGAATTATTGTCGAATTAAGAAAACGACAAAAATCTTTTATAAAATAACGGCGGAAATGTTACCGTTAAAACTGTTGAACTACCCGGTAGTAAAAGTACAATAATACGCGTGGTTGCATAGTAGCACACGGTATTGGTTATTGATGCTTACGTAAGAAGTCACTCAGTTATACTCAATTATTGCTACAGTAATTGCTGCATCATATCTCTCATATTATTGATTCGATTATTGTCACAGTATCATTGACATAATATGATATATGTGAAACCCCGAATTTTATGAAATAAAAATATTCAATTTTTCTATTTTGGTAAATAGTTAAATTGATAAAAGTTTAAAGTTAAGGGTTATATTTGAAAATTTTTCAAAGTAGACAAATTGTCATAAAATACCCGGTTACTATTCACGAGTTACTATACTATTTACTCTAGTATTGTTCACTCGGGTATTTGAGACACTTTTCGTGTCGAAGTACTATTCACGAGTTACTATTCATGAGTTACCATTCACTCTAGTATTGTGCATTTGGGTATTTGGGTACAATATTATTCTATGAAGAGATGTACTAATTTTTCAGACCGTTGGTTTAAATTATAACAGAAAAGCTTTTTATATAAAACAAAATAATTTATTAAAGTTATTCTATAAATATATAGAATATATTATATTTTATTATGCATAGTGTTGCATAGTATTTTGCCTAGTAAAATCTTTTTATATAAAATAAAATACTTTTATAAAGTTATTTGTTTTATTAGGCAATAATTAGAATATATTATATTTTATTTTCTTTAAATATGGACCGTCCGATTAAAGTAATCAATCTGGATCATTCATGGGTTGGTTACTATTCATTCTATTCTTCTATAAATAGAAGCTCATTCCTTCATTATTTCTTACGAATTCACTGAAACTCTAGAGAGAGAAACTATAGAGAGAATTCTTCTTCTATAATCTTGAGCGTATTTCTTTAGAGTTTAAGAAAACTTTGAGAGTAGTGCAAGTTTTCTTCGAGTATATCCTCGCCCTACTAGTCGGAATACTCTTATTTGAAAGGTAAAGGGATATTATTATAGTAAGGGATATTATTTGTTGTACCTGTAAGGGGTGTTATTCTTTCTTATTCATGAAGAGAACTTCTATTATTACATTCTTTATTATTCTGTTGGGATAACATGTATACGCGGCATACCCTATATATAACCTGTATACGCGGCATACCCTATACTTGGTGAAATCCTTATATTATTTCATTTTTATTATTCTGTTGGAATAACTTGTATACGCGGCATACCCTATACATAACCTGTATATGCGGCATACTCTATACTTGGTGAAATCTTTCTGTTATCCATTCTATATTATTATGTTGGAATAACCTGTTTATGCGAAGTACCGCATACATGGTGAACTTCTTCTATTATTTCATTCTTTATTATTCTGTCAGAATATCCTGTCGGTGCGAATTTCGCCTGACCTGGTTCCATTTATTATTCTGTTGGAATAACCTGTATATGCGGATTATCGTATACCTGGTGATGTCTGTTGTTATTCAATTCTTTATTATTCTGTTGGAATAACCTGTATACGCGGATTACCGTATACCTGGTGATGTCTGTTGTTATTCCATTCTTTATTATTCTGTTGGAATAACCTGTATACACGGATTACCGTATACCTGATGAAGTCTGTTGTTATTCAATTCTTTATTATTCTGTTGAAATAACCTATATACGCGGATTACCGTATACCTGGTGAAGTCTGTTGTTCTTCCATTATTTATTATTCTGTTGGAATAACCTGTCTATGTGGATTACCACATGCATGGTGAATGATCATTTGTATTCATTCCTTATTAAATTGTGGAAATGATCTGTATACGTGGATTACCGCATGGCGGGTGAAAATCCATTTGCAGTTTCATATATTCTTTATTATACTGTTGGTTATTGGTTTTACAGTTGTATGTCTTTGGCCTGTAGTGCAAAGATGCTATGTTGTTAAATATCTTTGGCCTGTAGTGCAAAGATGATCTGTTATTTGATAGCTTTGACCCGTAGTGCGAAGATGAACAGGTGTATGACATGATCATGACCACTAGTGATACTAACGAATATCCTTGGCCGTAGTGCATGGATAATTCAATGATGTGATTGGCAGGATAATGACCATTAGTTAACAGTTGAATGTCTTTGGCCGTAGTGCACTGACAGGCAATTGATTGGTATGCTCATGACCATTGTTTTTAATAGTTGAATATCTTTGGCCCGTAGTGCAAAGATAGAAAACTGATTGGTATGATCATTTTTATTACATTTGAATATCTTAAGCCTTTGGGGTAAGGATATTGAGTAAAAGTTCTATTAAGCCTTTGTGGCAAGAAGGAACTGTTAATTCACATTATTATAAATATGAATTGTGAATTTAACTAACATCTTTGGTGGTTCAGGTGAAGACAAGTGTTAAAAGTTCTATTTGTTTTAAGTATAACAAAGAACTGTTGATGAGTATTACAGGAATAAAATATCAACGATGGACTTTTAATTTAGAGAAGATACTAGACTTTATGTTGTACTTGACTCTTCCAATGGATTGTTGATTCCGCTGCAATTATGGTTGAAAACTTTTATTATCTACCATATGTTATAAATCTCTGATTTATTCTGATAAAGGTTGTTGATAAATTAATTATCTTAGCCATGATATTTTTTACTGGGCTAATTGTGCTCACCCTTTTGCTTCACAATTCCTTTCAGGTAATAAGAGTGTAGCTGGGTCGAGCAGGGATAACAGGAAAATAGTGTGATGGTCCGAGACTGTCGAAGTTTCTCAATACATTATAAAATGGCATGACATGCAATAGATAATTGTATTGAGGACCTAAGATTTGTGTGTCGTATTTTATACGTCACTTAATAATTGATTTTGGCGAACAACAATAGGGTGATGAGAATTCGACTTTAGAAGCGTCAAAAGTGCACCTCATTAGAATGAACAAAATAGTAATCTTCTCGTTCTTCTTTGGGGTCTTGAAATATTTGCCGTTGTATTTTATACGGCATTGTAATAATTTGAGTTTGGATACTGTCTATGAGACAATATTGTATTAAAACTCACAGTTAACTGTGGTCGTATTCTATACGACAGTTCAACAGTTGTATAAATGAAGTTTGTATTTGATTTTTATAATGTGATATCTGGCGACTCAGGATGGGTCGTGTGGACCTATTTTGGGGGCGTCACAATATATTAGTAAATCAATAATTAAGACGACAAAGTTATTCATACTATTAAATTGCAATATTTACAATGTCTAGAAGTTCTGTCAAGGAGAGGTTTGGTCACCTAATTGCGCGCCAATAGGGAGAAATCCTTATTGGAAAGCCCCCTCTTTCCTGGGAACAACCTGGTTGTTAAATATTTTGAGTTATAATATTAATGATGAATAAGTTCGTGTTGGTTAAAGATGAATTTGATAGTTTCATTGTGTTGGGATTATTTGTGTTAGTAGAAATCAACATCTATTTCGATGATAATTGATGTCTGGAGGTTATATTGTTCAATCGGGTATTTGGGATACTTTTCGTGTCAGAGTTACTATTCATAAGTTACTATTCATGAGTTACTATTTACGAGTTACTATTCACGAGTTACTATTCATGAGTTACTATTCACCCGAACAATATATTTCTTTTCGGTCCAAATTATTTTTTGGTACAATATTATTCTATGAGGAGATGTGCTAATTTTTCATACCGTTGGTTGAAATTATAATAGTAAATCAATATGGATTGCTGGTTTAAAGTTTTAATAGTAAATCAATATGGATCGCTGGTTTAAAGTTTTAATAGTGAATCAGTATGGACCGTTGCTTTAAGTTTTAATATGGACCGTCCATTTAAAAGTAAATCAATCTGGACCGTTCATGAATTAGTTATTATTCAGTTCATTCTTCTATAAATAGAAGCTCATTCCTTCATTATTTCTTACGAATTCACTGAAACTCTTGAGAGAGAAACTATAGAGAGAAAGAAGAAAAGTATTCTGCTACTTCACTACTCCAGTATCCAACTTCTTTTTAAGGTAAATGATATTATTTGTTGTAACCGTAAGGGGTGTTATTCTTTCGTATTCATAAAGAGAACTTCTGTTATTCCATTCTTCATTATTCTGTTGGAATAACCTGTATATGCGGACTCCCATATACTTGGTAAAATCCTTCTGTTATTCCATTCTTTATTATTCTGTTGAAATAACATGTATACGTGGACTACCCTATACTTGGTGACATTCTTTTGTTATTTCATTAATTATTATTCTGTTGGAATAACCTGTATACGCGGACTCCCCTATACTTGGTGAAATCCTTCTATTATTCCATTCTTTATTATTCTGTTGGAATATCCTGTCTGTGCGTTTTACGCCGGACCTGGTTCTGTCTTTATTATTCTGTTGGAATATCCTGTCTGTACGTTTTACGCCGGATCTGGTTCCGTCTTTATTATTCTATTGGAATATCCTGTCTGTGCTTTTTACGCCGGACCTGATTCCGTCTTTATTATTCTGTTGGAATATCCTATCTGTGTGTTTTACGCCGGACCTGGTTTCATATTTATTATTCTGTTGGAATAACCTGCCTGTGATATCTATCACATGCCTGGTGATTTCTTTTGTTATTCCATTCTTTATTATACTCAGTTGGTTAAAAGTTTTAACTTCTATACTCCATGAAATTAGTGGAATATCCTTAATATTTGCGCTTCATCTAGTATCTTTTCATGGAAATATTCTTCTGAGCATTCTTGAATTTTACTCTACAAAGAAGTATCACGTTGACAATTTGGACGTTATTAGTTCATGAATAAATTAATTTGTGAACTTGTTTTATTGAATTCTTATATCATTGTCATCATCTTCATGTTTATATTTTTTTGAAAGTCATCTATGGCTTGTAGTGCATAGATGGACTTGGTATGATTATGACCAGAGATTATTCGGTATAATCATGACCGTAATGTTACAAATGATGTGATAAAAGTCCTCATTGGCCCGTAGTGCATTGATGGACAGTTGTTAGCATGATCATGACCATTGATGAATACACGAATATCCTTGGACCATAGTGCATGGATAATTTGTGGTCGTGACCTTAATGAATATCATTGGCCGTAGTGCTGGGATGATGTGGATTATTTATTATGCTGAGTCTCAGCGATAAAAGTGATGAAAAATCTTTTCAATCATAAAAGATAGTAGATTTTATTCTCTACTTGACTCTTTTAATGGATTGCTTATTCCGCTGCAGTTAAACTTGATGTCTATTGTATTTTATCAGTTTAACATTGTTGAAGGCTAATGCTAATTTATCCTGCATTATCTTAGTCATAATATTTCTTACTGGGCTAGTTGAGGTCATCCTTTCTTTCACTGTTCTCTTTAGGAAATGAGAACGTAGCAGGAACTAGTCGGAGAACGGAGTGATGGTCTAGATGATAGCATTAGTAGTCCTCAATATTCTATGAAATAGTGGGATGATAATTATAATAAGGACTTATTCTGAGAGTGAATATTGTCTAGAAGACAATATTTGTATTAAAACTCACAGCTCTTGTTGTATATTTAAGATTGTATTTGTATTATGTACCATGTATTTGACGACTCAAGATGGGTGATGTATATTTATTTTGGGGCGTCACATTATTGGGATTCAAAGATTCTTCCTGAGTGTTGAGAGAGAATGTCCAGGTCCTTTGATCTTGCAGGAGTCCAAGTCCTGAGTCTGAAGAGAGGTCAAAACCCTTTTAGTGCTTTTAGGTGGAATATCAAAGCCTTAAGTCACCACAAGAGTCCTCCCCCTTCCTAGAATGCAAGAGGTATTTATAGAGTTTCCTGGAATTAAGTAGTCACATGTTTTTCAGGAAAATTCTAGAAATATCCTTTAGTCATTAGAATAATGCCCATATTGCTCTGTCCTTCTAGCCACCAATCAAATCCCTCAATCAATTCCCAAAATGAGCCGCCTCCACAAGCCTTTTGCCTTGGGACACATGGAGGCTTCTCCTAGGTCTAGCATATTTATTTTTGACTTTTCTGTCTTCATTCCAATACGTTATGCGAACCCTAATTTGCACATTTAATGAGGTCGTGGAACCCTAATTGTGCATTTAATTCAATTAGGTCATGTGAACCCTAATTTTGCACTTGGGACCACAGGGTTCAAAGTTATTTTCTCTATAAATAAGTCTATTGCTTTAGAGAGGAGGGAGGATTAGGTATTGTATTAGTTTAGGTTAGGAGTAGGAGTGGATTAAATTACTTCTCCATTGTACGTTCGTTGAATGATCGTTAATTAAAAGAGTTTTCTTTTATATTTTTAATCTTCTTCTTTTCTTTATTTTATTTAGTTTAATTATTTTTTATGTCTAGCTAATTTCTTTTATCTAGGATGAAGATGAAATTAAATAATTATTCATGATAATATTTTTCATCTCTTCTATTATTTATGCTTTTATATTTAATTGATTTCGCTTACACGTTTCGTTATTGAATATCTTCATTTTATAGTTCTGATGTGATTTTAAATTAATTAAAAGGTTTTGATAGATTATTGTTAAGATATGAGTTTTTCATAATTCATACTTGCTCAAAGAAGTTTTGATGTGTTATAGTTAATCCTTAAATTTTCATAGTCTATGCTTGCCCACGTTTATTGTAAAATTACTAAATTAAAGAGAATAGAGATCAAAATCATAATTGAGTTATAAAAATAGAAGAGATTGAATTATATGTTATGTTTATTATTTAATGGATTCAGATTCCTAGATTGTTTTCTCATTATTAGTTTTCATAGTCTAGTTAATTAATTCTCAATCTTTATTTCTAATTCGCCTAAAATAAATATTAAGAAAATATTAAAATTAATCTAGTATCAATAACTGTACTAGCTCTACCGTATCTTTTGTTTCATTTCTTCTGGAATAATCACGACCTGTACTTGCCAGTTCTTCAATTTGACATTGTGCACTTGCAGTACGTAATTTAAACACATCAATAATCTCATATTTTTACATATTATCAAATTATTAAGTTGATTATCAAATAATGTTGTATTAATTTATTTATTTTTTAAGTTTTCACAAATTAAAAACTTCAAAACTTTGAAATTATTATCTGTGTTATCTCATCCATGGCAGGACATCAAGAAAGATTATCCTTCATCATATTATGCACCCAGAAGACAATGATTGTGATGCTCCATAAATTTGCAGATAAAAATTGATTTTATCAGACTATTATAGCAATGAAGATTCGGAACGCAACATGATTATAACGGCGTATTGCCTTATTAAGTTTAGTTTGTACCAAGTCGGTGTTACCTGTTATAATGTAATTTGGTTGAGTTGTATAAACTTTGATATACTTGATAAGTAGATGTTGAGAAAAAAAATACTTGTTTCAAATACGAGATGTAATTTTACAATTACTTTGTAAAGTAGGTAAATATAATTAATGGTAATGGTGTATAAAAGTTAGAGGTTCGTAAATATGTATGCTTGATGGTTATATTGCGAATATTCAGGTAATATTTAAAGTTAGAGGTTGAACTTTATGTTCACTTATAACATTTTGGTAGGAATTATAACATACACACAATCCTGAATATAAGTAAATATACTAAAGGTTGCGAAATCTGGAATTAAGAAAAAAAAATTAAAATAGCTAAGTTTTAATATTTATATTGTTATTGACTGTTATGTTCAGTTAAAAGAAAGTTGGATCGTGATGAAAATTCAGAATATAAAAGAATAGCATAAAAGTTTTAATTTATCCGCATTTTTCAGATTATAACATCAATCAATGATGTAAAGTTAGAATGTGATTGTATTTTAACGCACATGATCAGGAGAGAAATGTGTTCTGATTTTGGGATCGTTACATAAGATGGACTGTAAAATCAATATTTTATATCATTCAATAATAACATGCCATGTAGTGAATTTAAATTTTTAATAGTGTAATTAAGTATATAAGTACATATATTTGGACTGCTCAGATTTTAATAACTTCTATTGTCATAAAGTTGATGGTGTATAAATTCAAATCAAATTAAATTTTACATAATCTCATATTTTTACTTACTCATTACATCAATACGATCAGATTATTAAGTTGATTATCAAATAATGTTGTATTAATTTTTTTTACAGTTTTCACAAATTAAAAACTTCCAAACTTTGATATTATTATCTGTGTGATCTCATCCATGGCAGGACATCAAAAAGATTATCCTTCGACATATGATGCACCAGAAGACAATGATTGTGATGCTCCATAAATTTGCAGATAAAAGTTGATTTTATCAGACTATTATAGCAATGAAGATTCGGAACGCAACATGATTATAACGGCGTATTGCCTTATTAAGTTTAGTTTGTACCAAGTCGGTGTTACCTGTTATAATGTAATTTGGTTGAGTTGTATAAACTTTGATATACTTGATAAGTAGATGTCGAAAAAGAATACTTGTATCTTTAAAATTATTTTGTAAAGTAGGAAAATATAATGGCAATTTTGTATAAAAGTTAGAGGTTCATGAATATGTATACTCGATGGTTATATTGCGATTATTCAGGTAATATTTAAAGTTAGAGGTTGAACTTTATGTTCACTTATATTATTTGGGCAAGAATTATAATATACACACAATCGTGAATATAAGTACAGATACTAAAGGTTGCAAAATCCGGAATTGAGAAAAAATTAAAATAGCTAAGTTTTAATATTTATATTGTTATTTACTGTTTTTTTCAATTAAAAGAAAGCTTGATTGTGATGAAAATTCAGAATAAGAAAGAAAAGCATAAAAGTTTTAATTTATCCACATTTTTCTGATTATAACATCGATCAATGATGTAAAATTAGAATGTGATTGTATTTTAACGCACAAGATCAGGAGAGAAATTTGTTCTGATTTTGGGGGTGTTACATAAGATGGACTGTAAAATCAATATTTTATATCATTAAATAATAACATGCCATGTAGTGAATTTAAAAAAATTTGAGGAATTTGAAATTCAATATAATTAATTAAATTGTTTTATCAGGGTAAATAACAAATACATAATATGCAGATGCAATTTAAATTTTATAATTTTTTTCAAAATTCTCTACGTGACATGTTGTTACTGGATAATGTAAAACACTAATTTTATATGTTATACGTATATAATTGATTGTCAAATATGATATATTTCTTTCGTTTTAAAATATAAATCATTATTAACTTTTTGAAATCAATTTAAGAGATTTTAAAACTTAAATTGTTATGATTTTCTTTAGTTTTAGTCAATACATTATTGAATTTCACAATTAGGCATATATATATATATATATATATATATATATATATATATATATATATATATATATATATATATATATATATATATATATGGGAAAACAATTCCAAAGTTATCCAATGAAATGACATAGTCCAAGTACCATCTTGTAATTTATGTAGCCACTTTATTTAATATAACGATAAACCACCTAGTGATAGTTGATTTAATTATTACATGGTAATAATTAACAATCATTAGCTGGTAGTCGATTTATTTATTACATACTAATAACCATCATCAGTCGGGCTTGATGGCTGATGTTAATATGAAAGTTACATATTAATGAGAACACCATAGACGACTAAACCTTTCTTGGAAGTCGTGCTTTCAGTCCCTGACATAGCAAAATTGATATCTCCAAAATTATCCTTGTTGAAGAAATTCCCAGCTTTGATCCAAATCTTTTTGTTGGTCGGATAATTCATCAAATTTTCTTTGTGCTTTTGCACGGATCCATTCGAAAGAGTAAGTGTAAATTCCACCGGTGATGATATGTTAAAGTCATTTGAAAGCATCAGCTCAAAATACACGTCATAAGATCCTCCTTCAAGCTTTTCTGTCGAATATTCTCCATCAACTTGTAGGACTTTGCTTTCCTTTAATTCAGCTCTTCCCTGACTGTAAAAAAATGATAGTACGTAGAATTAAATTTCTTGGGTGACTTTATTTATTTATTTTCTGGAACATTTTTAATGCAAGTACATGCAATTTAATGACATAATTGGACATAAATCCCTATTTTTAACTGAATATGAAATACTCCATCCGTTCCTTAATATAGGTCGTTTTAGAGAAATGTTTTTGTTCCTAAATATAAGTTGTTTGAGAATTTCAAGTAAGCATTAATTGCTTAGTTTCCAATATTACCCCAAGTAATAAATATAATTTTGGTTCTCTCACTATTTTTTAACCAATAAATAACACTTTCTTTTTTCAATACAAGGAAAATATAGACAATTGATAGTACATTTAATATTTTATAATCATTTTATTAATACAAATCTTGACCATTGACTTTAATTAGGTTAACTAAACCTTATTTCTAAATTCTACTTACATAAAATTCCAGCTACTACGGTTGGCATATGTGAGTTCATTTGCATGCAGATAAGCCTCGCGCGCCTGAATAAGTCAAGAAAATTAAATAACGTTATTGTAAGGATATATATATATATATATATATGATGTTTGTTTACCTTCTCGTCCCCCTGGTTCCCCACTTTTTGGAGCAACGGCACCTTTCCGTTTGCCTGAAACAACTTAGCCGGTTGATATTGTCAAGTAACAATTATAAAAATGTTGCTAAATGTTTATTTCTTGAAAATATTGCATAGCAAAAGTTTATTATGGAGTGCAGTCATTAGACAGATCCAACCTTAAAATATTTTGAACAGTCTAGTCATTCGGTACAAAATTTTAAAAAATCATGAAGACAGTGTAAGATGGTGTAAAGTCATACTTCCAATATATATATATATATATATATATATATATATATATATATATATATATGATGTTTGTTTCCAATTTCAGTAGACTTACTTTCTGGTCCGGGTTGTCCTTTCGGAGCAACGCCTTTTCCTTGGCTTGAGACAACAATGACTCGAGCTCAACCTTATCATTCCTCACTGCTTGTGCCATCTCCTCGATCGATGGATATATTTTCTGTTTTTGTTCTTGATGTCTATATATCTACCTTCCAAAGGCGAGCTCTATTTATAGATGGCACAACAGATATTCCATAATAATACCCTATCTTCAAATATTCCATAATACCCTATCTTCAAATATTCCTTCCTTTTTTCGCAGTGGGGATCCTGGATAAGTTTAACATCATGATCATCGCGAAGAAGCATTGATCAGCATATTCTGTTTAATAATTTTGTTAGAATAATTCTTTTTTTCATTTCTAAGTTCAATAATTCTTTCTTCAGCTCGTTGCCTGGCAAAGTTTAATGAAGGCGAAAGGTATGTAGCCATCCAAGTAAGTTAATGATGAAATTCTTCTAACTATAATATCAGAGCAATAAGTATGCTATCAGATCAATAAGTGCTGCTGAAAAATAAAAGTATTGCTTAAACAAGAGTAAGTGTCGCAAATGTATAGTTGCTCTGACAGTATAATGTTATCAACAACCATTAGGTAATCTATATATAGGACATTCAGAAATGATTAACCCGATTATTTACTTATATTAGTGCCATTATCCGGCATTATTATGTTAGTATAGCTTCCGACGGTTGTATTTGCCAGATTAAAATGGTCGAGTTCACAAGGCAATTTTTTATTTTATTATTTATTGATTTCTTTGCCTTAGTTATATATGTTTCTGGTAGTTTACAGGCAGTAGACATGACTCAGATCTGCAGCTTAGAAATTCAATATTTATTTGTCACTACCAACAACTTGAGTATATATATGAGATAGAAATTTAGAGACGAATAAATTAATTTGTCTCAAATTTTAAGATTTTGAGACAGATTTAACACTGAATAATGGCCCGTCTCAAGATACTGAACATATAAACATAGAGACACATTTGTTGGAAAATTAGCAGAATTAACAAGACAAATAATAGAGTAAATTGGAACAACTTAGCTGGAAACTGAGGCGTAGCAGCGCTACTATCCTAAAGAAGTGATTTCGCCCCCACTGATAATAATCACAGGTACAATTGGGCTGCCGGCGATCACTCTCCAGAATTCAATGACGAAGTCTCCGATCGTATGTACTCACAGAAGGAGACTTTGGACTTGTCTATGTGGATTGCCCAATTAACAGAGTATTTGTATATAGAAGGAAAGAAGGAAGAACAGATTTTGTATATGTATTGTGAACTGGTAAAGAACAGAACATAAGACACATGTATATATATACAAAGATAAAAAGAACATTGGGAGGAGAAGACGTTAGGAATCAGTTACGCAAAAATGGAACTAAATAACATGAACGTTGGAAAATAAATAAATTGATTTACGTTACTAAATGTTGGGGAAAAACGTCTAGGGTTGGCAATAATTAAAAAGAAATAATGGAACTAAATAACATGAACGTTGGAAAAGAAATAAATTGATTTACGTTACTGAACGTTGGGGGAAAACGTCTAGGGTTGGCAATAATTAAAAAGAAATAGAAGTTAGGGATTTAAGCAAAACAGTGGGCTACCTGGGTGCACCGACAAGGCATAATCGACCGGATTGGCACTAAATAACATGAACGTTGGAAAATAAATAAATTGATTTACGTTACTGAACATTGGGGAAAAACGTCTAGGGTTGGCAATAATTAAAAAGAAATAATGGAACTAAATAACATGAACATTGGAAAATAAATAAATTGATTTACGTTACTGAACGTTGGGGAAAAACGTCTAGTAAGATTTTCTAACTGAAACCCCCTCTGCGCGGGCGTATCGCGCGCACATACACACTAAGATTTTTGACCGAAAGTCCAAGAACCAAGCTTGGCCTACACCAATTTCTTAGCCGTCCTCATGTGCGCGAGTCCATCCCTATTTCCTTAACCATGTTCCTCAACACAAGCCAACATGTGCTAATATACCCAAAGAATGTTTTCAAAATAGACAATATGAGACTTTGTTAAAACTATAAATTTTGAAGCATAACCAACAACATTTTCATTTGAACCCTATTTATTTTGTATCAGAACGATAGAATTAAACACTGTTGGAGACGGATCCAACCGTCTCAGACAATTTAGTATATATTTTATGCACAAATGCATTTTTGAAATAGATTTTGAAACTAATTATTTGTCTTGGATGTTTTTATAAAAATTTATTTATTTATAAAAGTGAGCTTGAGACAAATCGGAAACCCATTTTTTTGGTTTAATTTATTTAGGGAATTTTTTTTATTTTAAAATTGAGCTTGAAACGGATTATATACTTAATATTCCGTCTCAAGAAAAATAGTCATAATCACATGTTTATTTTTTATGAGATTATTTAGTCATAATCACATGTTTGTTTTTTATGAGATTATTTATGGAATAACTTCAAATAATCTCATGTTATGTTTGTTTTTTTCAGTATTAGTTAAAGGATTGGATAAAAGAATATTGTTTGAATTATTATACTCTTACCAATAATAATATATTTTAAATTTGTTTATACATCAAAAAATGATGAACAATTAATTAACATAAATTATTCCAATAAATTAGAAAAATATTTAGGTTAATTTTGCCTCAAAGTTTTGAAAAATATTTGGATACTTCCTCTGCTTTACAAATAGTCTCATTTATAAAATTTGTAAACACTATTTTTATTATTTAAAAATTAAAATTATAAGTTCATAGTTTTATTAGTAGAGATATGGTAATAAAATTTTAAAAAGTTATATTATTTTATATTATTATTAATAAAAAAGTACATTATCTAGAATAAAAAATTTAATAAATAAAATTCTTTATATAAAACAAAACAAGCATATAATTGATCTCATATAATGTAATCAATTTATATACTCTTAAAAAAAAACAGGTCCATAAACAAAAATAAAAGGAAAAAAAAAATTCGCCTAAGTTAAGCAGGTTAAATAAAACATCCACTAAATTAAAACAGGTTAAATTTATTTAGACAAATAAATAAATTAAACAGGTTTAATTAAAACAACAAAACAAACAAAAATAAAAATAAATTAAAACAGGTTTAATTTATTTTGGTTTTTGTTTTTTTTTTCATTTTTTTAAACAGGTTAAATTTATTCGGCCCTTATTGGAATTCGCCTCGTGGCCTAACCTAAGGCTGAAATTGAAAGGCCCGAAATAGATTGAGGTTATGAATAAAAGGAGGGAAATGAGAATAAATTAAAAAAAAAATTGAGGTTAATTTTGTCTATCAATTTTTAATCTCAAATGGTAGGGATTATAATATCATGTAGAACATAGTATTAAATAATCTCACATCTTAAGCTATTTTATAACTGTGAGACCCCAGATTTTATGAATAAATATTTAATTTTCTCGAATTATATTTTTAAAAATTATGGTGTGGATTTGATATAATGTTATAGTTGTGGGTATTATTTATAAATGTTGCAAAGTACGCAAGTTGTTATAAAATATTCGTTTGGTCGGGGAATATTCTTTTTGTCGGGGAATATTCGTACGACGGCACAATCATTGGTGGACCCCACAACTGAATTATTGTCGGATTGAGAAAACGACAAAAATACTTTATGAAAATAACGGCGGAGGTGTTACCGTTAAAACTGTTGAACTACTCGGTAGTAAAAGTACAGTAATACGCGTGGTTGCATAGTAGCACACGGTATTGATTATTGATGCTTACGGGAGAAGTCACTCAGCTATACTCAATTATTGCTACAGTAATTGCTGCATCATATCTCTTATATTATTGATTCAATTATTGTCACAGTATCATCTGTATAATATGTTATATTATTTAAACAATAATTGAGACGACAAGTTATAATGATTAATAATTGTTGAAAGATTAATTATGTGTTGATTAAAAAATAAAATGATTTCTGGTAATTTTTATTCAATCTTTGATGTATATAAAGAGTCTATTATGAGGCGTTGGCGATAAGTTTAATTATTTATGGGGGGCCATATGTCGTCATCTAAGAGTCTCTTTTGTCAATAGTAATTACCTTCGTCAATAATATTTACCTTCGTCAATAGTAATTACCTTCGTCAATAGTATTTACCTTCGTCAATAGTAATTACCTTCGTCAATAGTAGTTGTCCCTTCAATATTACCAAGAGTTAACTGCCTCTTCGGTGTTCCAAGGGTTAATTACCCCTTCACAAATAGTAGTTGTCTCTTCAATATTACCAAGAGTCATTTTGACCCTTCGTTAAGACCAAGAGCCACCCTCAGTTTTTCTATAAATAGAAAGCTCATTCCTTCATTATTTCTTACGAATTCACTGAAACTCTAGAGAGAAAGAAGAAAAGTATCCTGCTACTTCACTTATACCCAGTTCTTCTAAGGTATGGAATATTATTTGTTGTACTCGTAATTCTTCTTTCTTCTTGAAGAGAACTTATGTTATTCCATTCATTGTTATTCTGTTGGAATAACCTGTATATGCGGTCTACCCTATACTTGGTGACATTCTTCTATTATTCTGTCTTTATTATTCTGTCATAATATCCTGTCTGTGCTATACGCCGGACCTGGTTCCATTTTTATTATTCCGTCTTTATTATTCTGTCGGAATATCCTGTCTGTGCTATACGCCGGACCTGGTTCCATTTTTTATTATTCCGTCTTTATTATTCTGTCGGAATATCCTGTCTGTGATATACGCCGGACCTGGTTCCATTTTTATTATTCCGTCTTTATTATTCTGTCGGAATATCCTGTCTGTGCTATACGCCGGACCTGGTTCCATCATTTACTATTCCGCATTTATTATTCTGTTGGAACATCCTGTCGGTGTGAATTTCACCTGACCTGGTTCCGTTATTATTATTCTGCGGGAATAACCTGTTTGTGCGGTCTCTATCGCATGCATGGTGATATCTTTTGTTATTGTATTCGGTATTACTCAGTTAGATAAAACTTTGACTTCTATACTCCATGAAATTAGTGGAATATCCTTGATATTTGCGCTTCATCCAGTATCCTTTCATGAAAATATTCTTCTGATCATTCTTGAATTTTACACCACAAAACAGTATCGTGTTGACAATTTAGACGTTAATAATTTCTGGATAAAATAATTCTTGAACTTGTTTTATTGAATTCTTATATCATTGTCATCATCCTCTTATTTATATTTTTGAAAGTCATCTGTGGCCTGTAGAGCATGGATGGACTTGGTATGATTATGACCAGGGATTATTCGGTGTAATCATGACCGTAATGTTACAAATGATGTGGTAAAAGTCTCATTTGCCGTAGTGCATTGATGGACAGTTATTGGCATGATCATGACCATTAATGAATACACAAATATTCTTGGCCGTAGTGCATGAATAATTGTGGTCGTGATACTAAAGAATATCCTTGGCCGTAGTGCAGTGGTGATTCGATGATGTGGAATATTTATTAAGCTGAGTCTCAGCTATAACAGTGATGAAAACCATTTTAAATCATAAAAGATAGTAGATTTTATGTTCTACTTGACTCTTTTAATGGATTGCTGGTTCCGCTGCAGTTAAACTTGATGTTTATTATATTTTATCAGTTTAACACTGTTGAAGGCTAATGATAATTTATTCTGCATTATCTTAGTCATAATATTTCTTACTGGGCTAGTTGAGCTCACCCTTTCTTTCACTGTTCTCTTCAGGAAATGAGAATATAGCTGGGACGAGTCGGGGAACGGAGTAATGGTCCAGAGGATAGCATTAGTAGTCCTCACTATTCTGTGAAATAGTGTGATAATAATTGTAATGAGGAATCCTTTTGAGTTTGTATGATCTCTAGTAGACAATAATTGTATTCAAACTTACAGTTATATTTTGTCGTATTGTACACGACAGTTGTATTAGTAAGTTATATTTGAATTCTGTACCATGTATCTGGCGACCCAAGATGGGTGATGTATACCTAATTTTGGGGGCGTCACAATAACCCCATGACTAATAGTCGCAAGCTCAAATTTAAAAACAAACAAGATATTCATGATTAATAGTCATATCTCAAGTGTAATTCTTACAAACAAACATATGTTCTTTTTCTTTCTTTTTTTTAGACTTTAGGGAGCTACTCCCTTTGTTCCAAAGTAGATACATTTTAAGTTGAAAATATATTAACAAAATAGATACATTTTATTTAATATGTTTAACAACTTTTTCTATACTGAATTTACCAATTAAATACATTTTTAATTTTACCAAACAAATTTAAATATTTATTCTATTTAATTTTTTTAATAAACTAAATTTACCAACTAAAATTTTTTAAATATAAAAATTACCAATTAAATAAGCATTTATTTTGTTTATCCATTTTAATTGACTTAAACTTGCCAACATAAATATATTTTTATATTAGTAATATTCATTTGTGGGTTAATTATTTTTATATTGGTTAATTTTAATTCTAGAATTTATTAATTAGTATGCTAATTATTAAGCAGTAATATATATAGCCAAAGTTAGATGGGAGCTCTATCCATCCAATTGTGATCCAGTCGTCTATTCTAAGATCCAAATGCTAATGAAACTATCATCCGCACAACTATTGTGCAAACAATAATAAATTTTTCTTCTATCTTTTATGTTTTCTCTTATAACTGATAGTATTATAATTTAATTTTATAATATATTTGGAAAAAAGGTAAAAGGAGAACTAGGAATAGCTAGGGGTATAACATTATTATTCTTCTTTTTATGTTTTATTCTTGGACTTAAAAATATATTCATGATTTAAGTTACTCCCTCCGTCTAAGAATAAAAGTTTTTATTATTTTATGTAATCCCAAATTAAATATTTACTTATATTAAATAATCTTTTTTTACAATAATTTGTGCGTAATATCCTTAGTATTAAATGTCATATTTTTATTATTTATAAATATTTATATAATATCACTAGTCATGTATAGAAAAATATGCAATTAGATGAGAATTTAAATATGAATAATTTTATCATTTGACATTTTTTTTAAATTCGCATAAAATCAATCATCACTTTCATTCTCGGAGTGAGGGAGTACTTGTAAGTATATCCTACTTCTATCTAGAAATAGGAAACATTGGGAAGCATAGATGTAATAATCAAGTTTGATGAGTTTGGGTTTATTTAGGTCGGAGGCTCGGAACTAACATGCTTGGCAATCGGTTATCATGAGTACTATTTAAACAACTATAATCTATACCGTTGATCGCAACATTGGATGACACGGATTGAAATGGATTTCCCCTGTCGCTACAGACTGTAGCGACATGAAAAATTACTCATTTGCCCCTCATTTGCTGATGTGCTACACTGTCTTCCGCTACAAGTTATGGCGGTAGTTTAGTTAACTAATAAATTAGAATGACTCAGTGGTAGCTTAATGACCCAATAACTCATATGTCTTTGATTTAAAACCTAGTTGTGATATTTTTTTTTGCTTCTTATTTTATATTTTTTGTGTATTAGATAAATTCTATTATCATCCATATATATATATATATACCCATCTTAAATCTCCACATTAAACTAAATATATATAAAGTAACTATAAATATTTATACAACATAACTATGAATATATATATATATATTTATAAATTTATCTCTAAATATTCATATCAATTTATCTTTAAAATTTATAAACAAATATTTATTTATAAATTTATAAATATTTCGTCTAAAATTTATAAAATTTAGATATGTATATTTTTTTATAAATATTTATATGAATATTTAGAGATAAATTTAAAAATATTTATATGAATATGAATATATATATATATATATATACACACACACACACACACACATATCAATAGAATAAATTTAAAAATATTGGAGACTACAAAAATACTTTTTTTATAAAGAGAAACATTTATATAAATATGGTAGTAAAATTTATCTAATCCATAAAAAAATATAGCAGATGAAGCATGAAAAAAATTAATAATGACTTATAAGTCAAAAAAAAAAGTTAAAATTGAAGTTATTGTCAAACACTAAATAATAACAAATGACTTATAACTTAGTTTGACCAACTTATAAGTCATTGTCAAATACTCTCTAATTCAAGATATAAAGAGAAATTAATATTTGTTTATAAAAAAAATTACAAGTCAAGAAAATGGAGAATTTGAAAAGGGGAAGTTAAAAAATAACTTACACATCATTGGTGCAACTTAATTGGTCTATGTCGAAACCATTGACGCGACTTAATCGGTGCAGTTTGGTCGATTTTTGGTGCAATTTCGGGAGTAATTTCGATTCCTTGCCCATCCATTGCCAAAAAGTATATAAGTAAAATAACGAGTTATAAGAAAAATTTATTTAAATTATTTTAATAATTAATTATATTTTTTTCAAAATTATAAGTGTGCGAATATGCTCATTATAAACTACATCCAATTAACTACAAACTTTAATTTTTGTAAATTAAAAAATAAATCTATATGATGAATATTTTAATTTCAAAAAGTATAACTTTAAAAAAAATAAAACTGGGCATTTATTTTGAGATGGACGGAGTGAAATATTTCACTGTACAAAATTATGTCCAAATAAAAAAAAATTTAATGAAAAATGATGCGTTTAGGGGGGAAAAAAAGAGGCATGCTTATTGGGTTTGTCTTAATTTTGGGCAACAATTTACTAGTCGTTGCAAAAAAATGTATTAAATACGCAACGAAAATAAATTGTTGCCAATGAATGTGGCCTATATTAGGCAACGAAATATAGCAACAAAAAAGTTTTCGTTGCCGACAATGAGGAGAAATCTCATCGGCAACAAATGAGAAAATAGGTGTGTTTTTTTTTCCCGAGAACGATTTGGCAACGAATTTTTGCAACGACTTATGAATTTCGTTACGAAAAATGAAAGCCTTTCATAAATTGCAACGAATGACAAATTTCGTTGCTAAACATGCATTTTTTGCAACGACTTCATAAGTCGTTGCCCAAAAAATTGTTGCCAAATGTCTATTTTTGTAGTATACTATTTCTGGCATGATAATTTTCTCCACGATGGTTATCATTGTTTCAATGACCCTTATCACCGGTACGATTATTATCGTGTTGTTGTTCGTTATCTTTTGGTTGGGATGGCTCATTATCGCACTCCAATAACTAAGTCTTATTCACTACATCTGAATATAAACAAAGTTTGTTTGAAATGAGGTATTGACGTATTTCGGGTTTCAAACCTCTTAGAAACATTCGCGTCATTCGCTCCTCATTATCAACCAAATGGGATACAAACCGGGACAACTCAGCAAACTTAGCATCGTACTGCGAAACGGTCATATTGTTTTGCTCCAGCTTTATGAACTCTACTTCCTGCATGTGACGAATACTTTCAGAAAAGTACTTGACGTTGAACAATTCTTGGAACTTCTCCTAAGACATCTTCAGTGCAGTGGGCTGGGTACGCTTTACTGATTCCCACCAGTAATCTGCCTCTCCTCGCAATATAAAGGTGGTAATGGGAACCTTTTGCTCCTTGGAGCATCCCAAGACATCAAATATCTTGGTGGTCTTCTTTATCCACGTCTCCGCCTTAGGTGATTTTGGCTCTCCCAAAAACTCTGGTGGTCCCAGCTCCTTGAACTGCTTAGCGGTGACCATCCGAGAGCTGCCAGTGTTTCCACCTACATTTTGAACAGGAGTCTCTCTCGCCTGATGTCTCATGAATTGCATAAAGCCTCTGAACATTCCATCGTTCATCATTTGATCGGTGTTGTTGTTTACCTAACGATTATTGTCTTCCTGTTACACAGTATCCTGGGTATTGATCGTTGGTGACTCAACGGTCTCATGTAATTCATTGTTGATCTCAACATTTTTAGATGTCGTTTTCAAATACTGCCACAAAACAAAGGTTAATTGACATGCAACATATTATCCCTATATTCTAACCGACCAATTAAATAATAAATAAACTTATGTAGGTCATACTAGCGAAGAAATTATCCGTCTCTCCCCTCCTAGTTCTAGTTTCACATCTCAGTCAGGGATCATATCCCTAAGCTTTGATACCAACTGTGACGCCCCTAAAATAGGTATACATCACACATCTTGAGTCGCCAAATACATGGTACAGAATACAAGCAATAACATAATTATACAACTATCGTGTAAATACGATAAAACATAATCTGAGAGTTTTAATACGAATATTGTTATCTAGACAATATCCACACTCAATGGAGTCCTCATTACATTAACACTATTTCACAGAATAGTTGGGTCTACTAATACAACAATATAGACTGTCACTCCGTTCCCCGACTAATCCCAGCTTTATTATCATTTCTTGAAGAGAACAATGAAAGAAAAGGGTGAGCTCAACTAGCCCAACAAGAAATATTATGACTAAGATAATGCAGAATAATTTATCGTTAGCCTTCAACAGTGTTAAACTGATAAAATATAATAAACATCAAATTTAACTACAGCGGAACAAGTAATCCATTAGAAGAGTCAAGTAGAGCATAAGATCTACTATCTTCTATGATTTAAAAGTTTATCATAAATTTTATTGCTGAGACTCAGCTTAATAAATAATCCACATCACTGAATTATTCATGCACTACGGGCCAAGGATATTCTTTAGTATCACGACCATAAATTATCCATGCACTACGGGCCAAAGATATTCGTGTTTTCACCAATGGTCATGATCATGTCAACAATTGTCCATCAATGCACTACAGGCCAATGAAGACTTTTACCATAACATTTGTAACATTACGATCATGATTATACCAAATAATTCCTGATCATAATCATACCAAGTCTATCTATGCACTACGGGCCACATATGACTTTCATTATAATATAAGCATGAGGATGATGACAATGATATAAAAATTCAATTAAATGAAAGCAAAGGATAAATTTTTAAAGATTTATAATTTAATTTATCCAGAATTTAATAATGTCCAAATTGTCAACATGATACTGCTTTGTGGAAAAAATTCAAGAATAATATTGTACCAAAAATAATTTAAACCGAAAATGAATCAATTTTTATCATGAATAGTACTCCGGGTGAATAGTACTCGAGTGAATAGTATCCCGTGAATAGTAATTCGAGAATACTACCCTGTGAATAGTACTCCAGCATGAAAAAATTAAAACTTATCAAGAATGTTCAGAATAATATTCACATGAAAAGATACTGGATGAAACACAAATTTTAAGGATATTCTACTAATTTCATGGAGTATAGAAGCCAAAACTTTAACAACATGAGTGTAGAATTCGAAATCTAAAACGAAATAATATTACTTACATACTACAGAGTATGGAAGAAAATATTATTTCATACGAATATTGAACAAAAATAACATCCCCTACGAATATTGAACGAATATAATATTCCTTACGAATATTAAATGAAAATAATATTCTTTACGAATATTAAACGAATATAATATTCCTTACGAATATTAAATGAAAATAATATTCCTTACGAATATTAAACGAAGACAATATCCCTATGGATATCGAACGAAAATAATATTTATTACAAATATTGAACGAAATAAAATTTCTTACGAATACGAAAAATAATATCGTAAGCGAATATGAAATAAACAATACTCCTTACGAATATTGAACGAAAATAATATTCTTTACGAATATTAAATAAAAATAATATTCTTATGAATACGAACAATAATATCTCTTCAGAATATGAAATAAATAATATCCCTTACAACTGTTGAACGTAAATAATATTCATTACGAATATTAAATGAAAATAATGAATATTGAACAAAAATAATATTCATACGAATACGAAAAATAATATCTCTTCAGAATATGAAATAAATAGTACCCCTTACAACTATTGAACGAAAATAATATTCTTTACGAATATTAAATGAAAATAATGAATATATATTAGACAAAAATAATATTTATACGAATACGAAAAATAATATCTCTTCAGTATATGAAATAAATAATACCCCTTACAACTGTTGAACGAAAATAATATTCCTTACGAATATTAAACGAAAATAATAATATTGAACTAAACTAATATTCATACGAATACGAAAAATAATATCTCTTCGAAATATGAAATAAATAATACCCCTTACCTCAAAAAGAAGAGTATTCTAACTGGTATAGCGGGAATATTCTTGAAGAAAACTTTTACTATTTTCTACAATCAAAGCTTCTTAAAACTTGAAAGAAATACGCTTAATATTATAGAAGAAGAATTCTCTGATTCTAGTGTGATTTTCAATTCTAACTAAGCATCCTATTTATAGGAGAATGGAAAGGATACTATTTGAATTTAGAAATCACGGACTGCGCATCCTAGTGAGTGTTTGTATAGTAAAATAAATTTATTTTACTATGCAAACACTATATATAATAAAATATAATATATTCTATTTTTTATATAAAACAAAACTTATTATATATTTATATATATATATATATAGAGGAAATTTTAAGAGCAAACATTCTAAGTAGCAGAACTCCTTAAAGAGCAGCCCTATTTAAATAAAATGCGTTTTTTTTTAAATCTCTAACTCCCGTATTTTTTAAAGCTTCTCTCCCCTAGTCCCCTCGATAGAAAAACCAGAAGAAGAGCCAAACCAAGCCCTAGAACGATTCCAGCCAAACCAGAAGGAGAAGACAACTGCTTAATTGAACGAAGGGAGTAGAATCGAGGACGTCTGCTTCTCTCTCCTCGATAGAAAAACCAGAAGTCCTAGAATTCATCCAGCCCTAAATCGATTCTTCTTCTTAATAAAGGGAGCAGAAGAACCACAACCCCAAATCGATTCTTCTCAATTGGTAAATCCTTTCTTCTTCTTTGTTTGTCTAATTTCGTTTTTTGGAGGGTTTTGTTTGAAGTTATTTAGGTTGCCTATGTCTAATTTCATTTTTGGGGGGTTTTGTTTGAGTATGTGTTGCCCTTATGTGTAGCTATTTCTACTCGTCTTGCCCTAATCTATAGCCATATAGATTTAACCACAATTAAAAAAATGAAAATGCAGTAAATTTACATGAAGTGCAAAAATCGAAAAGCAGGAGACCTAGAAAACGCCAACTTAGTAGTTCCTCTAGCTATCATAGGAATGTTGTTTGATGTGTAATGTTGTTTTATCTTATTCTTTGTAAATAGCTTGCTATGTACATACTGATTTTCTTTACAGCAGAAAATATGTAAATGAAGCATATTTTTGTTTATAATTTTGCAGTTGCGTGAATATATTGATGATACAGAGGATTATATTAACATTCAGGTATAAATTGAACAACAGTAATTATTGCTTACATTGTGTTCTATGTTTAATTCAGTTAACTAAATTTATGTTGGCAACGTATAAACCCTAACTAATTCCCCCCTCTCCAAGTTATGAGCTCAAATTCAACAGGGAGCTCATCTCGCAGTTGCAAATGTGGAGTTCCTTCTCCTGTGAAGGTTTCATAGACCAAAACAAATCTTGGGAGGCGATTTGTTGGTTGCAGAAATTATAAAACAATACCATGTGACTCGTTTAAATGGATTGATCCACCAATGTCACCGGGCTCAAGAATTGCTCAGTATTATCGCGAAAACAATGAATTAAAGTCTGAAATAAAAGTTTTGAAAAAAAGGATTGACGGCCTTACTATTGTTATCGTCAATGCAAAAAATGACAAAGCTATTGTAGAAAAGAAGCATCAAGAGTTGGTGGCAAAAATTGAGGAGATGAAATTGAACAACGCAAGATAGAAGAAAAAGTGGTGTACTCGATTTTTCTTTTTTCTTTCATGTTGTGGTTTTTGTTGTTTATAATGGAGTTGTAGTTCTCTTATTTAACATCTTAATGTAATGAAGTTGTAGTTTCTTGTCCTCTTATTTCTCATTCGGACTTATTTGGTGTCTTTGGAGCAATGTATTGGTATGGACAATGTATGCCATTATTTGGTGTCTTTGGACTGAGCAAAATGAAATGCATTTTCAGGATTAATTTTTTGTATCCTCGCTTGTTGTTGCTTTTAGAAGAGCAATGTATTGGTATGAGCAATGTATGGCATTATTTTCCTGTTGTTGCTTTTTTAATTTTTAAGAAGGTATTGTGATATCTAGAGCCTAGAGGACCCTCTCCTTCTCCCCCATTCTTATCAACCATCACACGAGTTCATTTGCCTTAAAGAATATACTCGTTGCCAGAGCATGCTGATGATTATAATAAAACAATTAAACTATTACTTGAGACAGGAAAAAATACAAGAAACCTGACAGTTGAATTAAACAGTGGTGAAACATAAACATCATATGTAAGATACTCCCCAACAAAATATACAAAAAACCTGCCAGTTGAATTAAAGGTAAAAATTTGTACAGGCAAAAGCAGCAAAATTGAAGTTCCTGAACACAAATTCCACTAAACTATTACATTCTTTTGTAATACTACTAAACTATTACATTCTTTTGGAGTTCCTGTACACAAATTCCACTACTGAACACAAATTCCACAGGCAAAAGCAGAAAAACTTTTTTCTTAGAAACCTTCATTGATTGTGACATCAAGGCCAACATTAAAGCTATCTGCAAAGTTATCTTCAGATTTTCGGGAAATGACATCAATGACAGATTGTGGTTCTGTCACAAAACTGCAAATCACCTAAACAGTTTAGTAGTATTGTGAATCAAGTTGTCTAAGAGACTAAGACAGTTGGTGATAAGAAATTAAAGCTATCTGCCAAAACAGTTTAAGAGACTAAGACAGTCAAGTAGACATGGATATGATGTAAGATTTGACTAACCTTTTTGACTCATTTTACAGCCACAGAACAGAGGCTACAACAATTGTAAAGCAGTTAACAGAAGCAGAAAAGAGAGAGCACTGAGAAGTAAGCCTGGTAGTACTGTCAATGGAATCTCTATGTCAACATGAATGGGTATTCATATAAAATAAAAACACAAGTTCTATTATTTCACATACCTCATGATCATTAGCTCTATTTGTCGATTGTATCCTGAGTAACATCATCATTTGATGCTCCAATTCTACATATAAACAAATAGCGAAGTCGAAAACCAATTTTAAACAAATAGCAAAGTCAATTTTAAACAAATACGTAAACTTGCTTACTGATTATTAAGCATTGGGAAGTTTCTTTTATCATGTGTCGTACCAACTTTGCCACATTCATTACAACGTCTACCCTTGTGATTTTTTGTTGTACCCAAAGCCTTTTCTTTGCCACCCTTCAGTTTTTTGCCACACCCTTTTGCTCGCACTTGGTTTGGCTCAATATAATTAGATTCATAAGTAGAAGACATGTTAACCGACTTGGATACAGTCATCCCACCACTCTCCATTTCATTGTTTCTTTTGGAACCATTCTTTCCAATAATTTGATTGATCTTTTCATCCACACTAACAAAATAATCTTTTAAAACATTTGTGGCATCTTCATTTGTGAGAGCCCTATCAATGATATTTAAAGATTGTTGAATCAATTGACTCCGCAAGAGTAAGTATGGCTTGTCATCTTTTATCGCCACACCATTATCATCAATTACACCACTTGATTTTACTGTCTTTGTCTACCTCTTCAAAATATATTTAGAAGGTAATTTGTCAAGATCATGATACTTATGCAAATAAGCAATTACATGCCGACATAAAATTCCCAAACTCTCAAACTTTTTGCAAGTGCATGTTGCATAATCCAAAGATTTGTCATAATGAATTTCTCTTACTTTACAGTTGTTGACATTCCTCTTGTAAATCTTATAGTCATGGTAGTTGACATCCTCCTTCATAAGATCAAACCTATAATTCAAGCTTTTACACAACTCTTCTTCAAATTTATAATACATAGAGTGTGTATAAATGTCAACCATTTGAACTAAGAAGTCATGACGATATTTCATTCTCGGCCTCTCAACCAAATCTTTGTTATCCGAAACCAACTCTACAGGTCATTGATATTGAAGGCCCCGACCAAATTGAATCATAAAATCCACTAAAGAATTTTTTTTTTAGAAACAATTTTTTTAAAAAATGAATGAGAACTCTCCGCTCGTTGGCTACTTGACATGCCGACTGAGAAAACGTGATTTACATGTGCGGGTACCTATCTACAACGGATGTCATACATTTATTGTAGCCATTTATTAGCATTCAATCCACTTTTCTCCATCAGCTCCACCCAAGTGGAGTCAAACTTTTCCACAATCTCCGAATTCTAAATGCAATCTGAAAACTCTTTATAATAATCTTTGAATTTTACTGAGTCAATCTTCTCTGAAAATTTGCTCAAGATATGCCAACTACAAT
Organism: Panax japonicus; assembly: GCA_020205505.1. Classification (NCBI taxonomy): domain Eukaryota; kingdom Viridiplantae; phylum Streptophyta; class Magnoliopsida; order Apiales; family Araliaceae; genus Panax; species Panax japonicus. The sequence goes on from CM035102.1 coordinate 65,529,981, forward strand.
ACCTATGAAATGTATTAGGAAGGATTTGTGAAATTGCATTTGTCATAGCCGAATCCTGATCGGTGATAATCATCACAGGTGCATCACCTGGCATTGCTTCCAAAAAACACTTGAAAAGCCAAACAAAAGTATCTATGGTCTCATCACTTAAGGAAGCACAACCAAATACAGTAGTTTGACCATGGTTATTAACCCCCAGTAGTGGTGCAAATATCATTCCATAACGATTAGTATTGTACGTGGTATCAAAAATGACTACATCACTGTAAAAACTATAAGCCCATCTAGAACTTGCATCGGCCCAGAAACAACGAGTAATCCTTTTTTCATCGTCTGTGTCAATTGTAAAAGTGAATGCAGGATTCTTTTGCTGTTCCAACTTTAAGTACTCATTTAACATATCATCATCATGTCCCTTCAACTCATTGCGCTTGTCTCTTTCGAAGTTATACAAATCTCGTTGCGTCCAACCAATATTTTCAAACTCTCCCGCCTGAACTGCAAGAAAATTATATTGTTGGCATTGGGGTATATTCACCATGCCAAGTTGTTGACTAAAAGATTTTTGGGCAGTTGACACATTACGATGCGATCGTAAAAGATGTTTCTTATGTGGGGTTGACAATGGGTGACAATGACCCTCTTCAATTTTAGTAATTACGTATAAGTCATTTCTTTTTAGCACTACAATTCTTGCACTACAACCTTCTTTTGTAGATCCACATTTTCTTTTTACAACCACATCGGCTAATAGTTTGCCCTTTCCTTGCTAAGAACACACATACTCCTTCCTACAAATCTCATTGTTTCCTGCCTTTTTTCTCTCATAAAACTTTCGTACACTAAAACCTGCATGCATTGCATATGTATTGTAAAAAGTGTGAACATCATCTAATATTTGAAATTCTTGACCTACCTTAGGCGTAAACTCATCGGCTACTTGAGGATAGTAGACAAAAGTTTTAGTATTGTCCACATTCAACCCCTCTGCAGTCAAGTCATCTCCATCCATCTCTATTTCCAAACTCCCTATTTCATGCTCCATGTCATGCTCCATTTCTACATTATCCCCGTAACTCCTTATTTCATGCTCCATGTCATCCATTATATTTATACCTGGACAAACATAAAACTTGACGCAATCAAAATAATTTACAAATGATAACTTGACACTAGGTTTATCATGAGTATTCATTTTCATATAACAAATCAATAATGTTAAGGCCTAACAGAAGAAAATAGCCATGAAAAACAGAGTTTAATAATGAGAATTTGTAATATAACTTCAGAACGAATAAAAATGAACCAACATTGATGAAAAAAGAAAAAGGAAGGTGACTAGTAAAACCAAGAAAATTTTCATTTGTAAAAGATATTATTGCAATACAAGGAAGCTTAAAATACTTCATTTGTCAGGAAAACATTGTTTGGATTCAAGGATCAAACTCATGAGCAAAGTAGCAAACCATTGTAATTGTATTGTTAATGGGTATCTGATTTTGGAAACATAGTGCCAAGCTTTCTCAAGTTTTCTCATGATTTATTTATGTAAAACTCCTTTGTGATTTTATTTGTACCATAAGCAGATTCATATTCCCCTCCTTCCCTTTGTTCTTGCACACAAGTCGGTTGTTACAGCAAATGGAAAAAGACAAAGACGACCTAAATAACTTCAAACAAAACCCAACAAAAAAAGAAATTAGACAAATAAAGAAAGGATTTACCGATTGAGAAGAATCGATTTGGGGCTCCCTTCATTCAGAAGAAGAATTGATTTAGGGCTGGAAGAATTTTCCAATTTTTACTTGAAAATAATATTTATTTATAAAAATTATTAATTTCTTTTTTAAAAAAATTGAATCAGTTTTTTTATTTATCTTTTACTATTTTTTTTAATTTTAATATATATTTTTTAGTTTTTTAAAAAAAATTCTATTATTAAGAATGGGTCATATTGTTAAAAAATTAAGTAGACATTAATTTAATTTAAAATCACTTTAATTTTTTTGAATCTATATTTTATGAAACTCTACTCATTTTATGAAGAAAAAAAGTTTCTAATATTTTTTACTTAAATTAATAGTTATTTTTAAAAATATTTAAGATAATTATTTTTAATTAGTTTGATGGGGTAATTTGAAAAATTAAAAGTGCAATGGTATAATCAGTAAAATGTGCCAACTGTAGTGGGTAATTCATTAGTTACGTCCGTTTATTTTTTTTAACGGAATGACTCAATTTCAAAATAATAATTAGTTTAGTGGTGTAATTTGAACAATTAAAAGCTCAATGGTGTAATCAGTAAAACCTAACAATTACAATGAGTATTTCTTTAGTTTTGCCCAATGAAATCTAAACCACAAAACATCATTTAAAATGTCTTTTTGTTGCAGTTTTAGATGCAAAATCATCAATTATACTATCATATTTAATATTTTTTAACATATCATTTTCAATGTATAATATCGCTAATTTTTTTATTATTTTATTTTTTTATACACATAAATATATAAGTTTATAAAAAAAATTGTGTCCCCCTCAATTGTGGGCCCTGGACGGTAGCCCTGGTAGCCCTTGCTAAGGGCCGACTCTATCAGGTTTAGTCATAATTGGTCGGGTTTGGGTCAAACTAGATAAAAGAATCATAATCAATAAAAAAATGTCACTTTAATAACTTAATTGATAAAAAAATAAACTTTAGAAATCTTTTTAAAAGTGAGTGACAACTTCCTTCGCAGTTAAAAGCGCTATTCAGCCATAATCTCTAAATGAGTGGCCGAATGTAATTATAGCACAGCCGAGGGTGAGATTTATGGACCATCCTGTTTTGGCATATATCCTTATACATATAATCTCCTATCTTTATCATATATTCCTTCCTTTTTTACATCATAACCATCATGAAAGGTTGTGTTGGGAGTCCACAAGTGCAGAATAAAATGAAAGATTGAACGACTAATTGCTTTAATTTAATTGAGTCAAGTTGGGTTCTTATTAAGAATTTTATGTGAACGCCTAGACTCCACAGTTATTGTGACGCCCCCAAAATTAGGTATACATCACCCATCTTGGGTCGCCAGATACATGGTACAGAATTCAAATACAACTTACTAATACAATTGTCGTGTACAATACGACAAAACATAAACTATGAGTTTGAATACAAATACTGTCTACTAGAGATTATACAAACTCAAAAGGAGTCCTCATTACAATTATTATCACACTATTTCACAGAATAGTGAGGACTACTAATGCTATCCTCTGGACCATTACTCCCTTCCCCCGAATCATCCCAGCTATATTCTCATTTCCTGAAGAGAACAGTGAAAGAAAGGGTGAGCTCAACTAGCCCATTAAGAAATATTATGACTAAGATAATGCAGAATAAATTATCATCAGCCTTCAACAGTGTTAAACTGATAAAATATAGTAAACATCAAGTTTAACTGCAGTGGAACAAGCAATCCATTAAAAGAGTCAAGTAGAAAATAAAATCTACTATCTTTTATGATTTAAAAGTTTTTCATCACTTTTATCGCTGAGACTCAGCTTAATAAATAATCCACATCATTAGATCATCCCTGCACTACAAGCTAAGGATATTCTTTAGTATCACGACCACGAATTATCCATGCATTATGGGCCAAAGATAATCATGTTTTCATCAACGGTCCTGATCATGCCATAAAACAATTCATCTTTGCTCCCTTGGCCGAAGAGAATCCATAGCCATAATCATACCAAAAACTGTCCATCAATGCACTACGGACCAATGAGGACTTTTAATTTTCACACCATTTATAACATTACGGTCATGATTATACCTAATAATCCCTGGTCATAATCATACCAAGTCCATCTATGCACTACAGGCCACAGATGAGTTTCAACAAAATATAAACATGAGTATGATGACAATGATATAAGAATTCAATAAAACAAGTTCAAGAATTATTTTATCCAGGAATTATTAACGTCCAAATTGTCAACATGATACTATTTTATAGAGTAAAATTCAAGAATGATCAGAAGAATATTTCCATGAAATGATACTGGATGAAGCGCAAATATCAAGGATATTCCACTAATTTCATGGAGTATAGAAGTCAGAATTTTAATCAACTGAGTAATATCGAATAGAATAACAAAAGATATCACCAAGCATGCGATAGAGACCGCACAGACAGGTTATTCTAGCAGAATATTAATAACGGAACCAGGTCAGGTGAAATTCACACCGACAGGATGTTCCAACAGAATAATAAATGCGGAATAGTAAATGATGGAACCAGGTCCGGCGTATAGCACAGACAGGATATTCCGACAGAAATGTAAAGACAGAATAGTAAATGGAACCAGGTCCGGCGTATAGCACAGACAGGATATTCCGACAGAAATATAAGGACAGAATAGTAAATGGATTTCACCACGTATAGGGTATTCCGCGTATACAGGTTATTCCAACAGAATAATAATGAATGGAATAACATAAAGATTTCACCAAGTATATGGTATATCGCGTATACAGGTCATGTATAGGGTATGACACTTTTACAGGTTATTCCAACAGAATAACAAAGAATGGAATAACATAAGTTCTCTTCAAGAAGAAAGAATAACACCCCTTACCGTAAAGAAACTGGATATAGGAAAAGAAAGTTAAGTAGCAGAAATCTTTTCTTCTTTCTCTCTTACAGTTTATCTCTCTAGAGTTTCAGTGAATTCGTAAGAAAATAATGAAGGAATGAGCTTCTATTTATAGGAAAATGGAATGCATAGTAACTAATCCATGAACGGTCCAGATTGATTTACTTTAATTTGACGGTCCATATTTAAAGAAAAATCTTTTAAATAAAATATAATATATTCTATTTATATAAAAACATTTTACTATGCAAACACTATGCAAAACACTATACAACACTATGCAAAATACTATGCAACACTATGCATAATAAAATATAATATATTCTATTTGTAGAATAACTTTAATAAAGTATTCTGTTTTATATAAAAAGATGTTTCCGTTTTATTACGTTAATAATACGAATAAAACAAAGCGTCATCATCGCTATAATAATTCATATTATTAATCGACAATAATTGAATCGAACTTAGCGACTTCTCACATAAATATCAATAATCAATACCGTGTGCTACTATGCAACAACGCGTATTACTGTACTTTTACTACCCAGTAGTTCAACAGTATCAACGGTAAAACTTCCGTCGTTATTTTCAATAAAATATTTTTGTCGTTTTCTCAATCCGACAATAATTCCGTTGTGGGGTCCACCAATAATTGTACCGTCGTACGAATATTTTCCGACATAAAGAATATTCCCTGACCAATCGAATATAATATAACAACTTGCATACTTTGCAAAATTTATAAATACTACCCACAACTATAATATTATCTCAAATTCACACCATAATATTAAAAAAATTATTTCCAGAAAATTAATTCTTTATTCATAAAATCTGGGGTTTCACAATCTCCCCTCCTTATGGAATTTCGCCCTCGAAATTTATGTACGTACCTGGTATGCCGAACAGGTGAGAATACCTTGACTTCATCTCAGATTCTAACTCTTAAGGTATAACCTTTGAGTGTTGAATACGATTCTTCTTATCCAAGATTTTAACACGTATCTCTTCAAACGTTAAATCATCCGCTATCTCGTCCGGTTCTAAATTAATAATGTGGTTCGGGTTATCCACATATTTACGTAACATCGATACGAAAAAAAAACGTTATGAACACGCAATATATTTGGCGGTAAAATGAGTCTATAAGCCACAGTTCCTACTTAATCGAGGATTTCAAATGGGCCAATTAAATCGAGGGTTGAGATTTCCTCTCTTCAGCAACTCTTGCTTCTAGAATAACACCCTCTTGAACCTTCTTCTTCACATTCATCAGATTCGGGTATGTAGCTTGAGCGTCTTTAACTTTATCGATTAAAATCAATTTTACTCGTATATTCGTTATCTTCATGTGGGTCCTTAGAGTCTTTAACTCTATCTTCATCATTTGTAAGTTATACGAAATGAGTCTTTGTGTTAACAACATCGCACCTGTAAACGTATACGATCTTCTACTCAACACGTCAGCTACCACGTTCGCTCTTCCACGATGATATTGAATAGTACGATCGCAATCTTCAACAGCTCGAGTCAACGTCTTTGGCGCATGTTACGTTCGTTTTAGTTGAAAAAAAAATATTTTGAGGGATTAAGAAATAGGTTTTTTTTTGTACTGGGGTCAATACAAAATTCAATTTCACGCTCTAGGGTAGGCTAGGAAGTCTTTAAGAATACGTCAAGAAATTTATTAATGATAGAAATATCATTCAAAACTGTTACTCTCATCCAAGACTTGGATAGTACGTCACATTGATACCAACTGTGACTTCTATCCCTTAACCTAGATAGCACCTCACAATGATACCTATCAACTTGTCATCGTCATTCACGACGTTGCCTACAGAAAGTTTGGCTTCAGGTCATTCCACATAAGGAAGTCAACAATGAAAGGCTCGGGGCTCTTTACTTATGGCCTGATATGACAATGATTGACTTTAGTGGTTTGGTTACTTTGAATTCGTATAATAGGTTGGTTAGGAATATGAAAGCTAACAACCTTACGAAAAATATGATGAGTAGTTAACCAATTGTTTCTAAAAAAAACAACATCAAAGGCAAGTATTTTCAAAGAGATAAGATTGACAGGTAACGTGGAAGTGTCGATTTGAATCAAACAAGATTTATAAATAGTGGAAGTAACGAAGGTTTCTCTCAACGGAGTTTCAATAGATAAATCCAAGTTTAACTTCTACGGAGTTAAGTACAAATATTAAACACAACCAGGAGAAATAAAAGAGTGAGTAGAACCGGTATCTAACACAGTATAGACTTCGCAAAGCTTATGATTAACTTACCCGTGATAATTTTATTTAGGTTCCACGTCACGAAAAAACACTATCTCTTAAACTACCGGCTTTGGCTTGCCTGGGACATCCTTTGGCATCACTATCCCAGCTGGACTTGACTTCACCATACGACAAAATCGAGCTAGGTGACCTTCTCTTCCGTAATTAAAACACGTTTTGGATTGTTGCGTACATTTTGGACGGATGTGTCCCTCCTGTCCGCATTTGAAACATACGACCGGTGGTCATTCTTCTTCCTTTGAAACGGGTGCTGGTGCCGACGTCTTCACGTCATTGTTGAACCTTCTCTTCTTGAAATGTCCATTCTTATTATTTTGGCCATGATTATTACCGAAGTGGTTACCATTTCTAACATATTGATTCCCTCCATGCTTATTATCACCGCTTTGATGACTGTTATCACCGGTATTATCATTTTGCCGGCTCCTCTCTTTTGGTTTGGTTGACTCGTTATCGCGCTCCACCAACTGAGCCCTATTTACAACATCTGAATACAAACACAGTTTATGAGAAATAAGATGTTGACGTATCTCTGGCTTCAAACCTCTTAAAAACATTCGCGTCATTCTCTCTTCATTATCGACCAAATGGGACGCAAACCGGGATAACTCCGCAAACTTGGCTTCGTACTGCGACACAGTCATGTTGTTTTGCTCCAACTTGATAAATTTCACCTCCTTCATGTGACGAATGCTTTCGGGAAAGTACTTGTCATTGAACAGCTCTTGGAACTTCTCCCAAGATATCTTGAGTGCGTCAGGCTGGGTACGTTTTACCGATTCCCACAAGTGATCTGCCTCTTCACGCAACATAAAGGCAGCAAAGGGAACCTTTTACTCCTCGGAGCATCCCAAGACATCAAATATCTTGGTGATCTGCTTTATCCATGCTTCCGCCATAAGTGGTTTTGGCTCCCCCTTAAACTCCGGTGGTCCCAGCTCCTTGAACTGTTTAGCGGTGACCGCCCGAGAGTTTCCCGTGTTTCCACCTACATTTTGGACAGGAGTCGTTTTCGCCTGCTGTTGCATGAATTGCATAAAGCCTCTGAACACTTGATCATTCATCATTTGGTCAGTGTTGTTGTTTGCATGAGGATTTTCGCCTTCCTGATGCACATTATCCTGATTATTGATATGTGGTGAGTCAACGATCGCCTGTGCTCCATTGCTATTCTCAACATTCTCATATGACATTTTCAGATACTGCCAAAAAAACAAAAGGTTAATTGACATGTAACATATTATCCCTATATTCTAACCGACCAATAAAACAGCACATAAACTTAGGTAGGTCATACTAGCGAAGGAATTCCCCGTCTCTCCCCTCCTAGTACTATTCTCACATCTTAGCCAGGGATCATATCCCTAAGCTTTGATACCAACTGTGACGCCCCCAAAATTAGGTATACATCACCCATCTTGGGTCGCCAGATACATGGTACAGAATTCAAATACAACTTACTAATACAATTGTCGTGTACAATACGACAAAACATAAACTATGAGTTTGAATACAAATACTGTCTACTAGAGATTATACAAACTCAAAAGGAGTCCTCATTACAATTAGTATCATACTATTTCACAGAATAGTGAGGACTACTAATGCTATCCTCTGGACCATTACTCCGTTCCCCGACTCGTCCCATCTATATTCTCATTTCCTGAAGAGAACAGTGAAAGAAAGGGTGAGCTCAACTAGCCCAGTAAGAAATATTATGACTAAGATAATGCAGAATAAATTATCATTAGCCTTCAATAGTGTTAAACTGATAAAATATAGTAAACATCAAGTTTAACTGCAGTGAAACAAGCAATCCATTAAAAGAGTCAAGTAGAAAATAAAATCTACTATCTTTTATGATTTAAAAGTTTTTCATCACTTTTATCGCTGAGACTCAGCTTAATAAATAATCCACATCATTAGATCATCCCTGCACTACATGCTAAGGATATTCTTTAGTATCACGACCACGAATTATCCATGCACTACGGGCCAAAGATAATCATGTTTTCATCAACGATCCTGATCATGCCATAAAATAATTCATCTTTGTTCCCTTGGCCGAAGAGAATCCATAGTCATAATCATACCAAAAACTGTCCATCAATGCACTACGGGCCAATGAGGACTTTTAATTTTCACACCATTTGTAACATTACGGTCATGATTATACCTAATAATCCCTGGTCATAATCATACCAAGTCCATCTATGCACTACAGGCCACAGATGACTTTCAACAAAATATAAACATGAGGATGATGACAATGATATAAGAATTCAATAAAACAAGTTCAAGAATTATTTTATCCAGGAATTATTAACGTCCAAATTGTCAACATGATACTATTTTGTAGAGTAAAATTCAAGAATGATCAGAAGAATATTTCCATGAAAGGATACTGGATGAAGCGCAAATATCAAGGATATTCCACTAATTTCATGGAGTATAGAAGTCAGAATTTTAATCAACTGAGTAATATCGAATAGAATAACAAAAGATATCACCAAACATGCGATAGAGACCGCACAGACAGGTTATTCCAGCAGAATAATAATAACGGAACCAGGTCAGGTGAAATTCACACCGACAGGATGTTCCAACAGAATAATAAATGCAGAATAGTAAATGATAGAACCAGGTCCGGCGTATAGCACAGACAGGATATTCTGATAGAAATGTAAAGACGGAATAGTAAATGGAACCAGGTCCGGCGTATAGCACAGACAGGATATTCCGACAGAAATATAAGGACAGAATACTAAATGGATGTCATCACGTATAGGGTATTCCGCGTATATAGGTTATTCCAACAGAATTATAATGAATGGAATAACATAAGGATTTCACCAAGTATAGGGTATACCGCGTATACAGGTCATGTATAGGGTATGCCACTTTTACAGGTTATTCAAACAGAATAACAAAGAATGGAATAACATAAGTTCTCTTCAAGAATAAAGAATAACACCCCTTACCGTAAAGAAACTGGATATAGGAAAAGAAAGTTAAGTAGCAGAAATCTTTTCTTCTTTCTCTCTTACAGTTTATCTCTCTAGAGTTTCAGTGAATTCGTAAGAAAATAATGAAGGAATGAGCTTCTATTTATAGGAAAATGGAATTCATAGTAACTAATTCATGAACGGTCCAGATTGATTTACTTTAATCTGACGGTCCATATTTAAAGAAAAATCTTTTAAATAAAATATAATATATTCTATTTATATAAAAATATTTTACTATGCAAATACTATGCAAAACACTATGCAAAACACTATGCAAAACACTATGCAATACTATGTATAATAAAATATAATATATTCTATTTATAGAATAACTTTAATAAAGTATTCTGTTTAATATAAAAAGATGTTTCCGTTTTATTACGTTAATAATACGAATAAAACATAACGTCATCATCGCTATAATAATTCATATTATTAATCGACAATAATTGAATCGAACTGAGCGACTTCTCACATAAATATCAATAATCAATACCGTGTGCTACTATGCAACAACGCGTATTACTGTACTTTTACTACCCAGTAGTTCAACAGTATCAACAGTAAAACTTCCGTCGTTATTTTCAATAAAATATTTTTGTCGTTTTCTCAATCCGACAATAATTCCGTTGTGGAGTCCACCAATAATTGTACCGTCGTACGAATATTTTTTGACACAAAGAATATTCCCTGACCAATCGAATATAATATAACAACTTGCATACTTTGCAAAATTTATAAATACTACCCACAACTATAATATTATCTCAAATTCACACCATAATATTAAAAAAATTATTTCGAGAAAATTAATTCTTTATTCATAAAATCTGGGGTTTCACAGTTCTTCTCTCTGACATAAATTAGACATTTATTTTGAGAAATATTTGTTGGGAAAAAATCACCTTCCAAATACTGTTGTCTTTGATAAATTAGACGGATAAAATATCACCACATGCCAAACAGATTAAATTTGCAGTTCCACCAAAATAATAACCATGCAAGAAATAATAAGAAAATATCCAACCAAGAGACACCAAGATTTTACGTGGAAAACCCTCTAAAACTAAGAGGTAAAAACCACGGGACAAACTCCGAATAATTCACTAGAATAATATGAGAGAATACAAAGATATCTTAATTTGAGTACAAACTCAAATTACTTCACCACAATAAATATGTGATGGAACCCAAATAAAACACTCTTTTATTTGAACTATCTTTCTCTCTCTATTTTTCTAACTCTCTTCCACCCTCTTCCGAATGGAATTACTTTCATCCATCTTCCCCGGATGAGATTTCTCTCACCCACTCTTTTCTTTTCCTCTCTTCTCTCGGATGAGAGCTCTCTCAAATTGGTGTGCTTCCTTTTATAGCCGGTTGGGAGCTAAGGGAGGTAGTCAAGAAAAGGCCTAGGCATAATTCAATGGGTAGTCAAATTCTTCATTAAATGGGTGAGGACATTGACTGACAATCTCCTCCTCCGAACCCATTAGAGGAGGTGTTCACCACGACTCCGTGATCACTTGGAGTCGATTCCTGTGTCAAATTCAACTCTTGAAGAAACCACAACATTTCGTTGTCTACTCAGTAGTAGACAAAGCAATGCACTTTTGCAACTTGGACTGCCATAACACGGTTCCCCCTGCAAAAATAAACAAATACACCAAAGTAGACTCATTCTCTTCGAAACCTGCTATGTCTGCTTCTGTATAACCTTCCAAGACTGAATTTGCACTTCAAACCACAACTCCTCACTTGGAGTTAATCCCAACGAAGCCTTGACTCAACTCAAGCTTCTTGGAATTTTTCACTTTCTTCACGTCCGACTTTATCTCATCGACATGGCTCTTCTTGATGGGAGGGTCTAACTCAAACTTGACAGATTTTTGCTTGTCAAATTCTTTCACAACCGCTTTGTATCTTGGTTACGAGCTATCACTTTCTTTCTTCACTTTTGGTACCCATTTCAAGTGAAGAGCTTTCTTCTCATGGTTCTCATGCAAGGCTTTTCTTCCATCTTGCATGGCTTTGTACCACATCCTTTTTCGCCTACCCCATCTTTAACACCTTCCACATACGCCTGCATTGTGTAAAAAGCGCCTACCTTCTTTCCTCTAGTTATCACTAGAGACCCTTTAGTGAGCTTCCACTGACCTTCAACAAAGGAAATGCTATAATCATTCTTATCAAGCTTACCAGTAGACATCAAATTAAGGCGGATATCCGGAACATATCTGACTTCTCTAAGCATCAATATGCCACCATTGTTAGTCTTCAGATAAATATCTCCAATACCGATAACCTTGGATGCACTACCATTTCCCATCCGTACATAGCCAAAATCACCACTAGTGTAGGATGTGAAGATCTCACCACACGAAGTAGCATGGAACGAAGCACCCGAATCAATAACCCATTCATTAACTTGACACTTGGGTTTACCATCACTAACAAGGGCTACATCAACGTCGAATAGGTACACAATTGAGTCCTTATCCTCATCTTTTTCCTTAGACTGTTCCTTCTTTAAAAATCTGCACTCTCGCCTTATATGACCCGGTCTCTGGCAGTGAAAACAAATTATCTCTTTTTCTCTCAACCTTCTCCTGGATTTGTCATCTTCAGAAGAGCTTTTCTCTCTGTTTCTGCTGCTACTCTGCTCAATGAAAACTTGTGTTCGTGTCTCAGAATACACACCTAGCTCCTTTCGTCTTGTCTCCTCATTATGAAGACTGTCCTTGACTATCTGCATACTCATTTTTCCTTATGGAGCTGAATTACTTAGAGACACCACCAAAGTCTCCCAGCTGTTTGGCAACGAACTGAGAAGCAAAAGAGCCTGAATCTCATCATCGAGATTCAACTTCATGGTGGACAACTGGTTCACCAAACCTTGGAACTCACTTATATGCTCCGACACACTGCTCCCGTCCTTGTACTTTAGATTCACAATTTTCCGAATGACAAAAGTTTTATTTTGTGCATTCTTCTTCTCGTACATAGACTCCAATGTTGTCCATAAGGTGTGAGCATTCGTCTCCTGCGAAACATGGTGGAACACACTTTGATCAATCCACTGCCGGATGTGACCAATAATCTTCCTATTCATTTTATTCCAATCAGCCTCAGACTTATCCGCGGGCTTCTTTCCCTTGACCTCCAACGGATCATACAAATCCTTGCAATAAATGATATCCTCCATTCTGGGCTTCCAGATCAAAAAATTTGAAGAGGTCAATTTAATCATGGCTCCGACTGATTCCTCCATAAAATTTATAAAAAACAACCGAGCAAATAACCTTAGCTTTGATACCAGTTGTTGGGAAAAAATCACCTTCCAAATACTGTTGTTGGGAAAAAATTACCTTCCAAATAAAGGTGGTCGAGTATTTGCCTTGACGTATAACCAGGCGGCGGGTGCACCAGGTACTGTTTCTGGTACTCTTTTAGTTGGCAATCGCGAGGCTTCTATTTTATTTGATACGGGTTCTACTCATTCCATTGTTGCTCATTCTTTTGTTCGGCACCTGGGTGTGTCAGTCTTTGGATTCTGTTATGTCTATTGCTACCCCGATGGGGACTTCTGTTGTTATTTTTGATTTGTATCGAGGGTGTCCGATCAGTTTTGGGGATAAGATTCGTAGGGCTAATCTTCTTCCGATGTGTATGTACGATTTCGATATCATTCTTGGGATGGACTGGTTGGATAAGCACCGTGCCACTATCGATTGTTAGGCGAAGAAGGTTATATTTGGAGATGTGAAGTCTCCGGAGTTCGTGTTTTAGGGTTCACAACCGAGTAGGGTGTTGAATTTGATTTCAGCTTTGAAGGCTGGGAAGTTGGTAGCAAAGGGTTGTGAGGGGTATTTGGCATTTGTGAAAGCTACCTCTAAGGGTGAGTCTCATATTGAGGATGTTCCAATTGTCCGTGACTTTTTCGATGTGTTTCCTGAGGAGTTGTCAGGGTTTCCACCACAACGGGAAGTGGAATTTGCTATTGAGCTTGTTCCTGGTGCGGAGCCTATCTCTAAGGCGCCGTATCGGATGGCACCGTTGGAGTTGCAAGAGTTGAAGGAACAGTTGCAGGAAATGTTGGATCGTGGTATGATTCGGCCGAGTGTTTCGCCGTGGGGTGCTCCAGTCTTGTTTGTGAAGAAGAAGGAAAGGTCTATGAGGCTGTGTATAGACTACAGGGAGTTGAACAAGATCACCATCAGGAATCGGTATCCATTGCCGAGGATTGATGACTTGTTTGACCAACTTCAGGGGGCAAAGTATTTTTCGAAGATATACTTGAGGTCGGGATATCATCAGTTGAGGGTGAGGGATGAAGATATCCCTAAGACGGCTTTTCGTACCCGATATGGGCATTACGAGTTTCTGGTGATGCCATTCGGTGTGACTAACGCTGCGGCGGTGTTTATGGATTTGATGAATCGGGTGTTCAGGGAGTACCTGGACCAATTTGTCATTGTCTTTATTGATGACATTTTGGTTTACTCCAAGTCTAAGGAAGAACATGAGGAGCATCTTCGCACAGTGTTGGGGATTTTGCAGAAAGAGAAGTTGTATGCTAAATTCTCTAAATGCGAGTTTTGGTTAGAGCAAGTTGCATTTTTGGGCCACGTTGTTTCTGTTGAGGGCATTAAGGTGAATCATGCGAAGGTTGAGGCTATCACTAAATGGCCAAGACCTACTACAGTAACAGAGATTAGAAGTTTCTTGGGTTTGGCAGGGTATTATAGGCGATTTGTGGAAGGGTTTTCCTTGCTTGCCTTACTATTTACTCAGTTGATGGGAAAGGGCGTGAAGTTTATGTGGAACGAGGAGCGAGAGAAGAGTTTTGAGGAGTTGAAGAAACGACTTGTGTCAGCTCCTATACTTGCATTGCCGTCGGGGACAGGAGGCTATCAGATTTATAGTGATGCTTCTAAGACGGGCTTGGGGTGTGTTTTGATGCAACACGGTAAGGTGATTGCCTATGCTTCTAGGCAACTTAAACCTTACGAGGTGAATTACCCCACACATGATTTGGAGTTGGCAGCGGTGATTTTGCCTTAAAGATTTGGAGGCATTATTTGTATGGAGAGACTTGTGATATCTTCACCGATCACAAAAGTCTTAAATACATTTTCACTCAGAAGGAGCTCAATATGAGACAGAGGCGTTGGTTGGAGCTTCTAAAAGACTATGATGCTAGAATTCAGTATCACCCAGGAAAGGCAAATGTGGTTGCAGATGCTCTTAGCAGAAAGAGTTTTGGGAGTGTAGCAGCCCTTATTACGCAACCTCGGCTTATTTCGGATATGGAGCGGATTGAGTTGGAGTTGTATGTACGAGGTTCAGATGGACATTTGGCGGGTATGAGAGTGGAGCCCTCTCTTATCTCACGGGTCAAAGAAGCTCAAAAGGAAGATGGAGAATTATGGAGTATGGCACAGAATCTAGAGGAGGGCAAGCAGCCCGAGTTTCGTATTGATGACCATGGTGTGATTTGGTTGGGTGAGCGGTTGTGTGTACCGTCGGATCCAATCATTCGGGAGGCTGTGTTGGCTGAGGCTCATAGTTCGCCATTTTCTATTCATCCAGGTTCTACAAAGATGTATAGGGATTTGAAGAAGAATTTTTGGTGGAATGGGATGAAACGAGACGTGGCTCAATATGTTGGGAAGTGCCTCACTTGTCAACAAGTGAAGATAAAACATCAACGAGCTAGTGGGTTGTTGCAACAGTTAGACATTCCATTGTGGAAGTGGGAGGATATCACGATGGATTTTGTGACGGGTTTGCCGAAGACTTTCAGGAAGAATGATGCCATATGGGTGGTGGTGGACCGGTTGACCAAATCGGCACACTTTTTGGCTATCTATGAGGGTTACTCAGTGGATAGATTGGCACATATCTTTCAGCAGGAGATTGTTAGACTTCATGGTACTCCGGTGTCTATTGTTTTAGATCGGGACCCACGGTTCACTTCAAGGTTTTGGAAAGGGTTTCAACGAGCTTGGGGTACTCGGCTCAACTTCAGTACTTCTTTTCATCCGCAAACTGATGGGAAATCTGAAAGGACTATTCAAACGTTGGAGGATATGTTGAGGTCTTGTGCACTAAAGTGGTCGGGTAATTGGGATGATTATTTGAGCCTAGTTGAGTTTGCTAACAATAACAGCTGGCATGCAAGTATTGGGATGGCTCCTTTTGAGGCATTGTATGGTAGAAAGTGTCGGGCACCAACTTGTTGGGATCAGGTTGGCAAAGGGCCATAGAAAGGCCTGAGTTAGTTCAAATCACTACGGAGAAGGTAGCGGTGGCTAAGGAGAAATTGAAGGCGGCTCGATCATGACAGAAGTGTTATGCTGATAAGCATATGAGGACTTTAGAGTTTGAGCCTGGGGAGCATGTGTTTCTAAAAGTTTCTCCTTGGAAAGGAATTCGGCGATTTGGGTTGAAAGGGAAGCTTAGTCCGCGTTATATTGGACCATTTGAGATTTTGGAGAGGGTTGGTGAGGTTGCATATCGGTTAGCTTTGCCTCCACAGCTAGCTCACGTGCACAATGTGTTTCACGTGTCAGTGTTGAGGAGTTATCATTATCATCCGTTGCACGTGGTGCAATATCCGTTCGATAAGATTCGAGAAAATCTTACTTGTGACGAGCAAGCTGAGGCGATTTTGGATCGTCAAGAAAGGAATATGAGGAGAAAGACTATTTCGTTTGTTAAGGTTTTGTGGAGAAATCATTCGGAGCGGGAAGCTACCTGGGAAATGGAAGAGTCTATTCGAGCGGAGTATCCGCATCTTTTTGATATTTAGGTACGTTCATTCTTTTGCTTCCGGGGACGGAATCCTTTTAAGGGGTAGGTGATGTAATACCCGAAAAAAAAATGATTTTGTTTTAAAACATATTAATTAGGCTTTGTCAATTATTTGGGTCAAATTAGATATTTAATTTATGTGGGCTAATGTATTAATAAGTGATGTGGTAAAATTGGGCTTTATATTAAGTGGGTCAAATTATAATTGTATAATTTTTAAAATTCTATTAAAATAAGAGAGTAAATGAGATATATTAGCTAATAAATAAATTAGTACTAACCTAATCATACAAGCTGCCGCCGCTGCAAAGAAGTAAAACTCAAATTAGATGGTACTTTGTATTTGGTAAAGGAAGAAGAGCTTGATACCTAATTTAGGATACAGGTAAGCTATATGTATATATGTCTTTTGCAATCTTTAATTAGTGATGGCTGTGAAGTATTGGTTTGAATATTAAAAGTTCGTAAAATATGTTTTGTTACCTGCTAAGGTATATATATTCATAAATTTATATTTATATGATACAAAGCAAAGCAATTGATTGTAGAATTAGTATTAACATACTGTAGTAATAATATTATAATTATATATATTAGTTAGTGATCAGAACATTACTATTCGGTTGGCTATGTGAATAAAAGACAAGTTAAGCTTTTAATAAAGTATTGTATGGTTTTGTTAATTGTTATAGTATTTTATTTATTTATTTATTTATTTTATTTTTTTCCTAATGAATTGATTTATGAACTTGGATAATGTTTATGCCCAACATAGTGAACTGCTTGTATTATTTTTTATATATATATAAATTACGTATATTGCCGACAATAAAATTTGGTAATTAACATAGGTTATACTAATAGAGGATAAGATAGGAACTATTGAATTTAATAAGTATTATTAAATTATAAGTTAATTATTTATTTATTTTATTTTTTAGTTTGAACGGGGAGAATTTAACGAGACATATTGGAATAATAATTTTGGGTATTACATTGCTTAATCCAGGTACGGATTCCGTACTTTTTCAGCGAGACTCTTTTGTTTTTAATTTGTTCGTTTTGTTATTCGTTCCGAAATTAGTATTGCATCTCATAATTATTCCTTGTCAATTTATTTTGATAGTTCCGTTTTGGTATTGATACTTAAAACTCGTGTTTGTACTCTTGATCTAATGTATCATCTTTGGTATTTATTTTGATTCTCGTAGAAAGTACATGTTAATATTTTTGGAGACTTTGTGACGCCCCCAAATCCGGGTTATCTTTAACTCGGGTTTGGTGCTCACGATACTATTATACCCATTCATAATAAAAGAAGACTATCTTATATTACATAACTTAAATCCCAGGTTCTATAGACCTTTACATAACTTACGAATTTTAATATCATTACACAACATAGCATTAACAATATTTATTACATTTACTACTTAAATAAGCACATGCGCTTAATAAAAGACTATTCAACAACTTTGCTCTTTCCCTTGTCTTTTCCAGATGGACCAGCAACTTCATTCTTAACTGAAAACATTATATTTAACGCAAGGGTGAGCAACAAGCTTGCTCAGCAAGGAAATAAGCAGCTAAATATAATGGAACAGAAATATTCTATCAATGAGGATTCAACAATAAATACTGAACAAGATACTTCTTTAAAAGTGCTGAGTCTGAAAATTTTGACTTTAGTATGCTGTAAGGTCAAATGACCAGTGAACTCTTTGCTAGAATTGACAGTAATAGTACTACAATTCATGGATACATACAGTTTATAAAAGCTGATATATATCCTAGACTCGTACTTTAGGGGATCAGCCTAAGTACCCTACATTGTGCACAACATAACAGTCTAATGACACTTTACATGTCCTTCGGAATCATATGTCCGGTACAATATACCCCTATAAAAGGGTTGTTCATTCACAGCATTATATAAGAATCCATACCATAATAACAAAATGGCTTGGAAAGTTTTAACTGATAAATTCATGAATAATATCAATATATCTTAACAATTGTCTAACCGAAGTAATGGTATTGACATACTTTCAATGTAAACTCGTTTCAAGATAGAAAAGTTGATATCTATTCTTTTGAAGCTGATTGGAATAAAAAGGCTTTTTATCCTTATTTTATTCATAAATAAGGACAGACAGTTCAGAAATTAAAGAACCTGTCCACTGCAGAATAATTGCTCAATAAAGAGTAAGAGTTAGAAACTTGCCTTGTTTGTAGACTATTGATAGGATTCAGCTTAATATGTTCTCACAAAATCCTACACAGTTATTTATTTTAACAAGTATGTTAATCACATAGCTAAGTTATATAATTTGTAAACTCACATACCACATAATTTCAGTGATCATTGTTGTAGTTAAATTCCAACATTTTATACATTTTTCAAATATCTCATCCATACTTTCATAATAGACATTTTTCACTTTGATGGGGTTCACATACTTACAACAAGTAATGGAGATCACATTACAGTTATTTATTTAGATTAACCAAGTATGTTAGCCATATAGCCAAGTCATATATCATGTATTTTTAGTGATCATGGTTATATTTCCTATATTTGATACATTTTTCAAATATCTCACCCATGTTTTTATTCTCACTAATTTTCTCTTTAATGGTGTCACACCCAACCTATATAATGCTTGTATTTATTAGGCTTTAACACATGGGTGTTTTTAATTTTAGCATACAAAAATGTTTTTGTAACTTTGTTAGAGGTATCACCAATTTATATGCTCAACACATTTGTTTGTTTAGAATTTGTAAATGCTGGGTAAGCTTCTTAATCACATCTCAAAGCCCAAAAACTGCTATAGCAGTTCGGTTGCTCTAATTTGTTGCTGCCTAATGGCAATGGCTCATTCTTCTTTTCTAATCCCATGTTCCTTTAAGTCTTATCATGAATCTATAATACTTTATGAGATTAACAGTTTTTAAGTTTTCAATAATAAGGATCTTAAGGTAGATTAAGTTATTCTTAGGTTTAACTGACTTTGGCAAGCTCATCACTCCAATAGCAGTTAAGTGAGGCTACTTCTGTTGTTGACTGCTAGGCAGTCCCATGATTTTTTTATCACTTTTTCAGTCTCAACTTGCAAACCTACTCAACTACATCGAATGATTAGCTTCCTAAAATTACAACTTTCCACCAATCATGGTTACCTAAACTGTTTTAACAGTTTATTTGCTATCAACTGCTGCTGCACATAGGCAGCAGCCCTCCCTTCTTGCCAACTGCTGCTACTAATGTTGCTGCTGTCAAAAACAGCAGCCATGCTCCCCTATTCAACTCTCCTTCTTGTAACTTTATAATAACTTATGTTATGCACTTTACTTAAGCTCAAGTTTTAGCATAATTGTTTTAGAATTTAGCAGTCTATTAATAAGAATGTTAAGCCTTCTAAATCATGATTTCC
Organism: Panax japonicus; assembly: GCA_020205505.1. NCBI lineage: Eukaryota > Viridiplantae > Streptophyta > Magnoliopsida > Apiales > Araliaceae > Panax > Panax japonicus. The sequence goes on from CM035102.1 coordinate 65,550,201, forward strand.
AAGTTACCTAAACTACCATCCATTTGCTGTTTCTTATCACCATTGTCCGTGAGCAACAACTTCCTCCCCTTCCTTGCTTATTGGTCCAGCCATTTACTCATCCTAGCTGGTCCTATTGCACAATATAACACAGCAGCGTGCGCTGGCTGCTGCGATCTGCAGCAGCCCAGCCAGTTCTCCCCTTTTTCACAGATCCTATTTTAGCAATTTGAATAATCTTTGCTATATAGGTTTTATTTGCAACCAATTTTTAAATACTTGCATATGGTATATGAAAATGTTTTTAGCATTTATAACCCCTCCATATTAGTCTTAATAGACTGTCCAAAACAGTGCTGGCATGCTAATTTTATTAATTCTTCTCTAAGTTAAGACTAAATTTTATTTCATTCTAAGAGGCTTAACTTGCTAATTATCAATACAAGTAATACATGACTCCATTCCAGCCTTGTTCGTGTCTAATATCTGACTGTTGACTTAAGCAGTCCACTGGGACTTTCGTCGAGCATGTGGTGTGCATGGTTTCAGTTTACTAGTGCCATAGCAATTTGCTTGTTTTAGAAAGCCAACATTATCATCCTTATTACTCCTCAGCCCATCCTATCTCCTCTACTCAAATTCAGCACCTAACACTATCACAATGGCATTTGTCAAATAGCAGTTCATAAAAATATCATATAGCAGTCCTTATGTCTATACCAGCCTCTTTAGGTAAGGTTTAGTGCTAAGGCATCAAAACAGTCCTTATAATACAATGGCAGTTGGCAAAACAACACATATAGTGCTAGCAGTCGGTTATCATGGAAATATAGCATAGCAGCAAATTAGCATAGCAGTCATTTTGGCACGGTTCAGTGCTAAGTCCTCAAAACAGTCCTCATACTACCATGACAGTTAACAAGGTTACACAGGTAATACAAGCAGTCAGCCAGCATAATAATATAGCATAGCAGTGATTTTTTTTTTTAATACTACAACCGTTAGTAAAGCAACACATATCAGTTCATGTAATAACAGTTAGTATGGCACTAAAGTCCTTCTAGCAACCATTTATGCTCATTCCAGCCCAACAATAAGTATATTGTCATAGTCCATTAAGTATACCAGTTCTGGGCATGTTAATATAATTTTACATCATAAATAACCAACCAATTTGGGACTCTCTTTCCAACTACATGATGTTTTGCCATTTAGCAGTTTTAGATAAGTATCTTAGGCATGGTTTATCACACCAAAACAGTAGCAAGCACTATTATGTATCTCTTTCTAACAAAACATTTTATCTACCAAATATATACATGATTTAAAGCATTTAGAGGCAAGGTCTTTAAGTTTTTTTTTTTTTTTTTATCAAAACAGCCTCTCAATCTCTTCATCACAAGGGTTATAAAATCATGCACTTGATATATGATCTAAAAACTTGTATACAAGGTACTAGTACTCAAACATAGGCTTCCAAAATAGTTTTGATAAAACTTATCATTGCAGTTCATAGTAGTATAGCACAGCATACTTTTCCAGTTTATTATAATAACAGTTACACACACATATTTCTTTAGTACTAAAGTTTAATACAAGGTTTATAGCTTGCTCTTTAATTACCTTGAGGTATTCACCCCTTTTTGTTAAGAATATGATACACATATAGCATACTAATTTGTCCCAGCTATTAATTCTTTCTAGTAATGATCAACACAGTCCATATAGAGTATTATAGACATGGTTTAATACCATTATACTAAAACAGTACCAAATATTGAATTTCATGTGCAAGTACTTGCTATATATCATATTTTCCATAGTTAAACATATGGGTGTAATACCTTAAGATTTTTCTCAAACAGTCTCTAGTAGGCTTTAGGTTCATAGCAACAAAACACTTACACAGTTATGTTTAGACATTAAAAATTACATGATCATACTTAAGGCTTATCATTTATAGTAAAAGAGGTTAGTATTACAACCATGGTAGTCAATAGCAGTCCTTATTAATCATTATAGCATAACAGTCCACTTATCACTGTAACAGTTCATTGGTAATCCCAGATCATGCTAACCGAAACCACGTTATTATCACAGTATAACAGCTCCTTTATGTTACTTTAGTTTCAACTATGAATATTAATCAACTAGTTACAAGGAGAAGGTGAAATCTTTTAGCATGCTCGATAATTTAGTAATAATATATGGTTTATTCGACTATCCTTTTCTTTAAATCACAGTTAACATAAACCATAAACTAAATAAATTCTTAGCTTGGCAATTCATCAAACACCTAGAGTGCAGTTCTTATATATGCATATATTACAAACTCTCTTAGCATCATTATTTCCCAGCCGTATGGCTTAATCAATCAACAGGTATAAGACTATACTAAACAGTTACAATCATAACAGTACACATATCCAAAGAAACAGCACAAATGCCCCTTATATCTATTCCAGGCCATTCGGCCGGAACAGAGCAGGAGTGGTAAACAAAATGGACCGGAAAGAGGATAGGAAAGAGTACCTTATTAGCTTAGAGGTGGCAATAGATTACTGCCTAACTCTTTCTTTTAGCCGAGGCTCTCCCGCTCTCTCTATATGACTGGATTGATATAGCTCTTTGGCCTCTGATAAGGGATAAAGCTAAACTAGTTAATAAGCTTGGCCCTTTTTATGGCTGAGCTTATACTGTTAAATGCATCACCCCCTAGTTGCCTCCTACACAGTCATCATCCCTAACCTAGCATTGTGCAGTCCCTTCACAGCCACCCTAGCAGACCTTAGCTTACTTGCTACCTTATCCTCTGCAAGTGTAGCTGACCTGTTGTTTGTTTGTTAGCCAAACTGATCAAGCTAACTAAGAATTTACGTAGAGTCTGCATAAGCTACTAATCACTGTCTAATGTAACTATCTCAGTTAACTACCTTCCTATATGGGCTGATACATGGAGCTTAAGGAAGGCTGGCAAGGAGATTGGGCTGAGTTTATTCCTTTACATTTGTTGGGCTAACAAGATATAATTCACATATTTTAGATAAGTACTAGCCCTTTATACAAAATAATAAAAGGCTTGCAAACATATGCTTGGGTTGGCCCAATTTATGAACATGGTCTTTTATCTATTATTTTCTCTAACAACAATAGTTAGCACATTTTATTGATATGACTATCTTAAATATTTCAAGATGGTGCACTATTTCTTTATCCTACACAAATCAAGATGCTAAGTAAACTAGTAAATAAATAATAGTTTAGTCACAATAAAAAGTAAAAAAAAAAATTATACGTAAAATTTTACCTTGAATATTACATGGGATTTTCTGAGTCATTACATTCTCCCCTCCTTATAAGGATTCCGTCCTCGGAATCACAAGTACAAGGTTACTCAAAAAGATGGGGGTAACTTTTCTTCATCTTTTCTTCGAGTTCCCACGTAGCTTCTTCAGCACTGTGGTTCCTCCATATCACCTTCACAGAAGGTATTATTTTGTTTCTTAAAACTTGCTCTTTCCTATCAATGATTTGAATAGGAACTTCTTCATAGGTTAGATCTTTTTCAACCTGAATAGGTTCATATTGGATTACATGCTTGTGATCTGGTTTATAAGGTCGTAGTACCGATGCATGAAATACGTTATGGATGTGGCCTAGTTCCGGAGGTAAAGCTACTTCATAAGCCACTTCACCTATTTGTTTCAGTACTTCGAAAGGCCCTATGAATCTTGGACTCAGTTTTCCCTTCTTTCCAAATCTGATTTTTCCCTTCCAGGGAGATACTTTTAAAAACACATACGATCCTATTTCAAAGTCTCTCTTTTGACGGTGCAAGTCTGCATACTTCTTTTGCCTGTCTTGAGCTGCCACCAATCTTGCTCGTATTACTCGGATGATTTCTGCAGTTTGTTGAACCATTTCTGGTCCCAGCAATTTACGTTCTCCTACCTCATCCCAATAGAGTGGGGTTCTGCATTTTCTCCCGTACAATGCCTCGTACGGCGGCATCCCTATACTGGCGTGATAACTGTTATTATACGCAAACTCGACCAATGGTAAGTGATCATCCCAATTGCCCTTGAAATCCATGACACATGCTCTCAGCATATCTTCCAGTGTCTGAATTGTTCTTTCGCTTTGGCCGTCAGTTTGAGGGTGATACGCCGTACTTAATTTTAACTGTGTCCCCATACGTTCTTGCAGACTACGCCAAAAATTGGATGTGAATCGCGGATCTCGATCAGATACGATTGATAATGGAACGCCATGTCTTGATACAATCTCTTTAACGTATAATCTAGCCAATTGATCTAGATTAAATCTGACCTTAATTGGTAAGAAATGTGCTGACTTTGTTAATCGATCTACGACAACCCATATAGCGTCGAAGCCTTTCTGTGTGGTTGGAAGTCCCACAACAAAATCCATAGTTATGTGTTCCCATTTCCATTCCAGAATTTCTAACGGTTGTAGCAATCCGCTTGGTCTCTGATGCTCAGCTTTCACTCTTTGACAGGTTAGGCACCTACTGACGTATTCTGCCACTTCTCTTTTCAAATTGGGCCACCAAAAGTGTTGTCGAAGGTCTTGGTACATCTTTGTGCTACCCGGGTGAATTGAGAAATTTGAGCTGTGTGCTGCTTGTAAGATTTCTTCTTTTAGGTCTGGTACTGCTGGTACCCATACTCTTCCCTCAAATCGCAATAATCCGTCTTGGTTGATTTTGAACTTGGTTGTCTCTCCATCCTCTATCTGTTTTTGCAACTTTTTGCATTCCTCATCTTGATCCTGGGCTTCTTTTACTCTGTCCAACAAAACTGGACGCATCTCTACGTTGTACAGCTTCTCTTCCGGCTCTCTTGGATATTTCACTTCAATCTTCATTTTCTCCATTTCTTTGATGAGATCCTCTTGATTTGTCAGCGTCTCTAATCTTTCTCGTCCCTTTCGGCTTAGAGCGTCGGCGACTACGTTAGCTTTCCCAGGATGATACAAAATTTCGCAATCGTAGTCTTTGATCAGTTCTAACCATCTTCTCTGCCTCATGTTTAATTCCTTTTGAGTGAAGATATACTTCAGACTTTTATGGTCTGTGTATATCTCACATTTTTCGCCATACAGATAATGTCTCCAAATCTTTAGAGCGAATACTACGGCTGCCAGTTCCAAGTCGTGCGTAGGGTACCCTTTCTCGTAATCTTTCAACTGGCGAGACGCATATGCAATGACCTTTCCGTGCTGCATCAAAACGCAACCAAGCCCTTTATGTGACGCATCGCTGTAAACAACAAAACCACCCGTATCGTCTGGTAAGGATAGCACTGGTGCTTCACTCAATCTTTTCTTTAATTCTTGGAAACTCTCTTCACATTTTTCTGACCAAACGAACTTTACAGCTTTTCTGGTCAAATTTGTTAAAGGTCCTGATAATTTCGAAAAGTCTTTGATGAATCTACGGTAATAACCTGCTAGACCTAAGAAACTTCGTATTTCAGTCGGCGTCTTCGGTCGTTCCCAGTTAATTACCGCCTCCACTTTTGCCGGATCTACTGATATCCCTTCATGGTCAATTACGTGTCCCAAAAATTGCACTTTTTCCAACCAAAACTCGCATTTTGAAAACTTTGCGTACAACTTTTCTCTTCTCAAAATCTCTAATACCATCTTCAAATGTTCAGCATGCTCCTCTCGAATCTTTGAATATATCAAGATATCGTCAATGAATACCACCACGAATTTATCTAAGTAAGGTTTGAATACCCGGTTCATTAAATCCATGAATGCTGCTGGTGCATTAGTTAGTCCAAACGACATCACTAGGAACTCATAATGGCCGTAACGAGTCCTAAATGCGGTCTTAGGCACGTCCTCATTCCTCACTTTCAATTGGTGATAACCCGTACGCAAATCTATCTTGGAAAAATAACGAGCTCCCTTCAGTTGATCAAAAAGATCATCGATTCTTGGTAAGGGATACTTATTCTTGATGGTGACTTTGTTCAATTCTCTGTAGTCGATACACAGTCGTAACGATCCATCTTTCTTTTTAACAAATAATACAGGTGCTCCCCAGGGAGACACACTCGGTTGAATGTACTTTTTGTCTAATAATTCTTGTAATTGAATCATTAGTTCTTTCATCTCTACTGGAGCCATTCGGTATGGAGCTTTTGAAATTGGATTTGTACCAGGTACTAAGTCTATCGCGAATTCGATCTCCCGGTCTGGTGGCAACCCTGGCAAATCATTTGGAAATACATCCAAGAATTCTCTTACTATTGGTATTTGTTCTATTTCTGGCTCCATCCTCTGGGTGTCAACGATATGGGCTAAATAACCAACACACCCTTTTCTTAACAACTTCTTGGCCTGCATCATCGTCAGACAACATGACTGTCTCGGCGATTTACTACCATAAAACACAATTTTGGATTTACTAGGAGTCTGAAGGTTTATGCATTTCCTTTGGCAATCAATTACCGCCCCGTAGTTGTATAACCAATCCATTCCCAGTATTACGTCAAATTCACCTAATCGAATGGGGATTAGATTTACAGTAAAGTTATGACCCCGTATATCCATATTACAATTTTTATGGACATGAGTTACGGGAATAACTTCCTTATTTGCGACCTCGATATTTAAAGGACGATCTAATCTTTCAGGAGTTAATTCTAACCGTTGAGCAAATTCTTCAGATATAAAAGAACAGGTAGCACCCGAATCAAATAGTATGTAGGCATTAACGTTATTGACGGAAATGATACCTGACACCACCTCCTTTGATGCCACTGCATCCTGTACTGTCATATTAAATGTCCTGGCAATTGGTCGATTGGATGAGGTTGGTCCCCCGATTGTCAGCTTCCCATCGTTGTTTCCTTTCTTTGGACAATTTTTGATCTGGTGATCAGCAGCTCCACATGCAAAGCATCCTTGACTCTTCCTTGGGTTGGTGCAGTTAGGAGAGATGTGGCCCTCCTGCCCGCATTTGTAACAGACTGTCTTCCCTTTCAGACAGATTCCGAGATGATTTTTCCCACACTTTTTGCACGCTTCAATCTTCCTTCTTGGTTCTCCTTGCTTGTTGCTAAATTTGTTGCTTTTGTTATTCCACTTTCTTTTGTTAAAATTATTTCCCTTGCTGCTTCCTTCTTGAGATCCTCCAGCTATCTTCTTGGTCTTCTTCTCTTGGTGAAATTTGGCCAATGCCTCAGTTCCTCCTTCAGCGATTATGGCTTTTTCCAGTATGCCTGAAAATGTATTTATCTGAAACATCGAAACCTTGCTGAACAATACCGGCTTCAATCCTTGTTCAAATCTCCGAGCCTTCCGTTCCTCAGTGTCCACTTGGTGCGGCGCAAACCTCGATAGTTCATTAAATTTTGCAGCATAATCAGGTACCGTCATACTTCCTTGTTTAAATTCAAGAAATTCAACTTCCATCTTGTTTTTCATGATACGGGGAAAGTAGGCTTCAAAGAATAGTTCTTTAAACCTATCCCACGTCACGACTCCTACTCCAGCTCTACTTTTATTGGCTCCCCACCAGTAGTTTGCTTCTCCTTTCAGCATGAACGTGGCAAAAGCTGTCTTTTGATTTTCAGCAACTCGGACAACTTCGAAGACCTTTTCCATTTCATTTACCCAAGTTTGGGCTTCTATCGGATTGTTGGTTCCCTTGAACTCTGGGGGTCCTACTGCTTTAAAATCTTTAAAGGTAGTCAAACGACCTTCAAGAGGGTTTGGATTTACGGCCGGTGCGGTATTCCTTCCTTGAAATGCTTGAGTTAATAAGTCGATAAACTGCTGCATAGGATTTTCAGGTACTTCCGTGTTATTTACGGACTCTTCTTGAGTTGATGGGGTTGGTGCCCCAAGTCTTCCTCTTCCTCTTCCTCTCCATCTTGGTGGCATTTTCTGTATAATATAAGTTTTTATATCTTTATCATTTAATTGATATTATAATGCACATTGTATTAAATACACAGGTCTTTCAATAACAGAAAACATTCATATATATATATATGCCTTTTAAACGTTTTGCCAAACACCTTACATGTTGTTGCATAAGGCTACACATCTTAATCCCTTGACTATATATAGTCGGGATTTACATTTAACTGCCCTTTTTCTACAAAAGACGGCCTCAAAAGTATTATCCCCATAGTATACAAAAGAGGGGTATATCTACCTACTACAGACATAATATTAAAATACTTATAATAAACAGACACATCATAAGAGCTTAGTCCAACTACTAGAGAAGCATGCCCCGCCTTTTGGCGCTGTAAAGCTCCTCATCTCCAATGTCTAACACCCTTTTTCGAGTTAACACCAACTCGCTTCCACCTTCATCTATAGGGTGTAGCTGCACCCTTTGCTTCCAGCGTCCGAAAGCCGATTCAAACGCATAGTCCATTTTGTCTATCTTGACATCTTTGCCCCTAACTTCCATCTCCAACTCATAAGCTCTGCCTGAAACCCTATCTCGTTGTTGTTCAGTCCTCACTAGATCAGCCTTCAGGACTTCCACCTCATGTCTAAGAATAACATTTTCTTGCCTCAGAGCCTCCTTTTGGCAGGCGGAACCATGGAGTGCATGTCCCATCTCTACATTCTTTGATATGGTATATACTACCAATGACTCAAACAACTCTACGGAAGCTTGCTGTTCTTCCTTCTCACCCTCTAATTCTTCAATTCGGTTTTCCAGTTCGAGGTTCTTAAGAGTCAGTTCCATTAGGGTGTCAGCCTCTTCAATAAAGGGTTCTTCAGAGAAACCCCCAATATATTCCTCTGGCTCTTCTTGTTTCACCTCTTCCTTGACTCGACTGGATTCAGCTATTTCAGGCATCTACAAAACATTTAATAAAACTTGATAAGTTTCCATATAACATTATCAAGTAAACATATTTAACTATTTATTTTCTTTAATGAATTTTCCAGAATTCATCTATTATACTCGAAAAGAGTTGACTATTTTTCTCAAGGTCATAATCCTAAGGTGTTTTTCCCCATTCCTAAGGTTTATAACCTAACAGCTCTGATACCAACCTGTGACGCCCCCAAATCCGGGTTATCTTTAACTCGGGTTTGGTGCTCACGATACTATTATACCCATTCATAATAAAAGAAGACTATCTTATATTACATAACTTAAATCCCAGGTTCTATAGACCTTTACATAACTTACGAATTTTAATATCATTACACAACATAGCATTAACAATATTTATTACATTTACTACTTAAATAAGCACATGCGCTTAATAAAAGACTATTCAACAACTTTGCTCTTTCCCTTGTCTTTTCCAGATGGACCAGCAACTTCATTCTTAACTGAAAACATTATATTTAACGCAAGGGTGAGCAACAAGCTTGCTCAGCAAGGAAATAAGCAGCTAAATATAATGGAACAGAAATATTCTATCAATGAGGATTCAACAATAAATACTGAACAAGATACTTCTTTAAAAGTGCTGAGTCTGAAAATTTTGACTTTAGTATGCTGTAAGGTCAAATGACCAGTGAACTCTTTGCTAGAATTGACAGTAATAGTACTACAATTCATGGATACATACAGTTTATAAAAGCTGATATATATCCTAGACTCGTACTTTAGGGGATCAGCCTAAGTACCCTACATTGTGCACAACATAACAGTCTAATGACACTTTACATGTCCTTCGGAATCATATGTCCGGTACAATATACCCCTATAAAAGGGTTGTTCATTCACAGCATTATATAAGAATCCATACCATAATAACAAAATGGCTTGGAAAGTTTTAACTGATAAATTCATGAATAATATCAATATATCTTAACAATTGTCTAACCGAAGTAATGGTATTGACATACTTTCAATGTAAACTCGTTTCAAGATAGAAAAGTTGATATCTATTCTTTTGAAGCTGATTGGAATAAAAAGGCTTTTTATCCTTATTTTATTCATAAATAAGGACAGACAGTTCAGAAATTAAAGAACCTGTCCACTGCAGAATAATTGCTCAATAAAGAGTAAGAGTTAGAAACTTGCCTTGTTTGTAGACTATTGATAGGATTCAGCTTAATATGTTCTCACAAAATCCTACACAGTTATTTATTTTAACAAGTATGTTAATCACATAGCTAAGTTATATAATTTGTAAACTCACATACCACATAATTTCAGTGATCATTGTTGTAGTTAAATTCCAACATTTTATACATTTTTCAAATATCTCATCCATACTTTCATAATAGACATTTTTCACTTTGATGGGGTTCACATACTTACAACAAGTAATGGAGATCACATTACAGTTATTTATTTAGATTAACCAAGTATGTTAGCCATATAGCCAAGTCATATATCATGTATTTTTAGTGATCATGGTTATATTTCCTATATTTGATACATTTTTCAAATATCTCACCCATGTTTTTATTCTCACTAATTTTCTCTTTAATGGTGTCACACCCAACCTATATAATGCTTGTATTTATTAGGCTTTAACACATGGGTGTTTTTAATTTTAGCATACAAAAATGTTTTTGTAACTTTGTTAGAGGTATCACCAATTTATATGCTCAACACATTTGTTTGTTTAGAATTTGTAAATGCTGGGTAAGCTTCTTAATCACATCTCAAAGCCCAAAAACTGCTATAGCAGTTCGGTTGCTCTAATTTGTTGCTGCCTAATGGCAGTGGCTCATTCTTCTTTTCTAATCCCATGTTCCTTTAAGTCTTATCATGAATCTATAATACTTTATGAGATTAACAGTTTTTAAGTTTTCAATAATAAGGATCTTAAGGTAGATTAAGTTATTCTTAGGTTTAACTGACTTTGGCAAGCTCATCACTCCAATAGCAGTTAAGTGAGGCTACTTCTGTTGTTGACTGCTAGGCAGTCCCATGATTTTTTTATCACTTTTTCAGTCTCAACTTGCAAACCTACTCAACTACATCGAATGATTAGCTTCCTAAAATTACAACTTTCCACCAATCATGGTTACCTAAACTGTTTTAACAGTTTATTTGCTATCAACTGCTGCTGCACATAGGCAGCAGCCCTCCCTTCTTGCCAACTGCTGCTACTAATGTTGCTGCTGTCAAAAACAGCAGCCATGCTCCCCTATTCAACTCTCCTTCTTGTAACTTTATAATAACTTATGTTATGCACTTTACTTAAGCTCAAGTTTTAGCATAATTGTTTTAGAATTTAGCAGTCTATTAATAAGAATGTTAAGCCTTCTAAATCATGATTTCCAAGTTACCTAAACTACCATCCATTTGCTGTTTCTTATCACCATTGTCCGTGAGCAACAACTTCCTCCCCTTCCTTGCTTATTGGTCCAGCCATTTACTCATCCTAGCTGGTCCTATTGCACAATATAACACAGCAGCGTGCGCTGGCTGCTGCGATCTGCAGCAGCCCAGCCAGTTCTCCCCTTTTTCACAGATCCTATTTTAGCAATTTGAATAATCTTTGCTATATCGGTTTATTTGCAACCAATTTTTAAATACTTGCATATGGTATATGAAAATGTTTTTAGCATTTATAACCCCTCCATATTAGTCTTAATAGGCTGTCCAAAACAGTGCTGGCATGCTAATTTTATTAATTCTTCTCTAAGTTAAGACTAAATTTTATTTCATTCTAAGAGGCTTAACTTGCTAATTATCAATACAAGTAATACATGACTCCATTCCAGCCTTGTTCGTGTCTAATATCTGACTGTTGACTTAAGCAGTCCACTGGGACTTTCGTCGAGCATGTGGTGTGCATAGTTTCAGTTTACTAGTGCCATAGCAATTTGCTTGTTTTAGAAAGCCAACATTATCATCCTTATTACTCCTCAGCCCATCCTATCTCCTCTACTCAAATTCAGCACCTAACACTATCACAATGGCATTTGTCAAATAGCAGTTCATAAAAATATCATATAGCAGTCCTTATGTCTATACCAGCCTCTTTAGGTAAGGTTTAGTGCTAAGGCATCAAAACAGTCCTTATAATACAATGGCAGTTGGCAAAACAACACATATAGTGCTAGCAGTCGGTTATCATGGAAATATAGCATAGCAGCAAATTAGCATAGCAGTCATTTTGGCACGGTTCAGTGCTAAGTCCTCAAAACAGTCCTCATACTACCATGACAGTTAACAAGGTTACACAGGTAATACAAGCAGTCAGCCAGCATAATAATATAGCATAGCAGTGAATTTTTTTTTTAATACTACAACCGTTAGTAAAGCAACACATATCAGTTCATGTAATAACAGTTAGTATGGCACTAAAGTCCTTCTAGCAACCATTTATGCTCATTCCAGCCCAACAATAAGTATATTGTCATAGTCCATTAAGTATACCAGTTCTGGGCATGTTAATATAATTTTACATCATAAATAACCAACCAATTTGGGACTCTCTTTCCAGCTACATGATGTTTTGCCATTTAGCAGTTTTAGATAAGTATCTTAGGCATGGTTTATCACACCAAAACAGTAGCAAGCACTATTATGTATCTCTTTCTAACAAAACATTTTATCTACCAAATATATACATGATTTAAAGCATTTAGAGGCAAGGTCTTTAAGTTTTTTTTTTTTTATCAAAACAGCCTCCCAATCTCTTAATCACAAGGGTTATAAAATCATGCACTTGATATATGATCTAAAAACTTGTATACAAGGTACTAGTACTCAAACATAGGCTTCCAAAATAGTTTTGATAAAACTTATCATTGCAGTTCATAGTAGTATAGCACAGCATACTTTTCCAGTTTATTATAATAACAGTTACACACACATATTTCTTTAGTACTAAAGTTTAATACAAGGTTTATAGCTTGTTCTTTAATTACCTTGAGGTATTCACCCCTTTTTGTTAAGAATATGATACACATATAGCATACTAATTTGTCCCAGCTATTAATTCTTTCTAGTAATGATCAACACAGTCCATATAGAGTATTATAGACATGGTTTAATACCATTATACTAAAACAGTACCAAATATTGAATTTCATGTGCAAGTACTTGCTATATATCATATTTTCCATAGTTAAACATATGGGTGTAATACCTTAAGATTTTTCTCAAACAGTCTCTAGTAGGCTTTAGGTTCATAGCAACAAAACACTTACACAGTTATGTTTAGACATTAAAAATTACATGATCATACTTAAGGCTTATCATTTATAGTAAAAGAGGTTAATATTACAACCATGGTAGTCAATAGCAGTCCTTATTAATCATTATAGCATAACAGTCCACTTATCACTGTAACAGTACATTGGTAATCCCAGATCATGCTAACCGAAACCACGTTATTATCACAGTATAACAGCTCCTTTATGTTACTTTAGTTTCAACAATGAATATTAATCAACTAGTTACAAGGAGAATGTGAAATCTTTTAGCATGCTCGATAATTTAGTAATAATATATGGTTTATTCGACTATCCTTTTCTTTAAATCACAGTTAACATAAACCATAAACTAAATAAATTCTTAGCTTGGCAATTCATCAAACACCTAGAGTGCAGTTCTTATATATGCATATATTACATACTCTCTTAGCATCATTATTTCCCAGCCGTATGGCTTAATCAATCAACAGGTATAAGACTATACTAAACAGTTACAATCACAACAGTACACATATCCAAAGAAACAGCACAAATGCCCCTTATATCTATTCCAGGCCATTCGGCCGGAACAGAGCAGGAGTGGTAAAAAAAAATGGACCGGAAAGAGGATAGGAAAGAGTACCTTATTAGCTTAGAGGTGGCAATAGATTACTGCCTAACTCTTTCTTTTAGCCGAGGCTCTCCCGCTTTCTCTATATGACTGGATTGATATAGCTCTTTGGCCTCTGATAAGGGATGAAGCTAAACTAGTTAATAAGCTTGGCCCTTTTTATGGCTGAGCTTATACTGTTAAATGCATCACCCCCTAGTTGCCTCCTACACAGTCATCATCCCTAACCTAGCATTGTGCAGTCCCTTCACAGCAACCCTAGCAGACCTTAGCTTACTTGCTACATTATCCTCTGCAAGTGTAGCTGACCTGTTGTTTGTTTGTTAGCCAAACTGATCAAGCTAACTAAGAATTTACGTAGAGTCTGCATAAGCTACTAATCACTGCCTAATGTAACTATCTCAGTTAACTACCTTCCTATATGGGCTGATACATGGAGCTTAAGGAAGGCTGGCAAGGAGATTGGGCTGAGTTTATTCCTTTACATTTGTTGGGCTAACAAGATATAATTCACATATTTTAGATAAGTACTAGCCCTTTATACAAAATAATAAAAGGCTTGCAAACATATGCTTGGGTTGGCCCAATTTATGAACATGGTCTTTTATCTATTATTTTCTCTAACAACAATAGTTAGCACATTTTATTGATATGACTATCTTAAATATTTCAAGATGGTGCACTATTTCTTTATCCTACACAAATCAAGATGCTAAGTAAACTAGTAAATAAATAATAGTTTAGTCACAATAAAAAGTAAAAAAAAAAATTATACGTAAAATTTTACCTTGAATATTACATGGGATTTTCTGAGTCATTACAGACTTTGAGTTGATGATTCATTTCAGTTTAACATGTACATATTAGAAACCCTTTTGTTGATATTATGTCGCATGTGTTGTGACATGGTATCCTTGTTAGAATACCGTAGGGTATACCTGAGCTATAACCACCTGTGGAGGTACCACAGGCATGTCCTCTTGGCACCGAGGCATGACACCTTCCGTGGCGGTGTGATCAGTCCACAGCGTCTCCGTTTTGTGCTCCGGTGGGAGTTGGCCATTTGGTGTTTTGTTGTGGGAGGCGTATGGGTCGACCCTAGTTTTCTGTTCTGCGGATTGTTGATGTTTGTGCCAAACACGCCTTCCGATTTTGCACGCATCTGGATTGCACAGTCCGATGTGTGATTGCCTGTGTGGCATTATTTGACTTGCCTGTGTTGCAAGGTATATTATTATATTCTGAGCTCGGTATGAAATAACACTCAGCCACTTGATTCAGCCTATTATTTCGTTGTGATAGTTTTGTTCGTTTCGTTTCAGTTCGTTTCGTTTCATTTCATTTAATTGTGTTAGTTATTCCGTTTCATTATTCTTGTATTCTATAGCCGTACTGGGCATTTGGCTCATGCTGTGTTTTTCTTCCGGCAGGTAATCAGGGGGATCAAGGGCAAGTGTGATGAGAGCTCCATTCATTCCAATGATTTAGAAATATTATGTTTAGACTTGATATGTCAGTTATTTGGAATTGTAATAATTATCTTAGATTGTGGTTTGAGACAGTTTGAGATTTATTATGGTTGACTTGTGGTATTTATCTGTTATTAAGACTATTCTTTTGTGGTTTTGAGCCTTGCTATTAAATTCATCAGTTTTGTTACGTTTTGAGTAACCTCTCTTTCTATTTCGGAAAGGGGGTGTTACAGAGTTGGTATCAGAGCTTAGGTTCTTTCTTGTAGAAAACCTATTTAGGTTTGACCTGTGAGTTATGGGTAGACTTCTGGGTTAGGTTTTTGTTCTGTTTGATTTTTTTTGTTCAGCTATCATATCAGCTATATTTGAATTTGTCTCTAATCTGCTTTGGTTATATTCGTGATCTCTTTCTTAGATGGCTCGAAGATCAGCTAGAGTTGCTGGGAGGCGAGGTAACAATCGGGGGAGAGGTGAAGGTCGATCCAATGAGCAACCTAATGATCAAATTAATGTTCAATTGGCTACCTTGGTGAATCAGGTGGTGAACCAGGCTTTACCTCAATTGGTGGCACAGGTTGTACAAGCAATGCAGCAGCCGCCACCAGAAATTCCTGAGCAGGAGAATCCGAGAAATAATGGTCAGCATGCAAACGTTGAGGAAGGGAATGCGGATGGTCATGATCAGCAGGGGGTTGGGATGTATGTATGGTTGGAGAGGTTCCAGAAGCAAAAACCACAAACATTTAGTTCAGCTCCAACTCCAATTGATGCAGAGAATTGGATTGCTCACCTAGAGAAGGTATTTGATGTGTTGGGGTGCTCGGATAATCAGAGAGTATTACTTGCTGTCTACAAGCTAGAGGGGGATGCACAGAGGTGGTGGAAAGCACTGAAGACAACCAAGGGTGATGGGTACGTGGAGACACTTCATTGGGCAGAGTTTTGTGAGGTCTTTTATCAGCAGTACTTTCCAGCTGCTGATAAAGAGGCCTGTGCTAGAGATCTATCCATTCGGCAAAAGGATGATGAGTCCATTACCGATTTCATGACCAGGTTGGCAGGTTTTGCGGGAACGTCTGCAGGGACTGCAGCAGAACAGGCGGAGAAGTTCAAGTGGCGGATTCATTATAGGTATCGCCAACATCTCATTAACACCAAGTTTGCGGATGTATCGGCGGTGGCTAATGCGGCCAAGAACATTGAGATGGAGCGGCAGGACTTTCGGACTTCCAAACCGGAAGGGAGTCGAAAGAGGGACAGAGATGACCAGCAAGGTCAAGCTTCGGGTCAGCATGGGAGAAATCAAGGTGGTCAGTGGAACAGATATCGTGGTGTTCAACAGGGGCAGTGGCGTGGTCAGAATCAGAACAGGGGTTATCAGCAGATGCCTCAGCAAGGGCAGAATCGTCAACTTTAGTTACCTTGGTATAGACAAAATCGTCCGCAGGGTCAAAATCAGGGTCGTTACCCAGGACCAGCTGGTGGGGGTAACCCGAATCTTATTCCGATATGTGCTACTTGTGGGGCTAATCATCCGGGGAGGCAGTGCCACAGACTCACCGGTGCATGCTTCTTGTGTGGACAGATGGGTCACATTGCTAGGGATTGTACTGGGCCACGTGGAAATGGTGGAGGTGGTGATAATGGTGGCAATGGAGGTCAACGTCAGGGTGGTCGAGTATTTACCTTGACGTATAACCAGGCGGCGGGTGCACCAGGTACTATTTTTGGTACTCTTTTAGTTGGCAATCGCGAGGCTTCTATTTTATTTGATACGGGTTCTACTCATTCCATTGTTGCTCATTCTTTTGTTCGGCACCTGGGTGTGCCATCTCAGTCTTTGGATTCTGTTATGTCTATTGCTACCCCGATGGGGACTTCTGTTGTTATTTCTGATTTGTATCGAGGGTGTCCGATCAGTTTTGGGGATAAGATTCGTAGGGTTAATCTTCTTCCGATGTGTATGTACGATTTCGATATCATTCTTGGGATGGACTGGTTGGATAAGCACCGTGCCACTATCGATTGTTAGGCGAAGAAGGTTATATTTGGAGATGTGAAGTCTCCGGAGTTCGTGTTTCAGGGTTCACAACCGAGTAGGGTGTTGAATTTGATTTCAGCTTTGAAGGCTGGGAAGTTGGTAGCAAAGGGTTGTGAGGGGTATTTGGCGTTTATGAAAGATACCTCTAAGGGTGAGTCTCATATTGATGATGTTCCAATTGTCCGTGACTTTTCCGATGTGTTTCCTGAGGAGTTGTCAGGGTTGCCACTACAACGGGAAGTGGAATTTGCTATTGAGCTTGTTCTTGGTGCGGAGCCTATCTTTAAGGCGCCGTATCGGATGGCACCGTTGGAGTTGCAAGAGTTGAAGGAACAGTTGCAGGAACTGTTGGATCGTGGTGTGATTCGACCGAGTGTTTCGTCGTGGGGTGCTCCAGTCTTGTTTGTGAAGAAGAAGGATGGGTCTATGAGGCTGTGTATAGACTACAGGGAGTTGAACAAGATCACCATCAGGAATCGGTATCCATTGTCGAGGATTGATGACTTGTTTGACCAACTTCAGGGGGCAAAGTATTTTTCGAAGATAGACTTGAGGTCGGGATATCATCAGTTGAGGGTGAGGGATGAAGATATCCCTAAGACGGCTTTTCGTACCCGATATGGGCATTACGAGTTTCTGGTGATGCCATTCGGTGTGACTAACGCTCCGACGGTGTTTATGGATTTGATGAATCGGGTGTTTAGGGAGTACCTGGACCAATTTGTCATTGTCTTTATTGATGACATTTTGGTTTACTCCAAGTCTAAGGAAGAACATGAGGAGCATCTTCGCACAGTGTTGGGGATTTTGCAGAAAGAGAAGTTGTATGTTAAATTCTCTAAATGCGAGTTTTGGTTAGAGCAGGTTGCATTTTTGGGCCACGTTGTTTCTGCTGAGGGCATTAAGGTGAATCCTGCGAAGGTTGAGGCTATCACTAAATGGCCAAGACCTACTACAGTAACAGAGATTAGAAGTTTCTTGGGTTTGGCAGGGTATTATAGGCGATTTGTGGAAGGGTTTTCCTTGCTTTCCTTACCATTGACTCAGTTGATGAGAAAGGGCGTGAAGTTTATGTGGAATGAGGAGCGAGAGAAGAGTTTCGAGGAGTTGAAGAAACAACTTGTGTCAGCTCCTATACTTGCATTGCTGTCGGGGACAGGAGGCTATCAGATTTATAGTGATGCTTCTAAGACGGGCTTGGGGTGTGTTTTGATGCAACACGGTAAGGTGATTGCCTATGCTTCTAGGCAGCTTAAACCTTACGAGGTGAATTACCCCACACATGATTTGGAGTTGGCAGCGGTGATCTTTGCCTTAAAGATTTGGAGGCATTATTTGTATGGAGAGACTTGTGATATCTTCACCGATCACAAAAGTCTTAAATACATTTTCCCTCAGAAGGAGCTCAATATGAGACAGAGGCGTTGGTTGGAGCTTCTAAAAGACTATGATGCTAGAATTCAGTATCACCCAGGAAAGGCAAATGTGGTTGCAGATGCTCTTAGCAGAAAGAGTTTTGGGAGTGTAGCAGCCCTTATTACGCAACCTCAGCTTATTTCGGATATGGAGCGGATTGAGTTGGAGTTGTATGTACGAGGTTCAGATGGACATTTGGCGGGTATGAGAGTGGAGCCCTCTCTTATCTCGCGGGTCAAAGAAGCTCAAAAGGAAGATGGAGAATTGTGGAGTATGGCACAGAATCTAGAGGAGGGCAAGCAGCCCGAGTTTCGTATTGATGACCATGGTGTGATTTGGTTGGGTGAGCGGTTGTGTGTACCGTCGGATCCAATCATTCGGGAGGCTGTGTTGGCTGAGGCTCATAGTTCACCATTTTCTATTCATCCAGGTTCTACAAAGATGTATAGGGATTTGAAGAAGAATTTTTGGTGGAATGGGATGAAACGAGACGTGGCTGAATATGTTGGGAAGTGCCTTACTTGTCAACAAGTGAAGATAGAACATCAACGAGCTAGTGGGTTGTTGCAACAGTTAGACATTCCATTGTGGAAGTGGGAGGATATCACGATGGATTTTGTGACGGGTTTGCCGAAGACTTTCAGGAAGAATGATGCCATATGGGTGGTGGTGGACCGGTTGACCAAATCGGCACACTTTTTGGCTATCTATGAGGGTTACTCAGTGGATAGATTGGCAAATATCTTTCAGCAGGAGATTGTTAGACTTCATGGTACTCCGGTGTCTATTGTTTCAGATCGGGATCCACGGTTCACTTCAAGGTTTTGGAAAGGGTTTCAACGAGCTTGGGGTACTCGGCTCAACTTCAGTACTTCTTTTCATCCGCAAACTGATGGGCAATCTGAAAAGACTATTCAAACGTTAGAGGATATGTTGAGGTCTTGTGCACTTGAGTGGTCGGGTAATTGGGATGATTATTTGAGCCTAGTTGAGTTTGTTTACAACAACAGCTGGTATGCAAGTATTGGGATGGCTCCTTTTGAGGCATTGTATGGTAGAAAGTGTTGGGCACCAACTTGTTGGGATCAGGTTGGCGAAAGGGCCATAGAAGGGCCTGAGTTAGTTCAAATCACTACGGAGAAGGTAGCGGTGGCTAAGGAGAAATTGAAGGCGGCTCGATCATGACAGAAGTGTTATGCTGATAAGCATAGGAGGACTTTAGAGTTTGAGCCCGGGGAGCATGTGTTTCTAAAAGTTTCTCCTTGGAAAGGTATTCGGCTATTTGGGTTGAAAGGGAAGCTTAGTCCGTGTTATATTGGACCATTTGAGATTTTGGAGAGGGTTGGTGAGGTTTCATATCGGTTAGCTTTGCCTCCACAGTTAGCTCACGTGCACAATGTGTTTCACGTGTCAGTGTTGAGGAGTTATCATTATCATCCGTTGCACGTGGTGCAATATCCGTTCGATAAGATTCGAGAGGATCTTACTTGTGAGGAGCAAGCTGAGGCGATTTTGGATCGTCAAGAAAGGAATATGAGGAGAAAGACTATTTCGTTTGTTAAGGTTTTGTGGAGAAATCATTCGGAGCGGGAAGCTACCTGGGAAATGGAAGAGTCTATTCGAGCGGAGTATCCGCATCTTTTTGATATTTAGGTACGTTCATTCTTTTGCTTCCGGGGACGGAATCCTTTTAAGGGGTAGGTGATGTAATACCCGAAAAAAAAATGATTTTGTTTTAAAACATATTAATTAGGCTTTGTCAATTATTTGGGTCAAATTAGATATTTAATTTATGTGGGCTAATGTATTAATAAGTGATGTGGTAAAATTGGGCTTTATATTAAGTGGGTCAAATTATAATTGTATAATTTTTAAAATTCTATTAAAATAAGAGAGTAAATGAGATATATTAGCTAATAAATAAATTAGTACTAACCTAATCATACAAGCTGCCGCCGCTGCAAAGAAGAAAAACTCAAATTAGATGGTACTTTGTATTTGGTAAAGGAAGAAGAGCTTGATACCTAATTTAGGATACAGGTAAGCTATATGTATATATGTCTTTTGCAATCTTTAATTAGTGATGGCTGTGAAGTATTGGTTTGAATATTAAAAGTTCGTAAAATATGTTTTGTTACCTGCTAAGGTATATATATTCATAAATTTATATTTATATGATACAAAGCAAAGCAATTGATTGTAGAATTAGTATTAACATACTGTAGTAATAATATTATAATTATATATATTAGTTAGTGATCAGAACATTACTATTCGGTTGGCTATGTGAATAAAAGACAAGTTAAGCTTTTAATAAAGTATTGTATGGTTTTGTTAATTGTTATAGTATTTTATTTATTTATTTATTTATTTTATTTTTTCCCTAATGAATTGATTTATGAACTTGGATAATGTTTATGCCCAACATAGTGAACTGCTTGTATTATTTTATATATATATATAAATTACGTATATTGCCGACAATAAAATTTAGTAATTAACATAGGTTATACTAATAGAGGATAAGATAGGAACTATTGAATTTAATAAGTATTATTAAATTATAAGTTAATTATTTATTTATTTTATTTTTTAGTTTGAACGAGGAGAATTTAACGAGACATATTGGAATAATAATTTTGGGTATAATCCAGGTACGGATTCCGTACTTTTTCAGCGAGACTCTTTTGTTTTTAATTTGTTCGTTTTGTTATTCGTTCCGAAATTAGTATTGCATCTCATAATTATTCCTTGTCAATTTATTTTGATAGTTCCGTTTTGGTATTAATACTTAAAACTCGTGTTTGTACTCTTGATCTAATGTATCATCTTTGGTATTTATTTTGATTCTCGTAGAAAGTACATGTTAATATTTTTGGAGACTTTGAGTTGATGATTCATTTCAGTTTAACATGTACATATTAGAAATCCTTTTGTTGATATTATGTCGCATGTGTTGTGACATGGTATCCTTGTTAGAATACCGTAGGGTATACCTGAGCTATAACCACCTGTGGGGGTACCACAGGCATGTCCTCTTGGCACCGAGGCATGACACCTTCTGTGGCGGTGTGATCAGTCCACGGCGTCTCCGTTTTGTGCTCCGGTGAGAGTTGGCCATTTGGTGTTTTGTTGTGGGAGGCGTATGGATCGACCCTAGTTTTCTGTTCTGTTCTGTTCTGCGATTTGGTGATGTTTGTGCCAAACACGCCTTCCGATTTTGCACGCATCTGGATTGCGCAGTTCGATGTGTGATTGCCTGTGTGGCATTATTTGACTTGCCTGTGTTGCAAGGTATATTATTATATTCTGAGCTCGGTATGAAATAACACTCAGCCACTTGATTCAGCCTATTATTTCGTTGTGTTAGTTTTGTTCGTTTCGTTTCAGTTCGTTTCGTTTCATTTCATTTAATTGTGTTAGTTATTCCGTTTAATTATTCTTGTATTCTATATCCGTACTGGGCATTTGGCTCATGCTGTTTTTTCT